>CAWVNO010000349.1:613624-918766 GCA_963930645.1 Salticus scenicus
ATGTTCTAATGACACCCTGCTGATGACGGAGATAAATTTATAATAAAAATTTTTTTATGTGGATACAAAAATGTTATTTAGTAACAGGGCTTCGCCGCCTCACGGTCTCCCAGCAGACCGGGAGTGACCGAGGTCAGCGGGTTGCCGTGCGAGCGGGGCCAGACACCGTGGGAGGGACCCGGTCAGCGACAGATTTTTTTTTCTGATCGGGATAGAATCTATCACTCAAATACCCTTTTGATACAACCCGCGTGGTACTGCAAATTTCAGGGTACTGGCATATTTTGCACTGGTTGTACTACAAATCATACAGTCGCCGGTAAAAAGAATTTAGCGCCGGGACTCTCGTAGAATTTTTTAAAGTCTATATTACGGTGTGTCTCGGAAATATTGCATCACCTCATCCAAAGCGACAGTTGCTGTTTGCGTGACCCCATTTCATGGTTGAATGAGATTGGCCTGGAAAGCGACAGCTGCTGCTTGCGTGACCCCAATGAGTCATCACGGGGACCTAGTTCCTTTTGAAAGGGCTTCATGGTTGACCGCTTGCGTGACCCCAATCCCTCCCTTGAACAATGCTTCCTTGTCATCCCGGGGTGACCCATTTATCATGATTGAATGCACAAACTCAATGCCTCATCGACCTGGTTTCCTTTGGAGAGAGGCTTATGAAAGGCTTCATGGTTGAATGCACAAACTCAATGCCCTTTTGAAAGGGCCGTTGAACAATGCCCGTGTGATGGCCAGGTGGTTCCATGCACCTGGTCCCTTTTGAAAGGGCCAATGAGTCATCTCTTTTCAAATGGACATTACCCTGAATCCACACAGAAATTATCCCATAATATTACCTTCAATGTTTATTATATTATTTATTTATTTATTTATTTATTTATTTATTTATTTATTTATTTATTTATTTATTTATTACCGAATCGGTATTAAAAAATGAAAACAATGAGTCACACGATTGCTTCAAATCTCAAATGGACATTGCCCTGAATACATCTGATGTGGAATCCACACAGAAATTATACTCAAAATCCCTTATTTATTTATTTATTTATTTATTTATTTATTTATTATCTATCACCGAATCGGTATTAGAAAATGAAAACAATGAGTCACATGATTGCTTCAAATCTCAAATGGACATTGCCCTGAATACATCTGATGTGGAATCCACACAGAAATTATACTCAAAATCCCTTATTTATTTATTTATTTATTTATTTATTTATTTATTTATTATCTATCACCGAATCGGTATTAGAAAATGAAAACAATGAGTCACATGATTGCTTCAAATCTCAAATGGACATTGCCCTGAATACATCTGATGTGGAATCCACACAGAAATTATCCCACAATATTACCTTCAATGTTTATATATATATATATATATATATATATATATATATATATATATATTATTATTATTATTATCTTATTATATTATTTATTTATTTATTTATTTATTTATTTATTTATTTATTATTTTTTATCTATTACCGAATCGATATTAGAAAATGAAAACAATGAGTCACATGATTGCTTCAAAACTCAAATGGACATTGCCCTGAATACATCTGATATGGAATCCACATAGAAATTATACTCCAAACCTTCAACATTTAGAGAAATCCTAAAATATAAGTCATCCAACTGAGTGGGAGGTCAAATAAAATTAGAAAACATTTTAAATGTGAACCAGTGTATTATTTTTTTACCCATCATAGATAAAAAGTAGAAAATGTGTTAATATTTTCAATATGTCAGTATCAGAAAATGAAAACAATGAATCACATAATTACTTCAAATCTCAAATCTCTGTCTGATGTGGAATATCGTTATTATCGGCTTCACACAGAAATTTTAAAATATAAAATGTTTAAAGAAATTTTTAAAGAATATGTTTAAAGAAATTTTAAAATATATAAATTACAAATTATATATATATATATATATATATATATATATATATATATATATATATATATATATATATATATATATATATATATATATATATATATTACAATATAAAATATTTTTTGATGGACTCACCCTTAAAGTGTATCGAAAACAACGCTCATGATGATTGCGATCTGGTTCTAAAAAAAATTTTCTGTGACCTTAAAGATAAACACAGGACTCGTCGAAAAAAGTATTTATTGACAGCATCCAAAATGACATCCAAAATGTTTTTTTAACACATCCAAAATGTTTTTTTTGCATACATCTAAAATGTTTTTTTGAACACATCCAAAATGTCACATCTAAAATGTCACATCTAAAATGTTTATTCACACAAAATGTTTTCATCCAAATCACAAAATGTTTTTGCACCCTCCTCAGGAAACAGGGCGTCCGAGATCTCCCTCGGCAAAAAGAGTCTGGCGTGTTCCAGGTCGAACCACAGTGCGTGCTCCACCCGTCCTCGGCCCGTGGGCCATTGCCATCCGAGCACGTCTCGCGTGGATAGCGTAGCGAATCCGTAGACCGTCTTTTCGAGGGTCGGGCTGTCCCTCTGCACGCTGACGAAATCTTTCTCCAGCGTCCCCACGTACAGCAGCGTCCGACTGCGGGCGCAAGCTCGGGCGACGTCCGCGGCCCGCAGAAACAGCCGACCGTCTCGCGTGCGCAGCATCAGGAAAGTGCAGTCGAGCGGGGGATAACCTGTGTAAGAGAGCGCCATGACTGCATCTGATGGTGAGAGAAGTTTCAACTGAGTAAGTTTCAGGGGGGGTGGAGCCAACGGCAGGAAAGGAGGTCAGCCAATGGCTGGGAAGGACTGAGCCAATGGGAGGAAAGAAGGTCACCCAATGGGAGGAAAGGAGGTCAGAGCCAATGGCAGGGTGGCAGGAAAGGGTCTTCAAAAGTCGCTTCCGACAAAGCCTTCTCTCTCATTCTCACCATGGAAAGAGTCGTGGATATCTTCCCGCAGACGGTTTCGGAGGTGTCGGCGGCTCTCACGCCGCTCTCCACTCCCAACTACAACAATCTGCACGAGGACTCGGATTTGACGCCCTTCATCATCGCCATGACCAGTGCCGACAAAGTCTATTATTATGTTCAGAAGTATAGTCAGCACTATCGGAAGCATTTCGCCGACACGGTGAAAGGCGCCCTCTGCAACCAAGGTGCCCGCGTCAAGCCTTGGACGTATGCCGACAACAAGTTGAAGCGGGTGCCCGACCAGTCCCTGAAACGCAACACGGACGTTCGCACGGGCTTTGTGATGGGCCGCACCTTTCTGGTGAAGAGTGCCTTCACCTTTGGCCACCGCACCGTCAAGCCGGCCACGGGCCACGTTCTCCAGACGCACGTGGCCCCGATCATGTTCCATTTCGTGCGCAGCAAGTCTCCCCTCGGCATCCAAGAGAAACACTTTCATGCGAAGCGGGAGTACGATTACAGTGCTCGGAGACTGCAACCGAACCAAACCTATTACTGTGCTTCCGGACTCGAGTACGTGCTCTACACCATCCAGAAAACACTGTTCCGAGTGACGGTCGTGCCTGCCCAAGACGAAGAGTGGCTCGCGAAGCAAGGATGGCTGGATCCCCGAAAAACAGAAGCGGCCTCCCGAAAGCGCCGTCGCACGTCGGAGGACGACTCGACCCGCAAAAAGCCCAAGATCAGCTACGATCCGCCGCAGACACCCTACGTGTACGACCCGCAATCGGACGAAGAGGACACATCATCGGGCAAAAGGTCCTACGTTCCGCCGCCCACTCCTTATGTGTACGACCCGCAACCTTCTTCGGACAAACCTTCGACCTCCTCGGGTCCGCCGCCCACTCCCTATGTGTACGACCGACAGCCGGACGAGGAGCAAAGGCCTGCTTCCGACTACGAGGACATCAGCAGTCCAGAACCGTCTCCTTCCACTGTGCCTAGTGACCCGTCTCCCTTTGTGGTGCCACCTCCTGTTGTGCTACCTCTTACAAGTGACTCGTCTCCCTTTATGGTGCCACCTCCTTCCACAGTGCCTCCCCTCTCCCCCTTTGTGCTGCCTCCTGCCAGTGACCCTGTGCCTCCTGCCAGTGACCTCTCCCCCTTTGTGATGCCACCACCCCCTGCCCCCCTAGTGATGCCCGACCCCTTGGCGGACTTTGTGAACAGTGTGTCCTTCGAGGATTTAGAGAAGGCGACGTGGTGGGACGAATGGATCGTCTCCGTCGCAGTGCCCCCCACTGGAGGGGTTGTGAGCCCTCCGGCTTCAGTAGAACAGGTCAAATTTTACCAGAGCCTGACGGAACTGAAACATTGGAATACTCATTATCCGCCGCCGCCGATATGCCACGGCGTCCAGTCGAAAGAAGCTCCTCTTGACCTCAGCATGTGTAAACCTATCCATGGGTGAGTCTTTTGTAATCTTGTGTAGATGAAAAATAAATAAGTGGGTAGTTGGAGGTGATCCAACAGCCTAAAAAATATTCTATTGTTGTTTATTATGATTGTCGAATATTTTATTTTTATCCCAAACTTTTTTTTTTTTTTTTTTTTTTTTTTTAAATCTTGAGATCTCATTCAACTCTGACGGATGACCATTAAACTGTGGCGCCAAATTTTGGTACAGCTATTGCGTTACTCTAGTTGAGTGACAATCAACGCGAGGGTCATTTAGAAAGATAGGGAAAAATTGGAATAGGCTCTCTGGCGGTGACAGGGTGGGCCGACTCGAGATCTCTCCAACGGTGTCCAGATTATGAAGATCCGCCCATTAGACCCCGAGATATAAGCGAAAAACCATAAAAACTGGAAGTTGTGGCGCCAAATTTTGGTACCAATAAAATTCTAAATAGAACTTGAAGAATGCGTGAACCTAGACGTACAAAGCAAATAAAAATTGAGATTAGACCCACCAGTAAGTTAAAATGTCACTATTAAAATTGGCTTCAGTGGGCGCCAAAACTGCCAAAAATGAAAAAATGCTATTGCGTTACTCTAGTTGAATGAAAATACAGAAAAAGTAACAACCCACGCGAAAATGCTAGGGTCATTTTGAAAGATAGGGAAAAATTGGAATAGGAAAGGCGCCCTCTAGCGGTGAAAAAAGTGAGGGAGCCTACAGGGTGGGCCGACTCGAGATCTCTCCAACGGTATCCAGATTATGAAGATCCGCCCATTAGACCCCGAGATATAAGCGAAAAACTATAAAAACTGGAAGTTGTGGCGCCAAATTTTGGTACCAATAAAATTCTGAATAGAACTTGAAGAATGCGTGAACCTAGACGTACAAAGCAAATAAAAATTGAGATTAGACCCACCAGTAAGTTAAAATGTCACTATTAAAATTGGCTTCAGTGGGCGCCAAAACTGCCAAAAATGAAAAAATGCTATTGCGTTACTCTAGTTGAATGAAAATACAGAAAAAGTAACAACCCACGCGAAAATGCTAGGGTCATTTTGAAAGATAGGGAAAAATTGGAATAGGAAAGGCGCCCTCTAGCGGTGAAAAAAGTGAGGGAGCCTACAGGGTGGGCCGACTCGAGATCTCTCCAACGGTATCCAGATTATGAAGATCCGCCCATTAGACCCCGAGATATAAGCGAAAAACTATAAAAACTGGAAGTTGTCAATAAAACGGCGCCAAATTTTGGTACCAATAAAATTCTGAATAGAACTTGAAGAATGCGTGAAAAAGAAGTCCTAGACGTACAAAGCAAATAAAAATTGAGATTAGACCCACCAGTAAGTTAAAATGTGTCATGTTCACTATTAAAATTGGCTTCAGTGGGCGCCAAAACTGCCAAAAATGAAAAAATGCTATTGCGTTACTCTAGTTGAATGAAAATACAGAAAAAGTAACAACCAACGCGAAAGTGGTAGGATAATTTTGAAAGATAAGGAAAAATTGGAATAGGAAAGGCGCCCTCTAGCGGTGAAAAAAGTGAGGGAGCCTACAGGGTGGGGCGACTCGAGATCTCTCCAACGGTATCCAGATTATGAAGATCGGCCTATTAGGACCCGAGATATAAGCGAAAAACCATAAAAACTCAAAGTTGTCAATAAAACGGCGCCAAATTTTGGTACCAATAAAATTCTGAATAGAACTTGAAGAATGCGTGAAAAAGAAGTCCTAGGCGTAAAAAGCAAGTAAAAATTGGGATTAGACCCACCAGTAAGTTAAAATGGGTCATGTTCACTATTAAAATTGGCTTCAGTGGGCGCCAAAACTGCCAAAAATAAAAAAATGCTATTGCGTTACTCTAGTTGAATGAAAATACAGAAAAAGTAACAACCAACGCGAAAGTGGTAGGATAATTTTGAAAGATAAGGAAAAATTGGAATAGGAAAGGCGCCCTCTAGCGGTGAAAAAAGTGAGGGAGCCTACAGGGTGGGGCGACTCGAGATCTCTCCAACGGTATCCAGATTATGAAGATCGGCCTATTAGGACCCGAGATATAAGCGAAAAACCATAAAAACTCAAAGTTGTCAATAAAACGGCGCCAAATTTTGGTACAAATAAAATTCTGAATAGAACTTGAAGAATGCGTGAAAAAGAAGTCCTAGGCGTAAAAAGCAAGTAAAAATTGGGATTAGACCCACCAGTAAGTTAAAATGGGTCATGTTCACTATTAAAATTGGCTCCACTGGTCACCAAAAGAGCCAAAAATGAAAAAATGCTATGGCGTTACTCTAGTTGAGTGAAAATACAGAAAAGGTAAGAACAAACGCGAAAATCCTAGGGTCATTTAGAAAGATAGTGAAAAATTGAAATAGGAAAAGCGCCCTCTGGCGGTGAAAAAAGTGAGGGAGCCTACAGGGTGGGCCGACTCGAGATCTCTCCAACGGTATCAAGATTATGAGGATCGGCCTATTAGGGCCCGAGATATAAGCGAAAAACCATAAAAACTCAAAGTTGTCAATAAAACGGCGCCAAATTTTGGTACCAATAAAATTCTGAATAGAACTTGAAGAATGCGTGAAAAAGAAGTCCTAGGCGTAAAAAGCAAGTAAAAATTGGGATTAGACCCACCAGTAAGTTAAAATGGGTCATGTTCACTATTAAAATTGGCTCCACTGGTCGCCAAAAGAGCCAAAAATGAAAAAATGCTATGGCGTTACTCTAGTTGAGTGAAAATACAGAAAAGGTAAGAACAAACGCGAAAATCCTAGGGTAATTTTGAAAGATACGGAAAAATTGGAATAAGAAAGGCGCCCTCTGGCGGTGAACAAAGTGAGGGAGCCTACAGGGTGGGGTGACTCGAGATCTATCCAACGGTGTCCAGATTATGAAGATCGGCCCATTAGGAGGGGAGATATGAGCCAAAAATCGTAAACACTGGGACCCCAAACCGTCCAAAAACCTCGTCGCTTAGATTGGACAAGACTTAATAAAAATCTACATAAAACTTTCTCTGTAAACATCTCGTATACTTTGTATTCTATTCTTTTAATATTAATCCTATGATTACATTTTGCTCCACTGCATATATGTTTCACACAAGGGAACTGAAACAGATGGATGACCTACATTACAAAGATGGGTCAGGCCAAAGGGTCAGGCCAGGTGTTCGTTGATGGGGACACAATGGATGACCTACATTCAGGTCAGGCCAGGTGTTCGTCGATGCGTTTACAATGGATGACCTACATTGCAAACATTCAGGCCAGGCCAGGTAATGGGTTTTGCAAGGCCTTCTCTAACTAAGAGTAGCTGACCTACTTTCCAGGCCGTTGAACAGGATTGCTTTGCAAAGGCTCAACATCATTTTATTTCAAACGACAGCGATTCAGGTCAGGCGTCGATGCGTTTACAATGGATGACCTACATTGCAAAGATTCAGGCCAGGCCAGGTGATGGGTTTTGCAAGGCCTTCTCTCACTAGCAGTGGCTGATCTACTTTCCAAAGACCCGGTTCGTTGAATAGGATTGCTTTGCAAAGGCTCAACATCATTTTATTTCAAACGATTCAGGTCAGGCGTGGATGGGAACAATGGATGACCTACATTGCAAGGCCAGGCCAGGTGATGGGTTTTGCAAGGCCTTCTCTCACTAGCAGTGGCTGACCTACTTTCCAAAGACGTTGAACAGGATTGCTTTGCAAAACGATTTCTCTAAACGGATGACCTACTTTGCAGGGCGCGCCTGGCCAATCGCATCGCTTGTGACGTCACCGACCTCGTGAGGCTGGCTTGGCGTTCCCTGTCGACCGTTCATTGCGCTCCCGGCAGCCATTGAAGGTAAGTGTCTTTTTGTCTTTATGTGGTGAATGTTTTTAGGGTCTTTAAAATGTTTTTAATAAGAAAATGTTTAAACTATAGTGGTTTAAAAAATATTGGTCAATTTTATGTTCTTATTATGTGCTCCCCATCCATTTTAAAAAATTATATGACTCTAGTTTGAAAGGTGTTTTTATAGTTTGACCGCTTTCAACTGAATAAACAAAATCCCCGATTACAAGTTAAATTGTTTGATTAAACTTTTGGAAACTGTAAAATAATAATATGGGCTGGCATTTTTGAAAATAATTGTTATATACTTATTGTAATAACACAAAAGTTTGAAATGTATGGTTCAACTATGGGACCAGAAAGATTTAAATCAAATATGTTCTTGATGAATTTTTCAAAATGGGTCTATTCTCATTTGTATTATGTTGTACACCATCCTTAAAAGGTTGTGAATAATGGTTGAAAGGGATTATGTTTAAACTATAGTTTGAAAGGTTTAAAAAAATATTGGTCAATTTTATGTTCTTATTATGTGCTCCCCATCCATTTTAAAAAATTATATGACTATAGTTTGAAAGGTGTTTTTATAGTTTGACCGCTTTCAACTGAATAAACAAAACCCCCGATTACAAGTTAAATTGTTTGATTAAACTTTTGGAAACTGTAAAATAATAATATGGGCTGGCATTTTTGAAAATAATTGTTATATACTTATTGTAATAACACAAAAGTTTGAAATGTATGGTTCAACTGTGGGACCAGAAAGATTTAAATCAAATATGTTCTTGATGAATTTTTCAAAATGGGTCTATTCTCATTTGTATTATGTTGTACACCATTTTAAAATGTTGTGAATAATGGTTGAAAGGGATTATGTTTAAACTATAGTTTGAAAGGTTTAAAAAATATTGGTCAATTTTATGTTCTTATTATGTGCTCCCCATCCATTTTAAAAAATTATATGACTATAGTTTGAAAGGATTGGTCCTTAAAATATATAATGTTTTTATAGTTTGACCGCTTTCAACTGAATAAACAAAACCCCAACTGGGGGCGATTACAAGTAAATTGTTTGATTAAACTTTTTGAAAACTGTAAAATAATAATATGGGATTTTTCAATTTCCCTGGCATTTTTGAAAACAATTGTTATATACTTATTGTAATAACACAAAAGTTTGAAATGTATGGTTTAACTGTGGGATCAGAAAGATTTAAATCAAATATGTTCTTGATGAATTTTTCAAAATGGGTCTATTCTCATTTGCATTATGTTGTACACCATCCTTAAAAGGTTGTGAATAATGGTTGAAAGGGATTATGTTTTAACTATAGTTGGATATGATTTTGAAAAATTTGAAACTATAGTTTGAAAGGCCATTTTAAAAAATTATATGTGTTTATCTTAAAATGATAGTTTGAAAGGATAAAATGATGTCCTTAAAATATATTATGTTTTCAATAATGAGTTTGAAAGCTTTCAACTGAATAAACAAAACATTTGTTACCCTTTGAATAACAACTATAGTTTGAAAGGGTTCACACCACACCCCACCAAATGGGCGAACCATTTAAAAAAATCCTTAAAATGTCAGTTTGAAAAGTGTATTAATGTTTTATAACT
The DNA here is from genome assembly GCA_963930645.1 of Salticus scenicus. Taxonomy (NCBI): domain Eukaryota; kingdom Metazoa; phylum Arthropoda; class Arachnida; order Araneae; family Salticidae; genus Salticus; species Salticus scenicus. The sequence continues at coordinate 623,432 of CAWVNO010000349.1, forward strand.
ATATTAAAATTTTTTCTCATACCTCCGATGCTCACAGCTCCCTGTTCAAATAAATGTGATTTGAAATACCTGTTCCAAATGTCTTGTAAATGTCCATTCCTCTCACGGTCTGTCTCTATCCGTCCATACAGTGTGTACATATATATATATATGTAAAAAAAAAAAAAAAAAAAAAAAAAAAAAAAAATTTTTTTTTTTTTTTTTTTTTTTTTTTTTTTTTTTGTCTATATCAGCGACCCGCACTTCAGCACTTGGCGGAGAGGGTCCCAATGTGCATGTCGGAGGCGGCAGAGTCGAGGAAGGATTCTCGGTGGTCATTTCTAGTGGCTACTTCTGGGAACACGTGCTCTGCCCCCCGAGGCATCCACCTACACAGCCCCCCCCCCGGGGACTGCAGAGTCGTGGAAGGCTTCCTGGTGGTCATTTCTAGTGGCTACGTTTGGGAACATGTACTCTGCTTCCCCCCCCCCCCTCCCCCTCCCGAAAGTCCCCCCCTCCCCCCTCCCCACATTCACACACACTCCACTCGGACCCTTCTGCCAGCTTTAGGTTAGTTTTTTAGTGTGTAAGATACACCGGGCGGTGGAGCTGTCGACATGGATGGTCTACGTTGTTATGCCCGTAGACCCGCAGCTGCCATCTAACACTTCTTTTTTCTTTTTTTGTTTGGACATTAAAGATTGAAAAAGTGTCTCTGTCTCATTTATTCACACCGACACAAACACCCCACATTAGTTTTAGTATTAGTGTTTTAGTGGCCCCGGGGGAACGCCCTTTCACTCTGTGCGAGCAGTCCCTTTCACTGAAGCCCATCGTTGGCTCCTACCTAAGCGGCAGTCTCGTGCAGTACCTAAGAGGCTGATCCCGGGGTGCGAGAGAGCGCGACCTGCCAGTGTTAGGTTAGGTTTAGTGTTTAGTGATAGTACATCTAGTGAGTAAGTACATCGGGCGGTGGAGCCGAGGATCAGGCTGCCATCTGACACCTCTATTTTTTGTTTTTTTGTTTGGACATTAAAAAGTGAAAAAGTGTCTCTGTCTCATTTATTCACACCAACACAAACACCCTCTTAGTGATGTAAGATTAGTTTTTAGTGTTTAGTGTTTAGTTAAGCGCGAGTGTTTAGTTTTTAGTGTTTTAGTTTTTAGAGGCCCCCGGGGGAACGCCCTTTCACTCTGTGCGAGCAGTCCCTTTCACTGAAGCCCATCGTTGGCTCCTACCTAAGTGGCAGTCTCGTGCAGTACCTAAGAGGCCGACCCTGGGGGGAGAGAGAGCGCGGCGCAAGAAGCGATCATAGAAGGAGAAAAGGTAAGTCCATTCATTGTTGTTGTGCATAACTGTATGGACAAATGGTTTTCAAAACAAATGATTGTGTGCTTTTCAAAACAAATGTGTGGTTTTAAAAACAATAGTGTCAAATGATTTTAAAAACAAATGTGTGGTTTTCAAAATGACAAATGTGTGGTTTTAAAAAACAATAGTGTGAAATGGTTTTAAAAACAAATGTGTGGTTTTCAAAATGACAAATGTGTGGTTTTAAAAAACAATAGTGTGAAATGGTTTTAAAAACAAATGTGTGGTTTTCAAAATGACAAATGTGTGGTTTTAAAAACAATAGTGTCAAATGATTTTAAAAACAAATGTGTGGTTTTCAAAAACAAATGTGTGGTTTTAAAAACAATGGTGTGTTTTAAAAACAATGGTTTTAAAAACAATGGTGTGACAATGGGGTGACAATGGTGTGTTTTAAAAACAATGGTTTTAAAAACAATGGTGTGACAATGGTGTTAAAAAACAATGGTGTGTGTCTTTTAAAAATGGTTTTAAAAAACAATGGTGTGACACTCAAATAAGGGTTTGAGGCGACGCCCCCCTGTGTGGGGGCGCCCCGGGTCCCACTGAAAATGAAGGGTGTCACGTGTATGTGGCGGGTGGTGGAGGGAGGCCTCGGGCCGATGGCCCGGGGCCGAGTGTTGAAGGGTGTCACGTGTATGTGGCGGGTGGTGGAGGGAGGCCTCGGGCCGATGGCCCGGGGCCGCGCCGCATACCACAATTGTGTTTAAAAAATTTTTTAACTTTCATTTTCCTTTAGTGGTTTTGCACAATTCAAACACGCACGACAGGATGAAATAGATAATAATTTGTCTTAGAGAACATCGAAAATTCCCACCAGTCCGTGGGACGGTCGAAAATTTTTAGAGGGTCGTATATCGGGTAAATGCTTGACTTGGATCGATGTGCTTCATGGGAATAGTTTTTGTGGGTTGACGTGTTTGTATAGTCCATTCCATGATACCATAACCAATGCCAATCTAAAATTTTTTTTTTCAATTTCAAAAAAATTTTATCCGAGCTTTCAAGATTGACCACAACGTATTCAAAAATTTTTTTTTTCAATTGCAAAAAAAAATTTATCCGAGCTTTCAAGATTGACCACAAGGCATTCAAAAAGTTTTTTTTTCCAACAATTTTATCCGGCAAGAGAAAAGTTTTTCACCGACTCGCCAAAACTTAAAAAAAAAAAAAAAAAAAAAAAAAAAAAAAAAAAATTTTTTTTTTTTTTTTTTTTTTTTTTTTTTTTTTTTTTTTTGACCTGGTTTAAAAAAAAAAAAAAAAAAAAAAAAAAAAAAAAAAAAAAAATTTTTTTTTTTTTTTTTTTTTTTTTTTTTTTTTTTTTTTGACCTGGTTTAAAAAAAAAAAAAAAAAAAAAAAAAAAAAAAAAAAAAAAAATTTTTTTTTTTTTTTTTTTTTTTTTTTTTTAAGCTTTGGCAAGTCGGTGAAAAACTTTTCTCTTGCTAGATCTCCGAATAAAATTGTTGGGAAAAAAATTGTTTTGAATGCCTTGTGGTCAATCTTGAAAGCTTTGGTGAGTCGGAATGTGTTGTGGTCAATCTTGAAAGCTTTGGCGAGTCGGATAAAATTTTTTTGAAATTGAAAAAAAAATTTTGAATGCGTTGTGGTCAATCTTGAAAGCTTTGGTGAGTCGGATAAAATTTTTTTGAAATTGAAAAAAAAATTTTGAATGCGTTGTGGTCAATCTTGAAAGCTTTGGTGAGTCGGATAAAATTTTTTTGAAATTGAAAAAAAAATTTTGAATGCGTTGTGGTCAATCTTGAAAGCTCGGATAAAAATTTTTTGAAATTGGAAAAAAAAAATTTTGAATGCGTTGTCATGACTGACTCGTCGAAGCTTTCAAGATTGATGACAAAGCATTCAAAAAAAATTTTTTTTTCAATTTCAAAAAAATTTTATTCGGAGACCTAGCGAAAGAAAATTTTTTTATCAACTCACCAAAGCTTTCAAGGTTGACCAACACATTCAAAAAAAATTTGAAATTGAAAAAAAAAATTGTTGAATAGTTTGTCAGCGTCGGTGAAAGATTTTTTTATTCTCTCTCAGTCACCGACTCTTTCCTTTTAAGATTTGAAGTAATTGTTTTCATTTTCTGATACCATTTTATTTGAATTCTATCGATTATATACTGAGAATCCAAAATGGTGGTATCACATCATTTATATTTTGTTGGATTAAAGGTGAGTATAATTTCTGTGAGGTGTTTTCATTTTCTGATACTATATTGAAAATATTACCATTTCATTTTGCTCACAAAAGTTTTGAAATTATTTATATTATATATAAATTATATATATATATATATATATATATATATTAATTATTGTTATTATTATTATTATATAGCTATTCGATACTAAGTGACATATATAAAATAAAATAAAAGTGTAACACAGATCACCCTAAGATTCAGTAACATTTATATATTAGTTGTCTTAATTTAATTCACTCTTGATTATATCCGATAAACTTTAAGGAATATGTTTTTTATTTTGAATATCCAATATTGGTAAGTAATTGAATGTAAAAAAATGGGACTGGACAAGGTATTGTGGGGGTTACCCCCACAATACCTTGTCCAGTCCCATTTTTTTACTTTAAAAAAACAAACAACTTTAAAAAAAAAACAAACAAACTGTAATAACAATAAAATATTTTTATTTATATACAATTATTTACATTTTTTATATACAACATTTTTTATATACAACATTTTTTATATACAACATTTTTTATATACAACATTTTTTATACAACAGGAGAAGAAGAAGAGGGGAGGGCTTTCATTACTTCTCTCATAAAGAGTGTGTGTTCTTTTTTCAATTGTAAATATTGTGTATGCAATCTATTTAATTTAAAATTAAAATCTATGGAGTAATTTAAATTTTTTAAGTCTTTGATATGTTTAGCTGATTGGTTGAATTTTTTAAATGATTTTCGTAATTTTTTTTTAAGTTTTAAAGATAATTTTTTAACTAATGGAAATTTCAGGGAACTTACGGATTTTCTTCCTCTTCTTCTCCTGGAGGGGCCGGGGACTGGTGAGGCGGCCGCAGAGGAAGGACTAGGTGAAATGGCTGCGGGAACTGAGGAGCTGGTGACGGTAGCGGCTGATGAGGAGGCGGTGGCAGAGACTGATGAGGAGGGACCAGAGGCGGTGGCGGTGACAGAGGCGGTGGATGATGAGGGACCAGAGGTGGTGGCGGTGGCAGAGACTGATGAGGAGGTGGCGGTTGCAGAGACTGATGAGGCGGTGGCAGAGGCGGTGGATGAGAGGGCGGCCGCGGCTCGTAAACAGTTCCAAAATTCGGGCTCAAAGCGCGTAGCCCGAAGTTCCCGTAGAGAAATAAACTGGGGGCCAGCAGAGGAAGAGGCGGTGGAAACAGCAGAGGAAGCGGCAGAGGGAGCGGCAGAGGAAACAGCAGAGGGAGCGGCAGAGGACCCTTCGCTGGAGCGCAGCAGTTCCTCCACGCTCGGCAAATCCGGACTGCTGGAGCGGGAGGTGTCCGACGACAACTGTATTTGTTCAGGAATGTTCAACTGCCCCTCCAGTCCTGCATAGTAGAATTCGAACCGGCAGAGGGGGCACTGGGCTTCCGAATAGCTCCGCGCATGATGGAGTAGGCGCCGGACACACGTCGTGTCGAACATGTGTCCGCAGCGAAGGGTAAACCCATTCCAAGAAGAGAGAGACTCGTAACAGATGGAGCACTCCATCTCGACTGACTCGGTAAACGGAAAGCCGCTCTAGACGTTCGCGAGGCCCCGCCTCCGCGTGTCGGGAGGAACCAATGGGAGCGAGTGGACAACGTTTTATTCAGAAAAAAATGATTGACTGGGGATTTTATTTGAGATCAACTTTTTATCCAGATATTAATAAAAAATTATTTATTTATTATTATTATTATTATTATTATTATTATTATTATTATTATATCTTCACTGGGGATTTTATTTGAGATCAACTTTTTATTCAGAAAAAATTATTTATTTATTATTATTATTATTATTATTATTATTATTATTATTATTTTATCTTCACTGGGGATTTTATTTGAGATCAACTTTTTATCCATCAAAAAATTATTTATAATTATTATTAATATATATTATGTATATGGATGAATGGGGCCTTTCAAAAGGGTCCCCGTGATGACTCATTGGGGGCAGACAATGAAGCATTGTTCAATGGCCAGGTGCACGAGGGGGGAGGTGCTTTCAAGTATAACGACCAACCTCATTCAACCATGATGTCTTTGGATGAATGGGGCCTTTCAAAAGGGACCAGGTGCATTGAATCCCCGTGATGACTCATTGGCACAACACAATGAACCCTTTCAAAAAGAGTACGATGGCAACAGCTGTTTGGATTGGGGTCACGCAAGCAGCAGATGCCCGCTTTCGGGTATAACGGCCAATCTCATTCAACCATGAAGTAGCTGTTGGATGAATCATTGGGGTGGAGCAATGATGCAATATTTCCGAGGCAATATTGATTATTAATAAACTTTAAAAATTTCTACGAGGGTCCTGGCACCAAATTCTTTTTACAGGTGACTGTAGAATGGAACGTTAGTCCATCTTGATTCACATACGCACACTGTTGCCACATTTTCGTAACAAACTTTTCAGTTCTTGTTTTTTAATACTCTCGAAATCGGAGGTGCGGCGTTCACACCTTCCCTCCAGTTTCACTTGAGGGACAATGGCCTTCACAGTGAAACTACTAACCAAAATTTGTGGATAATTTATATAACTGTTCATGAAAGTCTAATTGTCCTTTTAAATTGTTAATTATTGTTTCATGTTTAAATAAATGTTCATGAAAGTTTAATTGTCCTTTTAAATTCTTAATTATTGTCTCATCTTTGACCTAATATGCGATATTCCATCAAGAGCAATAACATTTATATTTCACTTAAAATTTAAATATTTTCTATGGTATAAAATAAGTAACATTTAAACACATAATAGAAATAAAATATATATATAATATATATGAATAAACATTTATCCTGACATGGATTTTCTTATGCACTTTAAATAATCTTAATGAATTAATATACTTGAATATAACAAAATAAACACACACATATATATATGTAATAACAAATACAATATTAAACTAACTTATGACTTTATTCATGAATGCGTGATAAAGCATCTGCAATAGTATTACTGCTTCCTGGCTTATGAGCAATAGTCACTTGATAGCGAGATAGAGCCAATGCCCATCTTTGTAATCTGGCGTTCTTAGGAACTGTTTTTCTATATTAGATCTTAATGTTTCTGGAACTTTATAAAGATGAGGTTGTTTCCTCTCTACTCCAGACTTTAACTGGATAACATGTGGCGGAACTTTGGCTTTCCTTAATTCCCCATCAAATATTGTTAGGTATTCTTTAATCAGATTCAACAGCTGTTTATGTTGCTTTGCTGATATCGAATTTGATTTTATACCAGCTTTTAGTTCTTCATCTGTTACTTGCCGTGATTCTACGGGCGCATGTTGTATATCTCCAAATGCAAATCTTTTTTATTCCCTTTACCCAAAAATGCCATCTTCGGATGGATGAAATCAAATCAAGTTCAAATTTTCCTTAAGAACGCCAGATTTGACATCTTATTTTTTATCTTAAACAACATTTTCCCCCAAATTAAATAAAATAATCATTAAGTCGGAATGCATACATAAAAGGAGAAAAAAAAAAAATATGTATCGAAAAAACAAATAAAAAAAAATGTTTACACAATCAACTCTTTCATTAAATAAATCAGAATATACTTTATTACATAACCAGCTTTCAATAAATTAGAAATAATGTTGCCATAGCAACACAATCAACTTTTTCATTAAATAAATCAGAATATACTTTATTACATAACCAGCTTTCAATAAATTAGAAATAATGTTGCCATAGCAACCTTTAATCAAACTTACTTTTAAACAGAAAAAAAAAAAAAACAATTTCCGATTCATTCCTCAAAGTAAAAAAATAAACAAAACCGGACGTTCACAAAAATAATTCACTAGTTTTTTTTTACTGAGATATTTCATTAATATTCCAATAATAATAAAGATAAATAAATATAAATAATTATCAAGGTCTAACAAATACACAATCATTCAATAAAACAGAACAAATAAATCAAAACAGAACTCTTTTTTTTTTTTTTTTTTTTTTTTATCTGCTTTAATGAAATCTTATTTATTCTAAATCACGTGATGAATAAAAAGAACACACAGAAATTAATAACAATTATCTTGAATAGCATAAAAACATATTATTTTCATCATTCTTTTTACTATTTTCCGGCTTTTTAAATACAAATAAACAAATATATTTCTATTTTTCATTTTTTCAAACACTAGAATTATTATTATTTCAACATTACGAAATATTCAATTTTCATTTACCTATTCTTTACCTTGTTGGAATACAAAATCGGAACAAAATATCTAAATGCTTAATCCTAATTATTTATTTTAAAACTTATACAAAATATGACTCTTGATGGAACATAAAAAAAAACATACCCCCTTTTTTTTTCATCACTATCATGACATAATCCATACGAGTACTAGCTATTTCACATATCCTTGTCGACTTCGCCAATTGTGGTGCCTGCTTTTTCGCACCTGGTTCTTTTCCTTCGGTAAATTCATTTCGAGACACATCAAGACACTGATCACACTTGGTTTACTTTTAAACGTATATTTACTTACGGCACAAACATAAAATACATAACGAATACAGAAATTAACATCAAGTATTTTCTAAAAAACATGTAGAATGGAACGTTAGTCCATCTTGATTCACATACGCACACTGTTGCCACATTTTCGTAACAAACTTTTCAGTTCTTGTTTTTTAATACTCTCGAAATCAGAGGTGCGGCGTTCACACATCTATATATATATATATATATGTTTCTTGACGCATAAAACATTAGCCCTCGACAGCTCGTTTTGGAGTTATAAATTCTGAAATCTGTAATCGGTGAAACCACGCCTAAATTGATAACACCCCGCCTTACTGAAATAATAAATGAAATCCAAAACAGGCAGAAATTGAAAGAGCATAGACAAACTTCTTCTTTGATGCATTCACCAGTTGCCTATTTCAGCTTTGAGATAAATTCAATTGAGATATAATGCCTAAAAATCCGCTGAAATAGAATCTGAATATTAATAAAAGTCATGGTTCTAGCAGATTTTGATGAGACTCCTCCCACTCCTTTCTCGTTACTAAATTTTTACTCAATCTTAAATACAGATTTCTCGAGAACGAACTTATGAGGGGTAACGGTTTGTGCATCAAAAATCATGATATATTATGCCCACTCCAATGAACATAATTTAATTGATTTCTATTATTACACTATTGGGATGGTTTCCTTGTGAGAGCGAATATTTAAATTCAAATGTGGCTGAGAGACAATCTCCCTCCATAAATTTCCAAAAAAAGATTTTATTACGGAAGAAAGTGAACCAACAATGATGGGACTGTACGTCCCTGTTTCATGTCCTGTTGAAATTTCGAAACCTTCATCATCTAACATATTTTCGTGTGTCATGATTGAACAGGTACAACTTTTTCTGAAGCAAAACCTCGTACAAAAACTACTCAAAGAAAAGATGTGGCCGTAAACCAGGAAGATCTAGAAATTTAAGAAACATTCCAGAAAAGAAAAAATAAATAAATAAATAAATCAAAAGAAATAAAAAAAAATCGAAAAAAAATATGCTATTATAATATATATCCCCTTCCCCCCCAAGAAAATAGTGAAAAACTTTGTTAAGGCTACATCATGATAATTATCATACGATAATTAAATGTGTTACTTGATATTGTTTCTATTGTAAAATGTATGCTTATATGTTTATCTTCTATTCATTACAAAGTGAAATCTAATTTTAAGGGAATGGCCCTAGGTACACTAAGGCCCTAGGTACAATGAGGTCTGGCCCTAGGTACGCTGAGGTCTGGCCCTAGGTACAATGAGGTCTGACCCTAGGTACAATAAGCGTGTTGTATTTAGGGCCATGTGTGAAATTTATTTAAAAACCTTCTGTTTGTCGGAATTTATTATTATGAAAAAGTAATAAATAACTTTCAGCATATCAATCTTATAAACTTTAATAAATTTTAAATCCAACGTTTCGGCTAAATTCCTTCATTAGCCTTCCTCAGGGAAGAATGATGTTAAAAAACACATAAACATAGAAAATTTAAGCACATGATACCACAATTACAACTTCAAAACATTTAACAGATGATTACACAAATTGTAAAAATATACTATATACATTTTTAAAAATATGCTAAAACACTCAAAGGAACATGAAACATGATCACTACAAGACAAGGATTGATCACTACAAGACATCCTTGTCTTGTAGTGATCATGTTTCATGTTCCTTTGAGTGTTTTAGCATATTTTTAAAAATTATATAGTATATTTTTACAATTTGTGTAATCATCTGTTAAATGTTTTGAAGTTGTAATTGTGGTATCATGTGCTTAAATTTTCTATGTTTATGTGTTTTTTAACATCATTCTTCCCTGAGGAAGGCTAATGAAGGAATATAGCCGAAACGTTGGATTTAAAATTTATTAAAGTTTATAAGATTGATATGCTGAAAGTTATTTATTACTTTTTCATAATTATAAAAGCAGCATATATAAAAAAAGTGGAATAAATATATCGGAATTTATTATTTTAAGTGTTTATATTAATCTCAATTAAAAGAAATTATTTCTAAAGATATGTACATATCAGTTTCATGATTTTTAGCAGGTCAGGGGCTCTGTTTCTGGGAATTGAAAAAAAGTGACCCTAGGTAAAATGAGGTCTGGCCCTAGGTACAATGAGGGTGTTGTACCTAGGGCCATGAGTGAAGTTTATTTTAAAATCTACTATTTGTCAGGATTTATTATTTTACGTATTTATATTAATCCTAATTGAAAGTGAATAATCTTAAAGATATTTAAATATCAGTTTCATATTTTTAAACAGGTCAAGGGCTCTGTTTTGAGCCATTGAAAAAAAGCGGCCCTAGGTACACGGGTCTCCCCTACTCAAAGAGGATACAAATTATTATAAATGACGGCCCCCTAACAACAGTAAAAATGAAATATCACTGTAACTCAAAAAATAATGTTAAGAACGAGCTGTAAATTTGGAAACCCATGTTTTTGATGATGCCCGTTCTATTCATGCAAAAATTAACATAGGTCATAATTCATAATTTTTTCAAATATGAAATTATTAATAATTTTCATTATTCAAAAAATGTTTTTTTATCAAAAATATGCATGGTATATGTTTGAGTCACTTCATTCTATCATATAAAGAAAAGAGAATTTGAATATCATAAATATTTTGGAAGATATGAATTAATGTTTGTCACATTCATTTAACATTAGCACCCTCATATTATGACAGCTTATAACTCTGAGAAAAATTGAGCAAAATATGTAAACTATACCATTTTCCGCGAATATATGATCCAAAGAATTCAAATAAATTATAAAAAATGGGGGTTACCATTGAAAAAAAGTAAGTTAATACCAGTTTTAATATGTAGACGACCCCTTAAGCAAAATCTAACTATACCATTATAAACTAGACGTTAATACAAATCACCAACCACATGTTTCTACGACAACTTATGCAGAGACTCCAACATCCTAATTAATATTCCGTAGTGTTGTTAGTCACTTCCTTTTTTACACATCAGTAAATTTTTAGAGTAATAGTCTCCAAATTCAATTACGATTAAATAAGAAGAAAAATACTCTAAAATGATACTGGTGTGAAAAAGAAGGCGGGGCTAACAATACTACGGAATTTTGGAGTCTCTGCTTATGGCGAAATTAGATGGGGGGAGAAGGGGGGGCTTTTTTTTTCGACTGTACAAGCAGATAATTATTCCTTAATTTAAATCAAAACTTTTTAAATTGTATTTACTAGTGCCTTTCCTTATGCCGTGTTAATAAATATTTTAAACTAAAATTAGAGCAGTTCAAACTTTAATTTCTTTTTCCATATTTACAACAGGAGAGAAGCTAAGTGTGATTAAATTGCACTTTCTTTAGCTTTTCACGCTTAAAGTGCAACACAATATTCTTTATATTTTCAATTTGACTATTTCCTGTTTAAGCGAAATACGCTCATTTTGTACTGACTATATTGTTATCTAATAATAAGAAGTTTTCACTAATTTTAATAGCTGCACGTGAATTTCGAAAATTTTACTTTTTGTAACGGTTAATTGTTTAAAGCACAAAAGCATACCCATAAAAATAAATAAATAAATAAATAAATACATAAATAAATAAATAAATAAGTAAATTCTTTAATACGATTAATTTTATTCTTCACTAGCAAGCAGTGTTGCCAGATTGGAGACTTTTTTATTCAATGTCCGCCACTAAATATTAATTGTGGCGGTTGCCTAACCACTTCGAAGTATAATCAACGACTGTATATATCAAATATCACTTTTCAATTTTATTGGTAACTATTGAATAAAAAAAAAAAAAAAAATCCCCAATCTATCAAAACTGTAGCTCCACTGGTCATTATATTTAAATGAATTTTCAAAAAAAGATTGTATCAGTATTTACTTTTTACAGGACATTATAAATAAAAACTAAAAAAAAAAAAAAAAATTCATCAAAATTCTCTAAACCTTTAATTCGGGTACCCGCTGCCTACGGCAACTCTTTCTCCACCTGCACTGCATCGAGTCCAGGCTCCCACTGCCTGAAGAAAGGTCTTTCCCGGGCACTTCAATTTGGGTATTTAAAGACGACCGGTGGATCTGCTATTATTTAAGATCTACGATTTTAAAAGTGACTGTATGTTAGCATCTATTAAATATTTTAGTTTTTGAACTATGTATTTTACAGCCCACGTTATTTACATTATATTACGATTTCATTCCGACCAATATACTAAAAAATAAATAAAATTAGTTTTTCTTTTAAAAGGAATTAAATATTTCAGAAACAAATAAGTTTTAGTTAGTTTAATCTTTTCTAAAATATGCTACCCCTTTTTTTCCACGATTAATACTATAATCAAAAAAAAAAAAAATAAAAAAAAAAAAAAGAAAGAAAGAAAGGAAAAAAGAAAAGAAAAGAAATATTTTTTTCTTTTAAAGAAATAAAATAAAAAAATGGAAAATACAAAGTTGTTATACTATAAAAGTTATAAATAAACCTAAATGTTATAAATAAGTTTTAAAATTTTAAATTTAATGCACTTATTTTTTTCTATTGACTTACCGTTCTATTTTCCATAAATATAATAAATTAAAAAGAGAAAAAATATTTCACCTTCAAATGAATGTATTAAATAAAATATAAATAGTGTAATAGCAGACGTGTAATAACGCAGAATAGTGTAAGATAAGTAACGCAGAATAGTGTAAGATATGCAGACGATTTCAATAGAAGAAACAAAAAATATGAAAAATGAAAAATGAAGCCAATATTTAAAATATGAAAAAGATTAATTAAAAAAATTTGATATTCGAAATTCGAAAAAAACCTAGATGAGGTGCACACCTACATGGTTTAGGTACCCATATACCAAGTATTGTAGTTCTGCGATCGGTACTATGGGCACCTGAGCGTAGACAGGCGCACACGCAGACACTTCTCTTTATTTCTATAGATAAAATTTAGCAATTACGCAAACTAAATGAAAATAGGCTAAGTGAAAAATTATTTAAATAGCTTACTTCTGTAAAATAAAAACAGTAAAAGAAAGAAAGAAAAAAGTATAATAACAATATAAATAACAATAAATGCAAAATTGTTTTACAAACATAAAGAACCAAGGAAAAAGTTGAGTGTTTATTAGTTTATCACATTACTATTTACCATTAAATTATAATCTTACTCTTTTTTAAAGATTAACAATTTACTAAAAGATTAAAATTAATATAGGTCTTTATTTAAAAAAAAGCAAGATAGCCTTACGTTTTACTCGCTCCGTTCACCAACCCACAAGAGAGTCTTCACCATATCCGACTCGCTTAGCTTTTTAAACCCTGCGGTGCTCTACCTGCTTATTCACAGCTTTGCCATTTATTAAAAAGAAATATTAATAGTGCATAACAGAAGATAAAAACAGAACAATATTACAGATAGCCCCAAATCTACAATATATCCCATATCTGATATCACTTTGAATTACAAAATACTTATTACTGTATCGTGATTATACATATAAATGAAATAATATGCCAAAAATTTGGAGAGATTCATTCGAGAACTTATCACATTCGCTACCGCTGACGTAGTTTCACGTCATTTGAAAATCTGTAACTCCATCAGTGGGCGTTTCTTTTGCAATTTGCATGTTACATGTTACTTGTTTCTTAAATATATATATAATATTCATATTTGTACAATCAATATCTGTGGATACAAATTATGGATACAAGTACGTTGTTTAGAGACAGAGAGTGTATGATTATAATGTATATTCATTTTCAATATAAATGTGAATATAGAAAATTTTGTTCTGAAAAGTTGTAACATGGTAGAATAACGCCCACAGGCAGACGTTACTTTCAAAAAGGTAAAAACATGCAGTCGCGAAAGAGACTTTCGCGATCGCTGACGTAGATTCACGTCACTTAAAAATCTGTAAATCAGCCAGTGGGCGTTTCTTTTGCAATTTGTATGTCACTTATTTTTTAAAAATATACACAATATTCATATTTTTAATCAGAAAAAAAAAAAAGTAACCCCCCTCCCCAACCTAATTTCACCTTAAACTATCGTAGAAATATGCGATTGGCACCGATTGATTTGTAATAACGTCTGGTTTATAAAGTTATAGTTTGATTTTTTCTAAGGGGGTCGTCTACATATTAGAACCGGCATCAGATTCATTTTTTTTCAATAGTAACCCCCTTTTTTATAATTTATTTGAATTGTTTGGATCGAACCATCGCGGAAAATGGTATAGTTCATATATATTTCGCTCAATTTCACAGAGTTATAAGCTGTCAAAGTATGGGGATACTAATGTTAAATTAATGTGACAAACATTAATTCATATCTTCCCAAATAATCATGATATTTAAATTCTGTTTTTTTTTTTTATATACATGGTAGAATGAAGTGACCCAAACATACTTCAAGCATATTTTTGGTAAAAAAAAAAAAGTATTAAAGGGTATTAACGCATAATACATACTTGCCAAAATCCTAATTACACTGCTCAAAACAATTAAAGGATATTGTAAGTCTTTTATAAAATAACGGTATAAGCGATTTTTTTTTTTTTTTTCAGAAAACGGAAGAAAGGGTAACAAGTAAAAATTTTTCTCCTTTTCAAACTTCGGAGTACGCAAATGTTGAGTTTGACCTCAAAATTGACGTTTTAGCGGCAACGAATGACATTTTTAGCTTTACACTAAATGAAAGACAAAGCAGAAAAGAATGGTCAGTATTCAGTAAGTGCGTTTGTTTCGATGATTGCAATGTGTTAACGTAGTGATTTAACCGATTCAATAGCTTGGAGAGTGTTTGGTCGGTTAGAGGGGGTCCAAATAAAAACCGAAGTAGCTGAAGTCACTGGAGTTTCGCAAAGTGTGATTTCCAGGATCTGAAATCGGTTTATGGAGTCTGAAAATGTAAGATGAAGGCCAGGGAAAGGTCGTAGATGTGCAACAACACTCAATAGAAACCGATATTTAACAATAACGGCTCAGAGACTTCGAAATATGAATGCCACTCTTCTACAAAACAATTTAGCTCAGCTACTGCCACCACAGTTTCGACTCAAACTGTTTGAAATCGGCTCCACGCTGCAGGTCTGTATGCTCACGGAACAATAATGTGTGTTACGTTAACAGCAATAAATCGTCGCGCTCGCAGGGAGTGGGTAACAGAGCATGTAAAGATGAGAGAAATGAATGGCGCAATTTTTTGGTCTCTGCAAAGTCTCGTTTTTCTGTTCATCACGATAATCGGCATATTTTCATTTGTAGGGAAAGTCGCACTAGAAACAATCCTGCTTTCGTGCATAGAAGTATCAGATTTGGCGATTGGTAGGGGGGTGGGTGATCCATTCGTGGTGCACTGATCCCCACATCATTCGAGATGGAGCTCTGACCGATCGTTGATATATGGATGAGTTCATCAGACTTATTGCTATAGCGTGGAGCCGGTTTTGGACAGTTTGGGTAAAAAATGTGGCGTCAGTAGTCAAGAGAAGGTAGTTGTTTAAAAATAGAGGCATTCATATTTCAGTATCTTCGAGCCGTTAACGTTTAATGTAGATGTTCATTGGACGTTCTTGCATTCTATGACCTTGCCCTGATCTACAGCCTGCACTTTCAGTCTCCAAAAGTCGGTTTCAAATCCTGGAAATCACGCTTTGCGAAACTCCAGTGGTTTCGATTACTTCGGTTTGTATTTGGACCCCTCTAACCAGACCAACACTCTCCAAGCTATTGAATCGATTAAATCACTTACTTAAGACATCGCAATCATCGAATTAACGCACTTACTGAATAGTGACCATTCTTTTCCGATTTGTGTAAAGCTAAATTTCATTCGCTGCCGCTAAACGTCATTTTTGAGGTCAAACTCAAAATTAGCATACTCCGAAGTTTGAAAACGAGAAAAATTTGTATTTGTGACCCTCTTCTTCCGTTTTCTGCAAATAATAACAATAATAAATATAATAAAGTCGCTTATACCGTTATTTTATGTAAGATTTACAATACCCTTTAATTGTTTTGAGCAGTGTAATATTTGGTGGTCTTGTTAGTCCCACCCTTTTTCTCACACCTGTAAATTTTTTGAGTAATATTCTCCAAATGCAATTACGATTAAATAAGAGGAAAAATACGATACCGGTGGGGAAAAAAAAGGCGGAGCTAACAATACTACGGAATATTAATTAGTATGTCTTAATATGCTTTCTATTCGTTTTGATCTTTCCTCCTCCTCATCTTCTTCTTCTTCTTCTTTTTTTTTTTTTTTTTTTTTTTTTTTTTTAAGTCTGCAATGTAACAATTTTTTGTTACTTCAGAATGATAATTATATAGAGGATTACATTTTAAATCTATGATTGGTAATAAAATTCTATTTTTATTTATTTATTTTATTTGTGTTCATGCAATTAATTGTTTTCTTGTGTTTACGAGTAAATCTTATCATTGTAACATTAGTAATTTATAAATTATAGTCTTTAGTTCTGAATATATATATATATTCTAAGAAATATGTAAATCTGGGAGAGCATCGAACACTTCTCTTAATATTAATTAAATCAAAGCACATCTTTAAAATCATCGATAATGAAATTATAAAATTCTGCATTCGAAAAGCTTATTTTATGAGTAAATCACAATATATTATTATTTTAAAAGTATGACTAATCTGACGCAAAAAAATTAACTTTTTTTTAATTTTAAACTATTTAAATTTTGAATACATAAATTAACATTATAATCTAGATTCTTTTTATAAAAAGTTTATAAAATAAAGACTTAACTTATAAAATGTATTAAGAGAAAAAAGAAACTACAAAGAAAAAAATATATATGTTAGGCAAATTTTGTGTATATTTTGTGAAATCATAGAATTTACGGAACTTAAATATTTGATATTTTTTTCCTAATGTAATGTTAATCATGTGTATTTAACTTAATTCTGATGAAAAATGATCTGTTATATTATTATTCTACTTATTCTATTCTATTTTATTTTTACTGAAACAAAATTTAGAATTTGCTCTTTCAAAATTCTTTAGCGCAAATAATCTTATTAAATATAAAAGCAAAAATATTAATTACCATAATTTCTGGTAGATACCCCACAGGTTATATAATCGAGTTTTGCACCAGAAATTTCAATTGATAAATAAATTTATATTTGCGCGAGCTCTTCCTTAGAAATAGTATAGATTTCTCTATTAAATAAAATTTCCGGTGGAGAAATGACACATCTTACCTGCGGGTTATCTACCAGAAATTACGGTAGATCCTATTAAAGAAGAATAATCGATGCATACACATCATATTCATTATGACTTTTTTTTTTTTTTTTTTTTTTTTTTTAATAGAGTAATATAACATTTTAAACCCTTCAAGTGAAGATTTAGATTAAGGGTAGTAAGCCTTTCTAGACCCACCGTCCAGTTCTGTATCTGTGTTAATAGTAGAATTTCAGAAACGCCCATTACATAGCAGGACTGTATTATTTTGCGTTTTAATTTGTGACAAGTTATAAAATATAAAAGCAGAAGAATATCATGAAGATCTATGTGATAGTTTTTAATAATATTGTGAAAAAAAATCTATTTTTATATTTTTAAAATGTCAAGTGAATTAAAGAAAATGAAAGTACTGCAGCATCAGACAAAACTAACATTGTCACCATGAGACGGCCGTGGGAAAGAGGTTGGATGTCACTGATTCAAACAATTATATGACAGCATGTGTTAAATTTCTTGTAACTCTATCAAGAATTAATTTAAAGTACATAAATGGGACCTTTTTCTGGACTGCCTTGATCTCAGTAATTCGAATATGAAGTCAAAAATGGGGATTGTTTTTGAAAAAAATGAAGATGATGCCTGTTTTAATCTGTAGACGACCTCCTAAGCAAAATCTAGCTTTACCGTTATAAACTAGACGTTATTACAAATCGGTTGGTACCAGTCACATGTTTCTACGATAGTTTACGGTGAAATTAGGTAAGGGGGGGGGGGCATTTATTCTTTCCTGACTGTACAAACAATATACTACGGATATAAATACTTTGATTAGAAAGATTATAATTATAATTTATATCCATTTATAGTATGAATATGAATGTAAAAGAATTTGTTCTGAAATATCATAACTTAAGAGAATAACGCCCACAGGTGGACCGTACTGTAAGAAAGATAAAAACATGCTGTCGCGAAAGTGTTAAAAACAATTTGCATACCTACCAGTGTCCTAATTAATGTACTGTAGCCTTTTTAAGTCTGCTTTTATTTACACACCATTAAATTTGAAGAGTAATAATGTCCAAATGCAATTAGGGTTACCATCTTGGTAAATGAGGAGAGAAATACTCTTAAAAAATACTGCAGGGTAAAAAAAGGTGGGCTAACAATACTACGGAATATCATTTCGGGCTGATGTATGTGCTAGACGCACAAAATAAACAGCAACAGCGGATTACATATAATGAATAGAAATTTGTCATATCAAGACCGTTTACTATTGCAGCTTCAGTTTATGTAGAGTTGCCAACTTTCTTAATTATTTTCGGACCATTTTTAGTCGAAATAAAGCGGCTAACAGTACTCCGCAATAAATTATAAAAGTAGGCTACTCTGTAAAATATGGTCCCCTTCCCGACTTTTAAAATTTTGTCACTATTTGGCGGTGCATTTTTTTTTTTTTTTTTTTTTTTTTTTTTTGGTATTATGTTTATTTTAAAAAATCGAGTACCGATCTTTTCTAAAGCTTATTCAGTTTTGCCAAATTTTGGAACTTTTTTATTTAATATCTACCACAAAATTTTAATTGCTGCAGTTGCCTAATCACTTACTTGGAAGCTTAATCACCTATTACGTACCGTATTTTCCAGCGTAACACGTGCAGGGTAAATAAATCAGTCACACACCAGAAAATTTAATTTACAAATAAAACTATATCTGCAAGGAACAAAACTTCGTAAAAAATAGTCTTTACTGTAAATTTAAATTTCCGGTGCATAACTAGGGTTCCAACTGCCCGATTTCTTTCAAGGACTCTTACACCAGTATTATTTAAAAATGAATTTCTTATTAAATGTACACTATATATGTAGCAATAAATTTATCTTAAAATCATTCTCGTGGAAGAGTCCTTAAAAAAAGGCGTGTCTGTGGGAACCTTGATAACTGATTTAACAAACCTGCGCTTTAGCTGTCGGAAAATACGGTATATCAAGTTCTACTCTTCCAAAATTATTGGTTAATATTGAATAAAAATGTCCCTGAATTTAACAAAACTTGTACCTATTCTTTTAGATTGTGCATATTTTTAGACAATCCAAGACATTATATAATACACTATGTACCGTAATTTCTGGTAGATAATCCGCAGGTAAGATGTGTCATTTCTCCACCAGAAATTTTGTTTAACCCTTTGCCGCTCAGTGTTCCACTACATGGAACACCTAACTTCGCTAGCTTCTGCAACCGTTAAATTCAATTGCAAATGCATAAAAATAGGTTTATTTTTTACTTTGAACTTTCCTTTTCATCCTTAGATGGCACCAGTACACAAAGCAATCCATGATATTTAGCTGGGACGAGTTATTTTAAACCCTCGTATTTACAAGAAATTTTGTATATTTTTTTTTGTGATACAAAAAAGATTGCTTGAAAAAAGATTTCTATGTTATATTGTTGGCTGTACTCTAAATTATTTATTCTACATTAATTTTAATATTTTATACAGGAAACATACGAGGAATCGCTGAATAAAATAAGGTGTTCCATCTCCTGGAACACTGCGACACTAGCGCTTTTCATATCATGCAACCGAAAACAATGATGAGAGAAGACAGCTGTCTTTACGTGCTCTGTTTTCCTCTGTTTGGATGGAATGGCGTCAAGCTATAAGATGCTGCGAGGAAGGGTTGGTTGTGTATTTAAAAAAAAAAAAAAAAAAAAAATGCACAAAACTAGTTTCATGTGCAAAACCTACAATATTGGTTTGTGCTTGTACCAAGTACCAAAAGAGTGTGACGTGATTCCAAAAATTTTATGGAGCTAAAAAATAGACTAATTGTAAATATTTTTGCACATAGGACCTGTATATATGTATACTAACTGTAAATATAAAATTATTTCATAAAAAGTCATATAAACAAGATTTTTTTTTTTGGGGGGGGGGAGGGGGAATGGGGTGTAGAGTAGCAGGCCTCCCGTATTGCACCATGGGTCATGCTAAATCTACTACACAGGTATAATACAGTGTTTTTTAATTCATTTGCAAAATCTTCTACATATTTACGCACTTTACTGCGATGCTCTTAGAAGCACTTTTCAGTGCTCTAGTGGCGCAGTGTTCCAGCTGATGGAACACCCACAGATTCAAAACGGTAAGTACTATCTTTACAAAATTATACATGTGTACTCCTTTAGACCTAAGTAGATAGCCTACAACTTTTTTTGTTGAAATGCCAACTTTAAAGGGTAGTGCACCGTAAAGGGTTAATAGAGAAATCTATACTTTTTCGAAGGAAGAGCTTGTATGAATATAAATTTATTTATCAATTGAAATTTCTGGTGCAAAACTGGATTTTATAACCTGAGAATTATACACCAGAAATTACGGTGCATTTCTAAATGTTGCCTGATCTGTCGTATATTTTATTTAATACTCACCAATAATTTTTAATTGTAACGTTTGTGTAATCACTTCGAAGATTGATAGTCTATGTATATTGACTATCACTTCTCGAAATTATTGGTAATTATTAATAAAAAATCCGCCAGATCTGACAACACTGATTTCTAATAATGGGCTATTAAATGGCGATTGCAGTAATAAAGATGTAATTTTTAAAAGTGCATTTTTTCCACAATATGATCTAAAAAGACACATTGAAAGTAAATTATCCATGTGATTATTGTAAATATTTATTTTATTTTCATTTTCATTTTCATTTGCAGTATTCTGGTTCAAAATATAATTATGTTATTTTAGCGAACTTTAATAAGACATTTTAGTGCACTTTGATATTATTTTTTCTAAAATTTTCTCATGTCTGAATTAGTCAGATTGTTGTTATTTCTTAAATATATACGTAACACTTAAATGTCTAAGTATATTTTCTTTTATTTGTTTTATAATAAATATATAAATTAATCAGTAATGGATTTTTCTGTCACCAGTACTTTGTAAATTTGTATTACTTTTCCTAAATATATTTCTTTAATTAATTATTTTTATTTTATGTTTGATTTTTATCCATTGAGCTACCAAGTTTTTTTTTTTTTTTGCCAAAATCAGAGCTGCCAAATCAGAATTTACACCAGTATTTTTAATTGGAAAATATTATATATATTTTCGAAGATTAATATTACCGAAAACAGCTATAAAAATTTTTCGGTTTTAAAGATTCCCGCCAAAAACAGTAGCCTTGGCACCTATGCATTGTGTTTATTCATTTGCTGACTTATTAAACTTGATCTGTCTGTGGAATTAAAATATTTAAAATTCAGATCAATTAATTAAAGAAATATAATTTCAACCGGAAAAATTTCGCCGGATATTAGTTTATAATTAATAAGGTCTGCTGCAGTGTCGCTTATGGGCTTTCGATGTTTTTTAATCAAGTAAACTCGGAGCTAAAATGCAGCTTCGGTCAATGTGAATGGTGAAGATGGCCGAAAATCGGTACAGGAGACCAATACGAAAAGTACGATCCTGGCTTTTTTTATTCCGCCGAATCGGAATTTATATATAAAATTGTTTTCTTCTTGCAAAATATGGTAAAGGCTTACAACTGAATAAAAATTAATGTATTAAATGTTGAGTAATTCTGAGTAAGAAATTTCTCTACCGAATAAGGGATTAATAGCAAAGCTACCAAATTTTACGTTTTTTGGATAACGGAAAAATTCATATAATTTTTTATTATATATTTATGTGACAGTTTTCATGAATTAAACAAAATAAAATTTTCGTTAGAGAAAAAACGTAAAAGTCGACATTTAGGCAATAGGTGAAACTTTCCTATCGAAACAAGTTTTGAACATCCAGTGATTCAGAGAAACTTTTTATTTTTTTTTTTAACCTTAAAACAAGTAAATAAATATTATAAGTTTGAAAATTTCATCAACCTACTGTGCTATCTGTATGCGGAATTTCAAAATATTTTACATAGATTAAAAAAAAAATATATCAGCCAAAAGAAAATTTTCAGTAAAAAAAAGCACCAAATGATTTATTTCATATTAATTTTTAAAATGTATCATGAACTTTTTGCGCATATTGTACCAATTTTTCTTTCTTTTCTTTCTCATTTCTTTTTTTTTTTTTTTTTTTTTTCTTTTATATATATATATACGTTACATTAGCCAATTTTATTTTGTAATAATTGATCGTTTTCATATAATTAATAATAATAAAAAAAATGTTAGAATAAATATATCTTTGGCAGATGAGAAATTAATTACAATAAACTGAATAAAATATTGTGTAATGATTAGGCGTTTTTATAAAGTTTGGTTAGTATTTATTTAATATATGTTTTCTGTTTTTATTATTATTATTATTTTAAATAAATACCCAGCACAAATTTTCGTGTAAATTTTTCATTGTACTTCTTTTCTTTTTCTTTTTCCCGTTAACATTTTGATCAGTACATTATTTTCTTTCTTTCTTTATTTTTTTTTTCTTTTAAGATTTTTTTTTAACGTACTTAAAAGTTAATTTAAGATTTTTTTTTCTAATCTTTAAAAAGGAGAAAACTGTATACATATATATATATATACACAGTTACAAATAATTACACTTACTGCTTCCTTGTTTAAAATGCCTTCTAAAAATTTCACTGTCCTCGTTATGCAGATATTCAATCTTTTAATGTATGGTGTAACATAGAGAGGCCAATTTATTGCGGATTGTCCGTAATCTTAATACTGGAAACTTTTTAACGTATTCTTTTGTAATAATTATTTGCAATTTAATACGATGAGTTTTAATTTTTCTTTATTGTGGTTTGAAACGGATTTTTCGTTAATAGTAACTTGGCATCTCTGATGTAACATATGGTGTATAAATTATTATACAGTCAGTAACGTAGTTGCCTTTTTTTTTTTTTTTTTTTCCGAGAAAAGGCTTTACCAGTCTGATTGCACACATTTAGTAAGATTTTTCGAGTAACTTCAGAATTTCCAATATTTTAATTTTTTTCGGAGAGTTTTCAGCCCCGCCTTTATTTCCTGCTACTTTTTTAGGAGTCATTTTTCCTAATTTTATATTTTATCGTAATTATCCTTTTCAGGGGCGATGGTATATACAATCGAATCTCGTGAACGTGAACCTCAAGGGGTTAAAAATTTGTTCATGTTATCAGTATTTCATGCTATCAGTAACTAAGCGTCGTTTTGGCGGGGATTGAGGAGATATTTCATGTTAATAGTAATTAACGTTAACGAAGTTCGTTACATTACCTAATTTTAATTCCCTATTTCGAAAATCCATCCTGCAAACTTTTAATAAACTTTCACTTTTTTTCGCTTCATCGTTAAAATTGATTTATTTCTTATTAACTAACTTTATTCTTTTATTCTGGTGGCAGTTGATATCAAGTAACCTGAATTACATTGTCCTTGAAAGTGTTAAATATTGGAGAAAATATTCTGTAAATAAAATAGTGCGATATAAAGGGGGGGGGAGGGGAGGCTAAAATGCTATGGAATAAAATAAATGTTGGTAACTGTACAATTATTTACTGTTTAGAATCACATTAAAAACACTCTAAAACACGTTATAAAATCTTTATTAAAATCAAGTTATCAAATCATTTACTAACCTTTTCGCCATCATATCATGGCATCATCAGGTAAATTTTTTTTACAAAAGAGTAGAAGAGACAGCATCTTTATATATACGGGGATTTTGAAACGGTTACAGCATAAGACAACTTGAACTAAACAGGAATGGTCGATTTTTTACATGAATTCTTAGGCATAAGCTGAGATGATCAAGGTAGCACCAGGACTACTTGATCATCTCAACTTATGCCTAAGAATTCAGGTAAAAAAGCGACCTTCCCTGTTTAGTTCAAGTTGTCTTCTGCTATAACCGTTTCAGGATCCTCGGATATATAAAGATGCTGTCTCTTCTATTCTTTTATAAAAAATGTTTTACCTGATGGTGCCATGATATGGTTGAGAAAAGCTTCGTAAATATTTTCATAATTTGATTTTAATAAAGGTTTTATAACGTTTTTAAAGTGTTTTTAATGTGTTTCTTATTATAATGTCAACACATCTAAATTTCTAGAAGATTCGTGTTTAAATTATCTACTATTTACTGCATTAGAAATATTTATTAGAAAATTGTGATGGTTATTCTTTAAAATGGAACCTAAATGTTTGCAACTACGTCAGTGTTTATTTTCCAAGTTGGGTAAATAAGATGTTTATCACCTAGATACATTTCAAGCTATTCTAACCAGGTTTATCCCAATTGAAATTATTCCTCAGTATAATAATACTTTTCTTTCAATTTCGATTCTCTGTATTTAATATTAATGTTATTATTATTCTACATACTTCTACAGAAAAAAAAACATTCTATGGCATTAAAATCAAATTCAAAAGTGTTAGAATAGGCCCGCAATATACTTCTAACAAAAAAATTGAATTAATACGATTGTAAAGTCAAATTTAAACGGGGCATTATTCGAAAATTTTTGTTACATAGTGATTTTGGAATAAGAGTATAACTTTGGAATAAGAGTATAACTTTGCATATTTAGAAAATACGGGTGTACGGCATCCATAATAAATATTTTTAAAACATTGTATGCATATAAAACTTTTCTTCTGGTAATTTATTTTATGTATTCTGTCTAAAAAGATAATTATGTTATTTCCATATTTAAAACAATTACTGAAAAAAAATGTATTTTTTAAAGTTTTCCACGTTTAAATAGTCAGATATAGACAGTTGAATATATACAGATTAACCGTATTCTGAATTTCTTTAAGCCTTATTCGCTGATTCTTTAATTTTTCTTTTTTAATTTATGCATTGTATTCCATTTTATTTTTCTCACATTTTTTTTCTTCTTAGTAGTAGGAAAAGTATAATGCACTCATTGCCATAAAAATTTGTGCACCAAGAAATAATTGTTGGACCGTAACGAAACTTGGTATGCAGGTACGTGCCAGACAGATATGTAAATGATTAGAAATGAACGCAACTGCGCATTGCATAAGGCCATCAGAGGGCATTGAACTTCGTTCTTCTTGGATTAAAGTAAGCAGAGCTTGTTTGGTGCATATAATATGTTTCAAAGGTACGCTTTTTAAATAGAGGTTCCGTTACGCCTCCATCGAAGACAATACGAGCCACTGTCTGAGTCCGAGAGGGGAAGAATTATCCTTATGATATAATCTTTGTAATCAGCACGGTGAATAGCCAGTCACCTAGGCCGTTCTGATTCTACTGTGAGGAAGTGTTAGGACCAGGTGACAAGGGAGAGTTTGCTTACAGGGCGATCAGCCTCAGGACATGCTCGACAGAGCAGTAATCGAAAAGAATGTCGCTTCATACGAAAGAAAGGCATAGCGCCAACTATCTCTTTGTCCGTCATCCAGACATGTGCAGCACCTATATGACCTTTCCCTGTATCTGTACGTAACATCACAATGTGCTTGGCTGAACGACATTTGCAATCGTGGCGCCCATTTGTTGTGCTACAAATAATACCCACACCCTTCTCCTCCTTTTGGAGTGGTGTCGCGCTCGACGGGGTTGGTTTGTAACCGAATGGGATCAGGTCGTCTTCAGCGATGAATCCAGATTCAATTTGGGCAGTGATGACAATCATGCTCGTGTGTATAAGGCACCGGGGTGAATGCCTCAATTTTGCCTTTGTTTTACAGCTGCACACCGCCCCCACAGCTGATGCAATGGAATTAGATGACATTTTATACGATACACGATTATCCCCAATATTGATCCACAGCACTATGACAGCTCAGCGGTACGTTCGTGACATCCTCCAGCCATAGGTGTTGCCACTCATAGATGGGCTCGCAGGAGACATTCTTCAACAGGACAATGCTCAGCCTCACTCAGCAAAGGTGCCACAAAACATCTTTCCCCACAATATCAAACTTTCTTGACCTGCCTCATCCCCAGATTTGACACCAATCGAGCATATATGGGATCACTTGGGACGGCAAGTTCGGCAGCCTACAAGTTCGGACGACTTAGAGGCACGTTTTCGAGAAATGTCAAACGCGATGAAGCAAGGCATCGTACGGGACTCGTATAAATCAATACCCGCCCGTATATTATCGTAGAGTCGGGACAAAAAAAAACGCAACACCCACTGTAATTTCGTTAATAATTGACGCAGGAACAACTAATACACATAATTCAATAGGAAATTAAATGCACTTTCTGAAAATATTGTTAAAATTTGAATTAGGAGTCATCTACATATTAAGATGAGCGTCAACAATTAATTTTTCAATAGCAATAACCAATTTTGACATCATATTCGAATTTCTGAGAGTCTGGCATTGCGGAAAAGTATACTGTTTGTATGCTTTATCTTCAGTATTTATAGAGTTATAATCAAAAATGTGTTAGGAGGTTATCTGAAAATGTAGAAAAATAAAATTAAGATCATAAAAGAAATAGATAAAATTTTAATGTTTCACACCGGAAATTTTTCAGGAAAAAAAAAAGAATTTAAAATTGATAAATTTTTTTATTTTTTTTCCAGTTCCTTAATTATCTTGAATTCAATTGTTTAAATTTGTATATACTTCAGTCCTTTTTTAGATAATTTTAGGTCTATTTAAATACATTACACTTGCAATTGGTCCAGACAGTACTCTTTCAAAAAAGTGTCTATTATGGCTGTACTGATCACGAATAAAGCTTAAATTTTCTTTCGTATGTGTAACATAATATACGAAATGAAATAATATATATATATACAACAACGCATAAACTAAATCTTTTCGGATAAATTATTCTAAAGGTTCATCAAGTAAATATTAAACAATTTTAATTGCACTTACCAGTTTTGGATCAGTTGAACTCTTTTTGGAACTGTGCGATTCGTTTTATAATTTCTATGAAAATATAATTTCTTATTAACCTTTTCACGACTGCTGACGTAGATTCACGTCATTTGAAAATCTGTAACTCTGTCATTGGGCGTTTCTTTCGTAATTTGGGTGTTACATATTTCTTAAGTTTGTACCCAGTATTCATAATTTTGCAATTGAATATACTATGGATAGAAATACTGGCCTCGCAGCGTTCCTAAAATTTTTGGAATCATTGCGCTACATTGTCACAATTATCTTAAATGAACATTTATTTTCCTAATACTTTAACAATAAATCCTGGATATTTTTTTTTTTTTTTTTTTTTTTTTAATGGTGGTGGTGGCAGTATAATAAAATGCGAATAAATATTTAGGAACGCTGCGAGGCCTGGAAATATATCGATTAGAAAGAATATAATTATAATGTGTATCCATTTATAATATAATTGTAAATACGGAAAATTTGTTTTGAAATATTTTATTTTGAGAGAATAACGCCCGTAGGCGTATCTTTCTGTCAGAAAGACAAAATCCTGCGGTCTCAAAAAGTGTTAAAATATATTTTTTTAAAGTTAAAGCATATTTTTAAAAATATATAAAGTTAAAATATATTAAAAAATTTTTAAAGACTAATGTATCCTTAAAATAATAATGTTCCCCCTACAAAATAAATAAATAAATAAAAAAGCAAAATATGAAACAAATGATAAGCCGTTAACTATGACGGTAGTTAAGAAACGATTTTACAAGTCTGTCTTGCATTCCAATTCCATTCTTTTTTTTTTAATTGACAATTTTTGCATTGAACCTATTTTTTTATTTAAAACAGTAAACCCCGCCTATTTAGTTAATTTTTTTCTTCTAGTGTTCGTTTGAAAGGCTCAAAATTTATCACCATTAATCGATGAAGTAAATACCACTTGTGCATATTTTTGTCATCACACAATAAGAAGTTTAATACGAATACTCAATGTCACATTTACTTTTCTTTTCTGTGTTGCTTTGTTTTGAAAAACGATGGAGGCGGGGCTTGTCTTCTTTAGAAAACAGGAATTCTTGATGAATAATGACTTAAAATCATCATTTCTGTTTCATTTTTTTGCGTTTGACGTTGTTGTTATATAATTTGGCCCGTAAGTAAAAAATAAAAATATTTTGTTTAATTTTCTTTGTTTTTTTTTTAAGATTTGATTCGTTATCCATGCAAAACTTTATAAGAGACGGCCCCCTAAACCACTCGAAAAGAAAGATTTATTTATATCTCGAAAACTAATAACTGGAATGAGCTGCAAATTTGCACATCCATATTTTTCAGCATTAGGATTCATTTTATGTAAAAATTAATATACGTCATAATTCATAGTTTCTATGAATATGAATTTATTAATATTTTTCAGAATGAAACGTAACATTAGCACTTTCAAATTTTGAACACTTATAACTCTGTGAAAAAATAAGTAAAATATACAAGCCATATACTTTTTCGTGTTGTCGCGATTCCAGGAATTGAAATATAAAATAAAAATGGAGCATTACAATTTAAAAAAATCAAAGTTGGGTAGACTACCACCAATTCAAAGTTTCAGTTCATTTTCTGAAACTTCTCACATTTCCCCGTCGAATGACACTTATTAAATTTTTTACATTGATTGGCAACGAAGTTACGTTGAGTGTTGCTTTTTTTTTTTTTTTCTTTCTCCCCGTCTGTACATTCACGCTAGAGGTGGACCAACTGGGTACTGAAACCTCCATTCTTTCATATTATTTTCTATAGCAAATGATCATTTCCCTTTGATTTTTTAATCTTTTAATTATATAAATGTTACATTTGTGTGTGTAAAATTTCGTTTCATTCTGACATCTCTTTCTTGGGGAGCAAATTTTTATGGCAATGAATGTATATAAAAACAATACAATAAAAATTAATAAAATATGTCGACACCACTAAATTTATTTTAAAAAACTTTTATAAGATGATAAAATAACGATTTTCTTGCATGGCTTTTCCATATACGCTCCCTAAATAGTCAAGAACACTCGGAGCCTAGAAACAGCTTCGACGTATGCTTAATGTTTAGATAACTTACTTTTGTGTTTCGATAAAGAACAGTAATACTTTTGCGTTCCTTTAAAACGTTACATTTTGAAGGAAATATTTTGCATATTTGTAATTATATCAATTTAATTTTATCTCGGTATATCATTCTGTAAATGTCATTTTCACATATATACGCTTGCAGAACTTGAAAGATTCAAACAGATATGCACGGCAGCATTTGTAAATGATGCAATGTTTTAGAGAAACGTCCAAAAGTAGCTCTTTACATTTGGTTAAGTCACCACATTGGTGTCACTAAACAGGGAAATGTTAATGACTACGAAATTGATTCTTACAGTTTTTGGAAACATCATAAAAGTATTATATTAACTTTCTTTAAAATATGTTCCATGTAATAAGAACTTTTAAGAAGACAAAGGATGACGAAAATAAATTACATTGTCGCAATTTAATTTATACAGATACTCATGATAAAATATGCAATATATATATATATGTTTTAATGATATCATTTAATAGTTTTTTTAAAAATTTAGTTCATTCTCCGACAAATTTTTGAATTCGCACATTTAAGGATTTTCATTTAACTTGACAAATACTTTTGTGTAATAAATTATGCATTTTTTTTTTTTTTTTTAAATGTTTGTGCAGTAACTATGCTCATATTACATAAGATGTTTAATATTTTTACATTCTGATTGCAGTACACTGTATCTAATGTAGTATATTAAATTCCCTAATAATAGCTTTGCGCTTGGTTTAACACCCTGAGTGTGATAATTAAAGAAGTTGCTCTTTTTGCATTTTTTAAAAGTAAATTTTATATTTCAATGAATATATGTGGTAGCCTCAATAAATAAATAAAATATAAAATATAAATAAATAAATAAATAATACAAATAAAAATAAAAATAAATAAAAAATAATGATAATTAGAAGAAGCCACATAATCGCATGTTATTGTCAGAACACTTATTAAGTATTACTTTTTACAGGGTGATCCGAAATATTTTGGTTACCTATAATAATACTAGTTTCCCTTTCGCTTCCAGTACAAAACTTTTGCTGGAATATATGAAGTAAAACACGTTCTTTACACCAGAGGCACCGAAATAAAAAATTTTAGGGGGGCAGGTGAACTCATCTTTCAAAGCATATTTAGAAAAATCTGTATCCGAAAATATATATTTAATTTTCCACTCTCCTTTCCTACATGTGATAATTTTTCTAACAAACTGCAATTTCTAAGTTGAAGCAATTTTAAATAAATCCATCATTTCAATTAATTTAACAACAATATATCACTTTTTATTAATAATCATAGTACACTTATAAAAATATATAAAAATTAAAATTTATCGAAAGTAAGTTTTCCTTAAATTTTCTTTGTAGTAAATTTTTTATTATATTAACTACTAGCAGGCTACGCCCGCTTCGCTGGTCACTAAATTTAAATGAATTTTCGAAAGAATTGAATTAATATTGATTTTTTTACACTACGTTATCGAAAAAAAAAACCTTTAAAAAGGGGGGGGGGGGGAAGAAACTGAAATTGCTCCAAACCTTGCTTCGGGTACCCGCTGTCTATGGCAGCTCTTTTCCTGCCCGCACTGCATCAGATCTAGGTTTCCCATGCCTGCAGAAAGATCTTTCCCGGGCACTTCAATCTGGATATTTATCGACGACAGGGGGAATCTGCTACTATTTAAGAACTACGATTTTAAAGATGACTGACTGTATCTCAGCATCTATTAAATATTTTAGTTTTATACCATGTATTTTATAACCCATGCTATTTACACTATATTACGATTTGATTCCGACCAATGTAATTAAAGAAAATAAAATAAAAAGTAGATTAATAAATGAATATATATATATATATATATATACAAATAAATTTTAATCCTTTTTACTATGTATATACTACAATTTTTCCCGATAAATACTGTAAATAAGAAAAAAATAATGAATAAAAGTTTTTTCTTTTAAAGGAAATAATTAAAAAATGAAAAATAGGAAGTTGTTCTATTATAAAAAAAATTAAACATAACAGTTATAAATACGTTTTTTAAATTTAAAACAAATTTTACTTAATTTTTTCTACTGCATTACGATTTTATTTTCAATAAATATAACAAATTAAGAAAAAAAAAAAATTCGCCTTCAAATGAATGTATGAAATAAAAATAAGTTGCGTAATAACCGTTGCTAAGATACGCAGACGATTGAAGCAAAAGAATAAATCTATGAAAAATGAAACAAAGAAGCAAATATTTAAAATCGGAAAAACATTAATTTAAAAAATTTAAATTTGAAATTCGAAAACATCTCGATAATGTGAACACCTGCAGGGTTCCAGGTACCTATATGCCAAAATCTAAAATGTTTAATTTTTTCTACTGTATGTGTATAACTATTTGATTTCAATAAATATAATAAAAATAATTTCTTCCTCAAATGAATTTAAATAAATAAATAGTTTAATAGCCGTTGCTAAGTTACGCAGACTTTTGAAACGAAATAAATTTATGAAAAATGAAACATTGAAGCCAATATTTAAAATCGAAAAAACATTAATTTAAAAAATTCAAATTCGAAATTCGAAAAAATCTCGATGAGGTGCACACATGCATGGTCCCAGGTACCTATATGCCAAATTTGGAAGCTCTGTGATCAATAGTGTGAGCAGCAGAGCGCAGACACACACACAGACACACACACAGATACACAGACACTTCTCTTTATTTATATAGATTTTAAATGCTCGCTTCCTTTCTTTGTAAACGTGCAATAATATTGCATACTTGCCAATATCCTAATTTCCTAATTATAAACCGGGAGATTTTTAGTGTACGCCCCTTTTTCTACACAAATATATTTTCAGAATATTTTTCTTCTTATTTGATCTTAATTAACCCTTATCGCTCCGCATATTTTCCTATTTTGAACAGTAAGACACGCCTTTTGGCGTTCCTTTAAAACGTCACACGACCGAAAAATTGTAATAATTTGTTTTATTTTTACTTCATCATTAAATAAAATAAATCTTTCTGTTAAAATTGTCCGGTAGCCAAAAGGTAGCCTATAGTTTCACGTTTTAGAAAAATAACATTTCATTTGCAGAGGAACACCTTAAGACATGTTTCGATTTTTTAATGTCCCCTCAGAAGGACATACAAGCGATAAGGGTTAAATTTGGAGAAAATTACTCTAAAAATATACTGGTGTGAGAAAAGGGGCGTGTGCTAAAAATTTTCATAGTTAGAATGTTGGCTAGTAGGATATTGCTTGGGACAAACAAATTTTCGTTGTTGTTGCACGAAGATAGATTTTTAGTTGCGCAAAGCACTAATGGACTGTTCTGAAGAGAAAATAGAAACTGATAATTTTCAAAATAATCTTGTTTAGCTCCCGCACCTCGCACATTTTTTTCTTACCCTACATATTGCAGATTAAAGGATAGTATAACAAGTAAAGTACAGTAAACAAATCTACATTAAAACAATTCAAACTAGACTCAGACTTTATTTGACAAATAATTTTTCTCTCCTATTTTCTAAACAATATAAAGGTAAGATAAAGTAAAAAAAAATTGTTAGAATTACTATGATTGAGTATTTCATGCAGACCACTTTCTACTTTCAATACGATACTTTTTAAGGGTTTGAAACTAACACGCAAAAACCTGGAAAACTGCTACATGCATGGAGAATAAATAGCGAGGAGAGACTTATTAAGCGTATATTATATAATTATTATTAAAATTCTTATCTATACAGATAATAAATGACATTCAGAGCATTATTAGTACATTACCAAAGTAAATTAAAAATTAAAAATTATAATAAAAACAAAATAATTTAACATGAAATTTAGAAGCTGCAAAGAATTCGATAATCATGAACTCAAAAATAGCCCCTGAGAAGTTTATATAAATTTCTTAAGGACTCTGAAATTGATATAATATATTACAAGGATGGAAACCGTGTGCCAACCTCATACCACTATTAATGTATCAAAATGTCCTACTTTTTAAATGAGCGATATTATAGGTAGAGAAATCTTTTAAGCGAATTCCAGTATGAATTCTACGACCGTGTTAAATCCCTGATATAAGTAATTGATTTGGGAATATAAGGTTTCTCTAACTTATGCCGTCCAAATGTTCGGAATTTGCATGAATTAGATGTTCAAATTCTATAATCACTAATTATTTTAACTTTCCTTTTATATTCCTTTTATATACCGTAATTTCCGGTGTATAGTCCGCAAGTAAGAGGTGTCATTCCTCCACCAGAAGTTTTATTTAAAAGAAAAAACTTTATTTTATCGAAGAAACAGTTCGAACAAACATAAATTTATCTCTCTAATAAAATTTCTGGTGCAGAACTGACTTATCTAACCTGCGGACTATACACGAGAAATTACGGTATATGTGTATGTGTGTCTGTGTGTGTTGTGTGAACATTATTAGTTTGTTCTCTCAAACAGTATGTTATATATACATTTTATTTCATAAGTTTATTTAAAGAAAGTGGTTCTTAGGAACAGAAATTTGTGACTTTTAACATTTTTATATAAAACTTAATTAATTATATCCGCCTATCTCTATAATACGAAGTAAAATCGATAAATTAATAATTATTCAAGAGGGTAAAAAACAGAAAGAAACAATCTGTACTTCATTATTTTCGAATGTAATAGTTTAAATACTATACAAAATCGAAGAGTTGCAGTATTCAAAAAGATATTTTCTAGAATGCACTAGTGTTACGATATGGTCATGTATGCTATTTTCATGTCGCACTAGTGCTACGCTAAAGACAATCGACGGTAGTATAAAAATCTGATGTGGCAATTTAATTTATTATTATTATTATTTTGGTTGGTTTGTTGAGTTTCACGTCGCACTAGTGCTGCGCAATGGGCATTTGGCGACGGTGTGGGACTCACCTCTAGAAGTGGTTCGGAGACATGCCATCGCAATTTTGATCCTCCATGGAAGGGATGGCTCTCCCGCTTAGGTAACCCTCAGAGGTTACTAATACTTTGTAAAATTTTACTAGTGATAGCACGGTTTTGTAATTGTAAATATTTAAGCTTAAAATTAATTGGATATTAAGATATTTAGCTGACAAAAACTATAATGTAATTAAAAATGAGAAGAATGACTGGTGTTAAACAGCAATTTACGAAATGCATTTCAATCAAATAGCATAAATTTAATTAAAAAAAAAAAAAAAAAAAAAAAAAAAAAAACTGCACCAGTTGTTTTGAATCAAAATAATAGAACGACCTTTCATCAGCTTAAAGGAAGAAGAAGAAGAAGAAGAAAAAAAAAACACGAGTGCAGAATCAAAACGGCAACGTATTGGCAACGCATACTTTGGAAAGTATGCAATTATTAGGTGGGAGATGAGCGTGCCATCAAGCAAGAATTTGCTATGATCAAAATTTTTAAATGTTGTTTTCACGGTCAGCGAACAAACTGCTTCACATTATTGTACGATAAGACGGCGTCGCATGCATCACCTGAAACAAATTTACTATAGTTAGAATTTTTAAAGGCGACGCGAGTGAACCGGATGTTGTAAGTTCTGAAACGGGAAAGTGTGTGATCGAGTGAGAATTTTATACAATCAGATTTTTGAAGGATCGCAAACCAGCTGGTCGCAAAAGGCGACTAGTATATAGACAAACTAAGTGAATGCAATATCCCGTTTCATAAAAAACATCAATCCAAAAAAATTATATATATATATATATATATATATATATATATTGACACTTCTCTACGCCGGTTGCAGATGTAGAGCGATAACGAATTAATAGTTAGTTAAGATTATAAAAGCAGTTTAATTTTGAGAAACGTTATTTTCATTTTGCTTTAGACGCCAAAACAGAAGAGTATCACAGGCGGAAGTCGGAATAGTTCATAAATAAACTGATTACTTTACACATGTTTTCCTAGCTTTGTAAAGAAAAAAAAAACAAAAAAATAACTGTGAGGGAAAAAAAATAAGAAGAAGAACAATTTGATTAATTTGAATAAAATAAGTCTACACCTTCGAAGTTATTTATATAATAATTAAACGACTATCGAAATCGTTCATTCTTTTCTTCTAAAATTCGTCAAGTCAGGGCTTTCTTTGTACGTATCTAGAACTGGCTTAGGTGAAGTGACCGCGAAGCTGGAACAGAGATTCGATGTACTTTTAGCAAGTAAATCATATGCGCGTGGCAACCAGTAAACCTGTCTTTTACAGATCCTGTAATACGCATCGCAAACATAGTTGCCAGACATTGAATCCTTCTCTTCAAGCATTATAGGACATTATATTCTGTTTAATGAAATTTCTGGTATAAATTAAATGCGCCTGACCTCAATTTTGCTACTCAAAGTCTGAGAGTGTTGCCAGACTTTGGTGGACTAAGGTAATGGAGTATTGTATTAGGTCCAAAAATTCGATATAGAGTTTTCACTGATTTATACGTTGTAAGCTTTTCTGAGTGCGAAAAAATAGTTTTTGCCACTTGATCAGTATGTGTGTATATGTGTATGTGTGTGGAAAATCTTCCTACTATCAATAACTCCAAAACTAATAAAGATAGAACGATGAAACTTCAGAATAGAGTTAGGTCTGATGTACGGATGAATTTTTAACTTTTTGTGAAAACTGGAAAACCGGAATTGGGTTATATGAACCGGAAATAGCACCGTAAGTCTGTATCTCCAAAATGGCTCTAATAATTTTCTTCAAAGTTGCTATATAAACACTATATTAGATGTCTTTTTGTATGTCATAGTTCATTAGTTCATGAAAATTGATAGGTCGCCTGCAGATGTAGGCCAGTTTGAGGTATCGCAAGCGCGTTCCTTGAAAAACAGCAGTATGATTTTTTTTTTCAAACTCCCCATATAAACTCACTTTTAGATGTACTACTTTAGTATGTAATTGTTATTTTCGGTCAATAATTGATTTTGCAATGTTGTGGAGAAAGTTGGTATCTCAAAAACGGCTCTAACGATTTTCTTGAAAATTATTACCTAAACCACTTTACAGATATGCCACCACATGTATTATGTGATTATACTAGAAAATTAACAATCATATTACGAATTCTGATTACGTCGGTCAGTTTTCGATCTCTTAAATGGGTGTTACAAAAAAAAAAAAAAAAAAAAATTAGAGACTTTTTTTTTTTTGCACGTTATGTAAATTTTATTTTACATGCCTTTACATGTGTATCAGTTTTCTCTTAGCGGAAAATTGCTAAGTATCTAATTTTTAGATGAATTTTATAGTTTCTGACGACATTGTCTCAAAAACATGCATATAATACGTGTAATAGTTCTTAATGGAAGTCGTGTGATTGTTACATACCTGATTTCTTGAATGAATTACAGCGTTTTATATCTGTCAAATCATTATAACACTCTTTTTTTTTTTTTTTTTTTGAGATTTAATTAACTTTTCCTTCTTTTATATTTATATTTAAAATAGTACATATATCTATATATTTTTTATATATGTACTGTTAGTTTTTTGTATAAAGTCTTCTCTCTTTTTTGAATTACTTTAAAACTGTGATCATGAATTCTTCACCATTATAAGTACTTTTAAATCTTCACTTTCTCTTTTTTTAAATATTTTTAGATACGTTGAATTTTTTGTTATGTTATAATCTGTCGTGATAAAAATATCTCAGAGTTGCTAACATTTTAATTTATTCCGGAACATTCTTAACCACGCCTTTATTTCGCACTACTTTATTTATAAAAAGCTTTTCTCCAATTTGTAACTACGGTAAAATAAGAAAAAGTTACTCTTAAAATAAAAGTGATGCAAATTAAAGGCGGGGTTAAAAATGTTCCGGAATAAATTAAAATGTTGGCAACCCTGATATCTATAATTATATATCACACCTTTATCGTATATTTCAAACTTAATTTAAAACTTTCGCATGCATTGCAGGGAGGGAACACGGGCGCAGAACTCATACCACTATCAATCTAAGAAAACTTTCTACTTCTTAAATCAACGATATTATAGGTAAAAAATTTATTAAACAAATACCGGTATAAATTCTTGTGTGGTTAAACTGGAAATTAACAGTCCTATTACCAATTCTAATTAGGTAGGTCAAATTTAGATCAATTGTCAAATTAAATGTCTCTTATATTATAGATCAGATGTGTTTTTTTTTTCTTTCATAATTTATTCTGATAATTCTTGTTTTCAAAGACGTTAATTACATTCTACTATTTATTCAAATACATCTTCTTAACGACAATTTAAATTCTCGTTCTTTGAAGGTATTAAGTGTCTGAAGTTCTCAAACAGTCCATATTGCCCGATACACGTATATATATCAATACAAAAAACCCTTAACGGATTAAAAGTTTATGACGCAGCATTGTACTTTATGGCTATAAGAATTAGAAATACGGTTCTTAAAAATAATGATATCAAATTTTCAGTGACGCTTTGATATTAATTAAATTATACATAGATTTTCTTATTTGAATTTTCTTTTTCCTTATATTTTTATTTACAGTGTAAACGTTATTTTCAACATAAAATAATATATAGCATTTACTCATTGATACCTTTCCATTCACATCTCTTATACTATGAAAGCATGTGTTTTAAAAGAAATTATATGAAATTCCAGTAACGCAGTGGTGTTACATTAAGTGATTTGTTTTTAAATTTCACTGCAATTATTTTGTTTTGCATATTAAAGTATATGTGCACATTGAAATATTGCTTTTAATTTTCAAATACGCTGTCAAATATATCACTTTCATTAAGCTTATATTATGTACTGAAATATATTTATTTCAATGAATTATTCTATCTTTTGCGTCACGCCATCCAAAACTGAAAATAATTTCACAGTTTTTTTCTTTGCATCACGATATCTATTTGCATGCATTTTCAATTTATTTGGATGAAATGACACAAAGTAAACATTTCCATATATTTTACTTACAGTTTTGGATGGCGTGACGCAAAAGATAGAATAATTCATTGAAATAAATATATTTCAGTACATAATATAAGCTTAATGAAAGTGATATATTTGACAGCGTATTTGAAAATTAAAAGCAATATTTCAATGTGCACATATACTTTAATATGCAAAACAAAATAATTGCAGAGAAATTTAAAAACAAATCACTTAATGTAACACCACTGCGTTACTGGAATTTCATATAATTTCTTTTAAAACACATGCTTTCATAGTATAAGAGATGTGAATGGAAAGGTATCAATGAGTAAATGCTATATATTATTTTATGTTGAAAATAACGTTTACACTGTAAATATAAATAAAAGGAAAAAGCAAATTCAAATAAGAAAATCTATGTATAATTTAATTAATATCAAAGCGTCACTGAAAATTTGTTATCATTATTTTTAAGACCCGTATTTCTAATTCTTATAGCCATAAAGTACAATGCTGCGTCACAAACTTTTAACCCGTTAAGGGTTTTTTGTATTGATATCATTACTTTTTAGGGGTTAATGATCAAAACGCAAAATTAAAGGAGCATGGTAATAACACTGTATTAAAAGTGTTGTTTTATAGGTCTCACTCGAACAAAATAACAAACTAAATAAAATTTCAAAATTTTATAAAAAGTGATAAAAAAGATGGACACATGCAACATTACAAAGGCATAATATAGTACATTTTAAAAATGACAAAAATTTCTTATTTATATTTATTTCTTATTATTATGTTTTAGGTATAGATTTGATTTAAAAGAGAAAAATAAATAATAATAGAAAAATCTTTAAAAAGTGAAAATTTTATACTGGTAAATATTTAAGTAGTATAGTTTGTTATGAATTTAATTAAAAAAAAATCTTAATCTATTCAAAATTTTATTATAGCTTAACATTTTGTAATTTATATATTATATATATACTAGAAACTTAATGAGCAAATTAATTATTTTCAAATTCTGTTTTAAGAATTTTTTCAATCCGTAGTTTAAGTGATTTATCACCTAATTTTGAAAAAATTACAAATATTTGCATATGATTATCACATTATTTGTCATTTTTATGAAAATAAAAAAAAAAAATTTTGTTGTTGAAATCACCTTTTAAAATAGAACCAATTTTGAAAGTTAACAACGTATCAGCATGAAAACAATATAAATACAAAGAATATTTTTGATAAACAAATGTCATATAAAATACAAGTTCCTAAATAAATAACTCATTTAATATATATATTAAAAAAAGAAAAATATTTTTTATTTTATTT
This sequence comes from Salticus scenicus, assembly GCA_963930645.1. Lineage (NCBI taxonomy): Eukaryota > Metazoa > Arthropoda > Arachnida > Araneae > Salticidae > Salticus > Salticus scenicus. The sequence continues at coordinate 662,967 of CAWVNO010000349.1, forward strand.
TTTGTGTTTATTTTTGACGCTCCCCGATAGATGGAGCCAAAACGATTATTTGATATTCAGTATTTCAGATGGAAGAGAAGAAATTCGTCCGCGAAACTGCCGCATCACGGTATTTTCGGAGTAAAAAATAGTTCGATTTTGAAACTGAGTTATAAAAAAAACAAGAGTTTTCCCAGGGAAAAGGGAGATGTCAGGCACATCAGATAAAAGCGATTAATATCATATATCAATTAAACTAAATTCGCTCGAGCCATATTCGAGAAAAATTTGTTCCTTACATACGCCGTCCATTTACAACTTAAATGAGCCAATTCATATCTCGAAATATATTGCACGCAGAAATGTAGGGATTTCAGGGTAGGATCAGACAGAAGGTGAAAGTCTATTTTGAAAATATCAGAACATAACCTCCCATATTTCCTGAGATATTAAGTGTCGGCTTTCAGCGGTTACTTTGATCTTAAAATTCCTGTATATATAAGTGTCGCAGTTTTCGTTCGTTTTTCCGTTTCCGCTGAGTGTCGTGGCGTTCGTTTGTTTTTGCGCTTGCGTCACTAGAAAAACTGCCGTTTTTCATGATTCTTATAAAAGTTATCCAAATTTTTGTTGTTGTTAATGAGTATATAAAAATAAGTTTCTTTAGTCACTGGTAATCGCAAATGTTTCTGTACCTGATCTAAACACTTTTTTTTTATGTTTATTAATTGTAATTATACATATATGCATATACTATATTACTATATTACTTATAATATACATATATGTATAAGTAATACATATATGTATTACTTATACATATATATAATACATATATGTAATTACTGTATAATGTTAGTTGTTTTATTTATAAAAGTTATATGCGAAAGAAATAATAATAATAAAAATAGAAATAAAATAGAAATTTACACCAATAATATTATTAAAAAATATTATTTTGATTAATGAAATTCACTACAACTTTGTGTCAATCGTCTATTGATGTCAAGGTATCTTGAAAACTCGTAGTAGAGTTTTACTGCGATGTCTTAGGTATTAGAAATAGAATGGGTAAAATCGAGGGATTTGCATTCCACTGATTTTAATCATTGACAGACTTTACAATCGATAACGAAAGCGTCGTATAAGTGTTTGTAATTAGTTTCCTTTTCTTCGTGACTATCAGATGAGGTTGCTCTCTCTTAATACTTTCGTTTTTCACTCATCGCTATAAAATTTTAAGGTCTAACCTTTAATAATTACGATTTCTTTAATTTTTTAGGTAGATATATATTTTTTTTAACGACCTATAATAATTGCTTAGTTTTTCTCCCTCCCCTCTTTCTTTCTCGTTGTATATGTATATATATATAAAATACTAGCAGACCCAGCCACACGTTGCTGTGGCTACGTTATATGTTAAATTATATTGTAATAAATTTTCAACACAGTCAAATTATTATTTACGAATAAAGACGAAAACGTTGTAGCCGATGTAAAAACCCACGGGATTGAGATTTGAATCTAACGTCAAAATTTGGAAGCGATTGATAAAATTTCCGTAGAGTTGATATTAAGCACAAATGAACATAAAAATTTGAATTTTATGTTTTATTCATTTCATATATTCAAGTAGAGTTTATAATAAATGTGTCATTTACAAAGTTCTTAGTTAATAACACAGAACAATTAATTTTATAAATGAGGTAGGTAGCGTAGATTATTCATTATTTTTAATAATTATATTCATCATTTTGAAAAAAAAAAAATTTATTTTAATTTAATTCAGCGCTAATCGGTGCACAGTATTCTTGGTTAACCTGTCTCTTACTAACACAAATGGTCAATGGCTTTTCCACAGGTGAGCATGCAACATATAATTACCCATGAGAAAAACGTGGATTTTCGAAGTCTAAGCCGCAAATGCACATTGTTTGGCCTTGAGACTTATATTTATAATCATAAGCTATTTTGGATTAAAATGCTAAATAAACTAATATGTAATTTAATTTTTATTAAAACTCTATTAAAATAAAAGTATAAAAAAAGCAGACGATTTTAAAATAAATTTTTATGGAAGAGAAAAATATAATATGTATAATGCTATTATGGATGATTTTATTATAATATGATCTCATCATTTTAAATATTTTAAAGATGGCAACAGCTGTAGTTATAAAAAGGAAAACAGTATGGCTAAGCCAAAAAAATTAGTGAATTTGATAAATATTTTAAAACTTTAAAATAGGATATCTTACGAAATATTGGGCATTTAAAGTAAATAAGGTATCATTGTAAAAGTAAAAAGATTTTGGAAAAGGTTAATATATTTTAACGAAGTGATGAGAAGATTTTGAATATGTTAAAATTTTTTTCGTAAATTCGAGTATATCAAGATGGAGAAACATTGAGGATTAAGATATGAAAATAGCAAGATTTTAAGATGATTTTTTAGCAAGAAATATGAGTCAAAATTTAAAGTTAAATATATGTATAAATCCCAATTTTAATATGGAACAGTAAATTAATAAGTTATTAAAAAATAGTAAAAGAAGATTAAGAGAAATAGTATTTAAAGTTTCGAACATTGATCATATAGATTAGCTTTACAAAACAAATAAATAGACTTAAAATTTTCCCACTTTAAATAAGATTTAAAATATTGAAACGGTTACTTTTTGTTTAGAAAATTATACGGATTGATCACAAATTTCTTAAAGAAAAAGAAAATAATAGCAAATATTAGATAATATTAGATAATAAAAGAAAAAAGATACAAAATATATAAGTAAAGTTTCGAACATCATTCATTTTAATAGTAGTTCAATGCTGATTAATGGACTGACATGAATTTTAAATTTAACTTTTAATTAATAAGAAAAAAACTATCATAAGGATAATTAATTTAAAATTTACTAACGAAATGATACAGACAAATATTGAAATTAAATAAAATATATATAAGATAAAAAGAACTTTTTATATACCATGTTTTTAAATTTTCTGTTGAATCATGTATGGTATTTTGTTACACGCAATCGAAGTGTGACGTCACTGACTGTCCGTGGATGCAAGAAAAAGATTTCCTATGTTAATCGCCCATTGGATTTTTTGTAAAAAATTATTAAAAATCGGGAAAATTACTTCCCAATTTTAATCCCCATATTTGGGTATAGATATGTATTAGCATACTTGCCAACATCCTGATTAATATTCCGTAGTGTTGTTTGTCCCGCCTTTTTTCTCAAACCAGTAAATTTTTAAAGTAATATTTTCCAAATGCAATTACGATTAAATAAGAAGAAAAATACTCTAAAAAGATACTGGTGTGAGAAAGAAGGCGGGGTTAACAACACTACGGAATATTAATTAGTATGTTGGCAAGTATGTATTAGTTATCGTATGCATGTGTTAGATTGAGTTTTTTTTACTATCAAATTGACAAAATTTGAATTTTGAATTTCAAAAATCTGTCGTCCTAGGCGCTTTTTTTTTGTATTTGGCGATCAAAAACGTAATACGAAATATTGTATCATATTATTCATTACTCTCTTAACATAATTTGTTAAAATAATCATGATTTTTGAAAGGAATTATAACGTTCACCAGATAATTTGGCGATTTTTTTTCAGCAAAGGATGACAGATATGAAATATATTCCGCTGGAGCATATAAGTATCTTATATCAGACACTTTATTTAAACATTTGAAAACAAATTTGATTTCAAATTACGATAGAATATTTATCATTTTCCTTTTAATTAGTATATTAGTTGGATATTTATTGCGTAAATATCATCCTTTGAAATTAAATGTTTATGTTTTCAATCGAATATGGAAGTGTGCCTTTCCCCCCTCCCCTAGAATTTGGAAATTTAAAATTCAAATTTTAATAATTTTACAGCAAAAACAACTTAAACTAACGCATGCACACGATAACTAATACATATCTATATCCAAATATTGGGATTAAAATCGGGAAATAAATTTCCTCGATTTTTAATAATTTTTTACAAAAAATCCAATGGCGATTAACATAGGAAATCTTTTTCTTGCATCCACGGACGACCAGTGACGTCATCACTTCGCTTGCGTATTATGTTATCAAAGTGTGTTAATTTTTTTAAGTGATATTGGCGTCTGTTTTTGTAAGATGCATAACTAAATTTTTACAATTTTTTATTGTTCGCGTTTAAGTAAATGTATCTATTTTCCTGTCGAAAAAAAAATTAACTTGTAAATTTTTTTTTGGCAACAATTAAATTAAAATAAATAAAAAATAATATTTAGGCACGTGGACTCAGTTCAGTGAATTAATAATAAAGAAAAAAAAAAAACTTTGGTTTTAAAAATAAAATAGTAATCCTTTCAGAACAACATATATTAGCACCATGAACTACATTAGCACTTTACCTATGTGTAGGAAATTTTTAAAGTTACATTGACGTCAATTTTTGTGAGATATTTTAACGTTCTAATTTTTTTAATGTTCACATTTAATTAAATTTATTTATTTTTATGTCAAAAATAATGAACTCGTATTTTTTTTTTTTTTTTTTTTTGGCAAAAATTAAATTATAGCTAATATTTTAATGGCTTTTTTAAAGCTATTTTTGTCATATAATAAAGAAATAATTTGTAATAAAAAAAATATTGTGACTATAAATTGAGATAAAATTTATGCTATCTCTCAAGTTGGACCAAACTGCACACAGTGTACAAAATTTCATTAAAATCGGTTCATTAGTTTAGGAGTTCACTGCGGACAAACATCGGGGCACGAAATTTTTATATATGAAGTTAAGTATAACTGAATCAATTGAAACACAAATTTGACAGTGGATTTATCATAGAAAAAGCATAAATGATTTTTTTGGTTAACTTGATCCACCATCAAACTGAAATTTGGACGGCATTTGAAAATTTCAAGCTCTTATAAGAAACGCCTTCTTGAACAGATTTGCTTAACATTCGGTATGTATGTAGTTCATGTCAAGATCTCAACCTGATTATTAATGAACTCCATCAGATATCGTGTTTAATAATGACGGCCACTTAAAAAAGTCAAACTCTCGTGAAAAATGTATTTATGAGCAGATTTGCATGAATCTCGGTATATATATGTGTATAACTCATATGAATAGATCTCAACACAACACAATTTTTAATGTACTTGATCCATCAACTTTTTTGAAAATTGCAATTACTTCAGCGTTTCAAAAACTGTTAAAAAACTTATTTATGAACCGATGTTCCTGAAAGTCATTATGTACATCACCCAAATTTATTGATCAGCTCGATCCACCATTTTTTTTTTTTTTTTTTTTCTAAATGGCGCCTACTCCAAAATAACGAAGAAATCTAATGGAACTGTAAAGATTTACTCGGGATCACTAACTTTGCTGGTCTGCAATACAAAAAAAGGTTCTATTAAAGTAGTGGCATTAGTACAGTAATTTGTACTAGCAGATAACGCATTACTACTTGTTTCCAACACTTGTGCGTACTTTGTTCGACTGACGATGGATCATATTTTTTTTTTCTACCTGAAACAATTGCTGCCAGTATTTTGGATTTTAAACTGCGTAAGCGGCAACCTCACATCTCACATGAACTTCAAAATGCGTATTTGAATTTTCTGGATTTTTTTTTTTTTTTTCAGCTATGCTTTTAACACACATATATATAGATCAAACATTTAAAATATTGATTTTCGTGTTCACGATGCCTCAAAACACGATATTATACAAAAAAATAACAGAGCTGAAAATTGAATTTTAAAAAGGACTTTAGTATGATTAATTAAATTTCCTGAGCAGTTTTCTTCGACCTGGCAAAATATAGTAAAATATTTATTTACATCAATTACATTCAACAGAATAAACACTTTCGCTTAATTTTGGTTAGCCCTTTATATTATCGAAATTTACATGCACAGCACATTGTGTAATTTAAACCTATATGAAAAGACATATCACAGTTTGAAATTAATTTCCAGGAATTTCCAACTATAGCTCCAATGTATCCAAATGTTTTTGAGTGGTTCTGTAAACGAAAGATTGATGATTTTCATACCCTATTCTGCAGGGCCTGATTAAGGGGGAAGCTCGCTCTTGACACATTATTTATACTCACACCGTTATTTTTTAACAAATACTTTCCTCCTATAATAAACAGAAAATTTTCATTAAAAATTATTTTAAAAGAATTCTGGTGTCTAATAACAGTGAGTAAATTGGATTGTTTTACACCGTTCATTTTTTATAAAAAATATTTCCTCGTCAAAGCGGGGAATTTCTATAACATGAAGTAAAAAATAATTGTAAAAATATTCCGGTATGAGCGAGCTTCCCCCTTAATCAGGCCCTGCTATTCTGCATAAAACATGATATTAATCATATAAAGAAACTATGCTCATTAAACATTGTTTAGTACAAAAATTACATGTTGAACCTATGGTAGAACTGTAAGTAATACAAATTTCCCCGATAGACGCAATGTATTTGAAATTTGAATTATCTTGGATGACCCTGTACATAAACGATTTGTCTGATCACCAGAGCCTGATTAAGGGGGAAGCACACATTATTTATACTGACACCGTTATTTTTTAACAAATACTTTCCTTCTATAATAAACAGAAAATTCTCATTAAAAATTATTTTAAAAGAATTCTGGTGTCTAATAACGGTGAGTAAATTGAATTGTTTTACACCGTTCATTTTTTTATAAAAAATATTTCCTGGTCAAAACGTGGAATTTCTATGTCATGAAGTAAAAAATAATTGTAAAAGTATTCCGGTGAGAGCGGAGATAATGTGTGCTTCCCCATTAATCAGGATTTGCTGATCACAACGAAAATTTAGTGTAGCATCTCTGCTACTTTTTTTAAAAATATACTGATAATAGACAAGGGCCAATCTAAAAAAACTTGATTTTTGATCCGTGATTCCTCGAATCGTGTAAATATAACAAAAACTCACATTCGAAAATTTCACCTCAAAATATTTTCTCTACAATTTTTATGTAAGAGAAAGTTGAAAAAATTTTCATTAATGTAATTAGCATAAAACTAAGTTTAATTTATTATTTTATGTGGTAAATTCCATTTTTTTGGGGGGGGGCGTATATGTGGGTGTGTCTAATGTCATAATAAGTTGAAATTAATGTAACAATCAAGGATGGAAAAAGGGCGCAGAATTAATACCAGTATTTGTTTATGAAATTTCTCTACCTATAATATCATTGATTTAAGAAGTAGAACATTTTATTACATTGATAGTGGTATGAGTACTGTGCCCGCGTTCCATTCCTGATGTTTTTATTTATGTGTTCTGATAAAACCAAATTTATTATTTGAAAATATTTGAACCATGAGATATTACATATAACCGTGATGCCAACATTTTAATTTATTCCGGAGTATTTTTAGCCCTGCCTTCATTTCGCACTATTTTATTTATAGAATTTTTTTCTCCGATATATAACTTGGATAAAATAAGAAAAAAGTTACTCTTAAAAAATAAGTGGTATGAAAAATAGGCGGGGCTAAAAATACTCCAGAATAAATTTAAATGTTGGCATCTATGATATAACCTTGAAAATTTCACTTATGTACTTCAACATGATGACAAAATTATGAATACTTTTTTTTCCTTAAAAAAACAAAATTTCTATTATTTTATTAACGTATGTTTATGAACAGAAACATTAATACATCCAAATAACGCGTATTTTCAGAAACAACAATTCATAAACTACGCATAATGCGTGAAAACCAAGCATTAAAAAAATAATCACTCTGAATTGCAGCTGGACCGCTAAACGAATGATTCATTTGTTGTAACCTGGAAATTAATTGCTGCAAATAATCGAGATACAGATTTAGCAAGTAAATTTTTGCCGTTAAAACCACTCGAGATAAAATAAACGAGACAATCACTCACGCACGCGCGTGGGGGATATAATATCACTTGAAATAAATTAATCGAGATAATCATTCACGCACGCGCATAAAGGATATAAAATCATTTGAAAAAAAAAAAAAATAATAATCGAGAAAATCATTCGCGCACGTGTGTAAAAGATATGATTGCAACCAACAGAAACAAAATAATCGGAATGAAATAACCGAATGAAATGATCGGAATGAACAGCAGAATGATTCTTCCGAGATATTTTAAGGTAATCGAGTTAACCGAATTATTACAAATAATCGAGGTTTTCACTCGAATGACGGCACATCCTTATTTAATCATTCTTTATCATTTTTCTCTAGCACAGATGACGAAAATTTAGAAGTGCCAAAATAGCCATTTGCTAGTGTTTGCTTTATCTTTAACTTGTTCAATATTGCTTACGTACTTCTTCCAAAATCTTTGGAAACTATCGCCGTTAACCTCTTACCTGCCGAGTAAAATTTACGATATTCGCTTTGCAGTGCCGTCGTTTTTCAAACAGGCGCACATAGTTATGCATTTAGTGTTCCGGAAATACTCCTTTTCCAATTCCTCCCATTCCCGTCTTCTCAGAAACAAGTAAATTCATCGAAAACACTATCAAGGTCACAGTTATGACATTTTTATTACATTCTAAAGCTGTGGGACTAGTTTCACTGGAAGCAGCGCAAGTCAAAGGGCCATACTTTGGAAAAACGTATATATACGGTTGGGTCAGTTAACGCATCGGCTTAGTGAGACGGATATACACGCCGAGGGCAGTTAAGGGGCTAATATTTAATTCTATTCTTCACTGCACAGAAAGGTTAGTATTGCCATAAAAGCGATAGCTACCTCTACTCTTTGTGCTAGAGTGGATTAACATCAATCGCATAGCTGCCAATATTTTAATTTATTCCGGAGTATTTTTAGCCCCGCCTTTATTTCGTACCGCTTATTTTTGAAAAGCAATCTTGTCTTACTTTAACCAAGTTATATATTGAAGACAATTTTTATATAAATGAATGGTGCGAACTAAAGGCGGGGCTAGAATTACTCCGGAATAAATTAAAATATTGGCAGCTATGCAATCGTTGTAATTGGAGGGAGGGTTCTAAGCATCATTCTTTATGATTAATTGTTCAAAACACTATACCACGATAGTCCGCACGACAATAGACAAAAAATTTTCCAATAAAGGTTTGTGAACGGATATTTATCATAGATATATATAAATACACGATGTAGCATATGAATTTTGGTTTCGGTTTTTAAAATGAAGGAATCCTAAACATTGGGGTTGTAAGAATGCTACAATATGATTGGTCGGAGATATGTCTGCGTTATTTTTTAATCGTCTCCTCTCTCTGTCAGTCAATCAACAAGTCAACAGCCCCAACAAACAGCGATAAATGCATCCAAAGATGGATACCCTTTTTGAAGGTACCTGGGTGCTTCGGGTACAAGCTCTGGCAATTCGTTAGAAGGGTAACTTTTAGCATTTGACTGTTGAGATGCGCCATTTTTCTTGATTGTTAGTCTACGGTATTTACACGACTGTTACAGTTATCACATGCCTTTATATGGAAAAATAGACAAGAAAAAAAAAAAAAAAAGTTTGTTGTATAAAAAAAACCGTTCTGTCTTATTAAATTAAATTTTGTCTTTGAGGGATTTCCCCCCTCCCCCTCTATGACCCAAACTTAAGTAAGTGAAAATGTTTAAATAGTATCTACATTACACTTTGACTATTATTAATACACTAGTATATAACCCCGTCAAAAATGACGGAATGTGAACGATAAATCTTGAAAACAATGTTTAGATCATGATGGTTACCACGTGATCATTTAAAGGTATTTTTAATTTTTGTTTATAAATCAAATGTGTTTCGATATTTTATAATTTTCGTTGTGAAATTAAAAAAATTCTACCCGATCAATAAATATGAATGACAATAAAAAAATACTGCTCGTTGACAAAAAATATAGGCCCGGCAACACAAGAGCAACAACGCATCCCAGTGTTCCATTAAGTGCTCTATACGCAAGCGAAGTGTGACGTCACTGACCGTCCGTGGATGCAAGAAAATGATTTCCTATGTTAATCGTCCATTGAATTTTTTGTAAAATATTATTAAAACTAGAGGAAAATTATTTCCCGATTTAAATCCACATATTTGGGTATATATATGTACAGGGATGGAACATGGGCGCAGAATTCATACCACTATCAATGTAAGAAAATTTTCTACCTCTTAAATCAACGATATTATAGGTAGAGAAATTTCTTAAACAGATTCCGGTATGAATTCTGCGCCCGTGTTCCATCCCTGTATGTATTAGTTATCATGTTCATGTGTTAGATTGAATTATTTTGCTGTCAAATTGACAAAATTTTAATTTTAAATTTAAAAACTCTGTTGTCCTTGGCGTTTTTGTATTTGGCGATCAAATACGTACTACGAAAATATACAAATACATGCCAGATGTATATTTTCGTAATATGTATTGTACGAAATATTGTTTCATATTATTCATTACTCTCTTAATATTTTTTTAAATAACCATGAATTTTGAAAGGAATTAAATTATATTCGCCAGATAATTTGGCGATATATATATATATATATATATATATATATATATTCTGCCAAGGATGACCTATATCAAATCAATTCTGCTGCAACATATTAGTATCTTATATCAGATACTTTATTTAGACATTTGAAAACAAATTTCGCTTCAAATTATGATAGAATATTTATCATTTTTCTTTTAATTAGTATATTAGTTGGATATTTATTGTGTAAATATCATACTTTGAAATGAAATGTTTGTATTTTCAATGGAATATGGAAGTTTGCCATTTTTTTTTTTTTAATCTAGAGTTTTGAAATTTAAAATTCAAATTTTATCAATTTTAGAACAAAAACAACTTAATCTAACGCATGCACACGATAACTAATACATATCTATACCTAAATATGGGGATTAAAATCGGGAAATAATTTCCCTCGATTTTTAATAATTTTTTACAAAAAATCCAATGGGCGTTTAACATAGGAAATATTTTTTTTGTATCCACGAACGGCCAGTGACGTCACCACTTCGCTTGCGTATTTAAAGTCCTCATAATAAAAAAAAAAAAACGATTCACTTCATTTTACCAAAATACTTTTTTTCTTAAGACTATCGTAGATCCTGTTTTCAAATTTTCTAACTAACTATCCAATAACTACAGACACTCCATGCTAACCCAAATTCACCTCTACTCGATACCTCCAACCAGCTATCTCACCCACAACATCGCCAAAATATCCAGGATTCAGTTAGGGACTTTCTCATTCTCAACCGAACATTTTACCTTGACTCGACATTATCACCTTAGACTACTCTACTTTCAATACTCATTTCAACTGGTGATCTTTACTTGCCCAATCAAACATTCTATCCCAACTATCACTTTACACTTATTTCAAAACTAAAATCAACTGGCGGCATTTACATACTAAACTCGACGCCAATTATACCTTACAATGTAAACAAACAATGAAGCTTGATAAAAACATTTAAAGGCTTTAATACGTTTTTACAAATATTTTAAGATTTCTAAGGCTTTAATATGTTTTAGAAAAGAAATATTTTAAGCGTTTTTTTTAATGGAACAGTTAAAGAGTCGTTCATTCAGAATTAAAGAGTCGTCCATTTGGAATTTGTATTTTCTGAATGGCAACAGTTTTCGTTTGTTTTTATTTGGTACTGCGTTTTTTATAATCATGAAGTTACATAATTCTATTTATAGGTTCATGTTTATAATAGCCAGTGATAAGTTATATTTAATTTAGACATTTAAACATTACAATTGAATAGTTTTTCAAAGTTTTAGAGGAAATAAATAATATGGGCGATACAAAACATGTATGAAAATGATATGTATGTTTCCGTAAGTTGAATTGAACAAAAGGAAAAAAAAAAAAGTATGGCTGCCAAAAGTTTCTGCTTTGAAGCGGTCTAACCGGAATCGTTCATGACAGATGAGGGTCATTATTATTATTAATTTTTATTTTTATTATTATTATTCTGAACATTTATTACTTTTTCTATAAAAACGTACATTGACACACGCAAAGTAGACAATTTTCAAAATACTTCTGTTTTCTAATTTGTTATACTTTTATGCATGAAGAATTAAAATGCATAAAATCACCATTGTATAAGAATAAATTAATCTAACACCGTTAACATTATTCTCAAAACTTCATGTTGAATAAGGGGCGGGGAATCATTAAAAAAACACTACAAAACTAGCGTTAACAAGTAATAAGTACAAGAGTTTGGATAAATGCTAATGCTAAAATAGTGATTCATTGCACTCCCAGAAGTTGATGTAACTAACAAGGGAAGTATGAATCAGTAAAATTGCTATTGAAACCAAACCACGCTTAAATTAAAGAGCATGGTCGAAAACATTGGGTACCGTTCAAATTTGCTGCAACAACTCCCATGGGGGTGAGATATGCCCTCTGTCAGTTTTAGTTATTTCCGTAAAAGCCAACAAAACAGGCAGTGTAGTGAGAACCGATGGTGTAGTTCTAGCGTGCTCGACTTCGGATACGTAGGTCGTGGGATCGAGTCCCCGCAAGGGCGTTTTGTATTTTATTTTTTTTATTTCAACTGAAATATTTATTTTTCACATTTTTAATTAAATTAAAACATTAATGTAAGAGAAAATATATTAATTATATTAAAGCAAGTTTTTTTTTTTTTTTTTAGCTCGGGTAATTTAATATATTTTTATTTTTAACCAATTTGTTTATTTAATTATTAAATGTAAAGAAATTAATAATTTAACAGGAAATACTTCTATATTATTTTTAGGTAAGATTTTGTTGATGATTACATTCAGATAAAATTTTGTTAATGATTGTTTTATATAAATTATTAATTACAATTTTTTAACGACGACATTAATAGCAAGAGTCATTCGTCTGCCCTCGATTGTATTATTTATTAATGCTATTTTTTGCATGAAAAATCCTGAATGATGAACAGCTGTTGCTTAACTATTCGACGTCGCATTTAACTTTTATTTCAAATATTTCATTAAACATCTGTCAAGTTTCGTGATGTCGGAAGAACTGACAATAACATTGAAGACAATGACAAATTTTCTCAAAATGATTTTACTAATTTATAATTAATTTACATCTAAAAATATTCAAAATCTGGGTAAATATGAATTTTACAAATCAAGTAATCTCGACGAAAAGCCAAATATTTGGCAAAATGTTCGTGATGAACAATAATTGGCGGTGAACAAAATTTGCAATTCAAATAATTGTGATCAATCTTTTTATATTTCTTGTTCTAATTGTGAAAAATACATTATGGTTCCATGATTTTTCTACTTTTAATCATAATTGTTATAAATTAGGAACTATATTCGTAGCTTTAAACATGGTTTTCTTTTTTATATATAAAAAAATGCATTTCTTAAATTCATTTTCAATACTTTATTAATTGGAATACTAAAAAAAAAAGAAAAGAAAATCTTCTTAATGTAATAAATATTTTCCTTTAATTAATAATTTAATTTAATTAAAAACGTTTAAAATAAATAAATAAATTCAAAAATAAAATACAGAACGCCCTTGCGGGGACTCGATCCCGTGATCTACGTACCCGAAGTCAAGCACGCTAGCACTGCACCAACTGTTCTCAGAAAGCTGTGTGTTTTGTTGGCTTTTATAGAAATATCTAAAACTAATAGAGGGCATATCTCACCCCCATGGGAGTTGTTGCAGCAAATTTGTACGGTACCCAATGTTTTCGACTATGCTCTTTAATTTAAGTATGGTTTGGTTTCAATAGCAATTTTACTGATTCATACTTCCCTCGTAAGACAAGAAATATCAGAGCGGCGGCATCGCTCCGTCTTCTGCGAATTAAACATCTAGGTAGCATAAGGTTAGTTTTGTTTTAAATCGCATTAAGGAAGTATTTTTCTGAAGTTTTAGAATTCACAGTGGGAAGGACATTGAAAACTGATGCTTAGAAAGTAATCAATAATTGTAGTGCATTATGCCCAAAAGAGCATATATCCTGTATTCCATTTTAGAATACGGAATGAAAGTAATTTTTGACAATTTATTTTAATAATTCTACAAACAATTGACTTTAACAGAGCTCTTTCTCTAGCATAACAGCTGCCCACGGTTCTGAATTTTGGAGGACAATATTATTATTATTATTATTATTATTATTTTTTTTTTTTTTCCAATAAAGAAATTTTATAAACTAAAATAGGAGTTTTCTAGGATAAAATAAGTTGAAAATTTATAGAAAAGGAATTACCGATACATAAAAATCTGAACAATCGGCAGCTATATAATATTACCAACAAATAGATGAAACTCCATGATAAGTGTAAGGAAAGTTAAGATAACAATTACACAGTTGCCAGATTCAGGGAATTTTGTATACAATGCCCACCATCAAATTCTAATCGTGACGGTTATCAAACAATTTCGAAGACTCCATAGTAAGATGCATTGGATATGTTTAGCTAATAGATACAATTAGAGTTTAGTTGTGAATATTGACTAAAAAATTCACTTAATCTGAAATATTAGTCCAGCACGAAATATTTGTCCGAAGTGACAATGTCATAATGTGTCTGACAAACTGAAAATTGTACCAATTTCTTTATTAATAATAAGTAAATGATAATTTTGAAAAGAATGTCTACCTTTATTAAAGTAAAATTTTATTTCCAAGTAATCTTAAATTACTAAATAAATTAGATTTAATATTTCTTTTTTATACGGGATCGCTCAATTTAGATAGCTTACATTTGTAAATGCTTTGAAATAGAACAAATGTAAGTCTGATACTCCTTTGTAAGTGAATTTAAAAATAACCTATTCTGTTAAAATTATTATGAAAATCTGTTACAAAGTTGAATAAAAAATCGTTCAATCAATCAAAAATCAATCAATTTCAGATACCGCTTGCTGTAGTATCTTCAAATAGATTTATGATACCACTTTAAACTAGACACACGTTTCTCTATTTAAAATACTAACATTACTTATTAAAAGATAAAGAAGAGGCTAGTTACCCTCCAGTGAAATTGAGTTAATTCTTGGACATAGCTAAAAAATGATTCCATTGAATAAACGTTTCTACATGCCTTAATAGCCATTTAACCGAGTCTTAATACGTTATTACACGTCTTAAAATTGAACGTGTATTAACAGTCATTTAACCGTAGTTAAATTCCTTTAACAGTTGTCTAATAACTTTTAATTTCTGTGAACTGCTTCAACCGTTCATTCGAATTCACATGTTGCTTACATATAGGGATAGAACGAGAGTGCAGAACTCATACCATTGTAAATGAAACAAAATTTTCAACTTTTCAGATCAATGATATTATATAGAGAGAATTTGTTTCGGCAAATACCGGGAAGAATTTTGCGCCAGTGTTCTCTCCCTATACCATAGCCTCCTAAACTACATGCCTTACGCGTGGCTCGGAAACTTGGCTGTAGACAGTGCCATCTCCCACCTGATACAGATTTCACTCCTTTTTTTATTCAACAACCACCAAAAATTTTTAAAAGTGGGATTTGATATACATAAAAGCCGAATAGAATCGAGTTCGAGAAAAATGGTGAGTGCCGAGTTCCCGGGGCCAATATGGATATGCTCCACACCTCAGCAAACCAGAATGATTACAAGTACCAGATGTTAGGGGGAAAAAAAAGAAAGAAAAAAGCAAAGGCTAGGCAATACAACCAGAGGGGAGAATAATTAAAGATAGAAGAAGAAAGGTTATTGCAAGTCTAAAGAGCACCAAACTCCCTAAGGGAGACAAGTGTTCTGTTCTCCGACGGCTTCCTGGAGAATATTTAATTTTTCTGGTACATTATTAGTATTTTGCATTTTACTTTTAGCTAATTTAAGTTTATTAAGAAGTTCAATAAAGGAATTAACTTGGAATTCGGAAGCAATAGCGTTTAAAAATAGGAACGTTAATTATATATATCATATATCACTTCTTCAAAGTATTCTAAGATTCTAAGACGGAAGGTGGTCGCTCACCACTATGCAGCAGTTTTGAGCGATTTCAACCTTTAGAGAGGGGCTCTGATGGCACAGTGGAGATTCAAAAGAGTCCGTGTCTAAAGATTAAACCTCCTCCGTTGTTTATTGCATAAACAGAAAAAAAAAAAAAATACAGAGGTCGCCAAAGCATTGGTGACAGTTGAATAAAAAAGTCGCGCAATCTGTACCGGGTGGCGCTCTCTACCGCTTGAACTGTTGTCACGTTTCCGAGCCACGCGGAAGGCATCTAGTTTAGGAGGCTATGCCTACACATACCAAAGGATGAATTCAGTAGCTTTCCAACTTCATCTAAATCTCCAATTGACTGACCGTCGAGCTCTAAATCGGAATAATAGAAGGATTGTGGGTTCAATACTTCAGTTGTTCAAAGGTCGCTGTGCACATTAACAGAGATGCCAACATATTAATTTATTCCACAATATTTTTAGCCCCACATTTAATCCATACTACTTGTTTTTAAGAGTACATTTTTCTGATTGTATAGGGAAGACAAATATTCTAAAAATAAAGTAGTGCTGAATAAAGACGGGCTAAAAATGCTTCAGAATAAATTAACACTTTCGTGACCGCATGATTTTGTCTTTTTGACAGTAAGGCCCGCCTGTGGGCGTTTTCTTCCCAATTTACAATATTTCAGAACAAAATTTTCTACATTCACACTTATGTTACAAATGGGTATAGATTATAATTATATTCTTTCTAATCAAAATATTTGTATCCGTAGTATATTTCATTGTAAAAATATGAATATTTGGTATATACTTAAGAAATATTTAACATACAAATGGAGTAAGAAACGCCCACTAGCGGAGTTACAGATTGTCAAATGAATTGAATGTACGTCAGCGGTCGCGAAAGCGTTAAAATGTTGGCAATTGTGCATTAATTGTGTCTGGTGCACCGTGCCGCAAAATCTGTCGAGGCTGCAATGTCCCCAAGGCTCAGTAAAATTAATAGCAGGAGACTAATCTGTACTTAATTAATTTCAGCCAGTAGACTTATTAGCATGCATTGCTGAGAAGTTTATCACTACATGAATTCTTGTTTTAGTTCTTAGATACTAGCTACAAGTGAGGTATTCACTTATATTTTAACATATTTTCATGCAAAGAAATTAAGGCTTACGGATAATTGTCAAGAATCTCGCTTTCTTAAAACCTTTTTTTTTTTTTTTTTTTTTTTAACATTTTACATCTTATTTGAAAAGCGCTTCTGATTTTAGTTTTTTTCTGTCTGCCCGTGCTCTAACTTCCATAAATATAAATAGAAATAAAATTCCTTAAAACTGTTATATGCTATTAAAATTTACTTTGGGTTTTTCCCTATTTAAAATTGGGGTAAATACACTTTTTGTTTGTGGACAAGGACACTCGAAATAATTACAAAACATTGCGCTTTGTGAGAGGTACTTTTACAAAGCATATTTTAACTTTGTTTTGTACAAGTCATAATGGAATTGACATTTATTATTCATGTACATAGAAATACGTTTACTGTGGAATATAGTATGATTAATATTAAGATTTACAGCACCACACAAAAATTTTCATGTAAATTAAGGCTTCAACTGGAATTTACTGTAACTGCATCTTCGTCCTTATTAAACGTTTTTAACAGTTTTTAACAATGTTTAAGAGCTATTATGATTTGAATTAGTCTATACTTCTCTTTTTCTGTCCGTCCGTCTGTTTGTTCATCTGGGCAGCTCTAGTGTCGTAAATAATTTTAGAATTTCTTTAAAATGATATATGTTAAGATTATGCCGCCCAGACGGTGTAGTGGTTAGCGTCCCTGACTCCTACACGATTGGCCCTGGGTTAGAATCCCGGAAAAGCCATGGATGTTGTCCCTGTTAGGGGTAGCGATAATCGCCCACTGGGGGCCCCTTCACAAGTGGTCGTCAATTCGGCGACCACCCCCCTCCCCCGGTCAATTCTTGTGGAATGTGCACCGCGACATTAGAAAAAAAAACTATTATTGCATATTTCCTATTTAATATTGATTAAAGAGCACAACTGGTTTATGTACGTGGAAACCCAAAAATATGCACTGCATTAAGTTTCATGAGAACCGTTTTTAAATATCATATTTAAAGATGTTTATGCAGCCCGTATCATAATAAAATTAAAATTTATTATTCTTAAAAAAATAAAAAAATAAATAAAAAAAATAATAATAAGGTATATTTTGCGTTTTCATTTACTGGGCTACATTACAATATTCAGATATACTACAATTTTTAAAGCTACAATTAGAAATTGATGAAATTGCCTTTCCATTTACTTTTCAATCATTTTTAACACTTTCAAACACTATTTAAAAGTAATTATGAATTCAATTAATTCATCTGATTTTCTGTGCGTTCTTTGCGAGATCGCGTTGGCCAAGTGCATTGAGCTGTAAATGATGTAACGAATAATTACAGACAGAAAGTGTAAATAATCTATGCGATAAGTACAAATTATTTCATTCTTATTGTTCTTTTACACTCTTCATAGTGTAATTTAGTAGCAGAAATTGAGACTTTAAATTAACCAAAACCTTTTATAATAAAACAGTGTTATGAAAAACCTATGGCACTTGACAACTACAGAGTTGTAATATTTTAATATATTCCGAAGTATTTTTAGCCCCGTCTTTATATCATAACACTTTTTCATTAAGAGTTACTTTATTTTATTTTATTACTAGTGTAGGAAGTTAACTACAAATAATTAATTTTCGACGGACCATCTTCGTTGTTTTAATATTTTTAATTTGTACGATCACATACATCAAGTATTTACACTATATACAACGAAGAAATAATAGGTAGCACATAAAATAATAATTGTGGGCGTCAATAAATTTAAAGTTCTTTGCCCACGTCCATTGTACTTGGCTTCTCATAGCCTTCTGCCCGGTGATCCGCGACGGGGTGGCGCGCATGCGTCAACATCCCGCCCGGCCTTGCTATGTTGTCATGCAAGAACTTACAATATTTTTTTTTGCAAAACTTCAAATTTACAATTTCACATAACATGAATAGATAAAATAATAACAAATAAATGAATGTAACATAATATCAATATTTCGTACAACACATAGAATTAAAAAAAAGATTAACTGATTATAATAAACAGAAATTTTCATAATTAACTAACAAATTTAGAGTAATATATATAATACAGTAAATTAATATAATAAATGTTCATATTCATTTTTACTCCTCGATAGGCAGCACACACAATCTGGAGATGGATCTTTTGTAAATCCCTTTGGTAGTTTTTATATCTACCAATCTAACTTTATTATCCTGACCAGGATATAGCTTTATTACACGCCCTAAAAACCACTTGCATGGTGGAAGATTTTCTTCCCTGACTAAAACCATGTCTCCGATTTTTAAATTTTCTTTATCAATTATCTATTTTCTGCGCTGTTGTAAGTTATTCAAGTAAGAAAGACTCCATCTTTTCCAGATTGCCTGAACTGACTTCGTAATATTTTGCCAAGCATTTAGGCGATTTTTTTTCAATATTGGTTAAAGAGGGTTCAACAACAGCCGTTATTGGCCTTCCAATAAGAAAATGGGCTGGAGTTAAAACCTCTAAATCTTCAATACTTGAAGTTAGCGGAGTCAGTGGTCTCGAGTTCAAGATCGCTTCCACTTGAGTAACAAGTGTAAGCATTTCTTCAAATGTAAATTTTGAATTACCCGCTATGCGTTTAAAATGGTATTTAAACGCTTTGATATTTGCTTCCCATAGACCACCCCAATTTGGACTCCTCGGAGGAATAAAAACCCATTCTATTTTTTCCTCTGCAAAAAAATTGAATAAGGATTCTTCCTTATCTCTTACCAGTTTATACAAGACATTTAGTTCCCTGTTGGCGCCTACCATATTGGTCCCATTATCCGAAAATATTTTATGACACTTGCCCCTTCTCGAAATAAATCTTTTTAACGCAGCTATCAGAGCTTGTGAAGTTAAATCACTAATAAGTTCAAGATGTATAGCCTTTGTTACTAGACAAATGAAAATACAAACATAAATTTTGATTTCTGGACCTTTCCTTCCATATTTATTTTTGATTAAAAAGGGTCCAGACAAATCTACCCCAGTTGAATTAAATGTTTTATCTGGCGTTATTCTTTGTTTTGGCAAGTTTCCCATTTTTTGTACACATACTTTCGGATTTGCTTTAAAACAGACTAAACATCTGTGCACAATTTTTTTACAAAGATTTCTCCCATGAATGGGCCAATATTTTTGCCTAACCTGAAACAGAAGATGTTGAGGACCAATATGAAAATATTTTTCATGATAATATTTTACAATTAATTCCGTTAATTTATTTTTTGAAGGAAGTACATAAGGATGCTTAATCGAATAAGATAACTGCGAATTTTGCAGTCTCCCCCCTACTTTTATTAAACCATTGTCATCCAAAAATGGGGATAAATTAAAAATTTTACTCTTATGCTATACATTACCGCCACTTTTCAAGACAGCTATTTCAGTAGGAAATTCTTCCTCCTGCAGCTGTTTCAGTAGGAAGTCTTCTGCCTTTGTCAGCTCTTCAGGCATCAGCGGTCCTTTCTTCTTTTCTAAAGGATTTCTTAGATTGTGAAGAAACCTGAAAAGAAAACTACATATACGTAATATTTTTAAAAATTTATTACTACGATTAATCAGATAGTTCAAAATGGTAAAGTCCTTTTTCAAATTTAGAGTCACTGCATTTTCAGATTTTAATTCAGGAGTGTAGTCTTCCTCATTTAGTTCTGAAAAGTCAATAAAAGATTGTTTGTTTTTCGGAAATTCAGGATCTTTCAGAAATTCAGCACCTGTCCACCATGTGGCGCTGGTTGTTAGGCTTTCAGCAGTCATCCCTCGGGACAACAGGTCAGCAGGATTTTCTTTACTTGCACAATGGAACCAAGAGTTAGGGTTTGTCAGGCTGGCAATTTCTTGAACACGGTTGGCGACAAACTGCTTCCATCGGGTTTTAGTACCCTTTATCCAGAAAAGCACTATCTGCGAATCAGTCCAGTGATATTCAACAGAAGGTCTTTTAAGGTTTACAGTATTTTTCACTTTGGTGATCAGACGAGCTGCGACCAGGGCACCCAATAATTCAAGGCGAGGTAGTGTAACACCGCTGAGGGGAGCTACACGGCTCTTGGAAGTCAAAAGTTTTACTGAAATACCATTTTTTGATTTTGTTCGTACATAAATGGCAGCGCCATATGCTTTTTTGCTAGCATCGCAAAAACTATGTAATTCAACTACATCTTCTGGGGAAGTGGCATCAAGGACGAATCTAGGGACTTCAAGCTCTTTTAACAAGGGTAATTCCGAACACCATTTCATCCACTCTTTTTCGATATTTGGTGATAATGATTCATCCCATTTGGTTTTAGTTGTCCAGATATCTTGAATGATAATTTTTGCCCTGACAGTGAATGGAGAAATTAACCCTAAGGGGTAGAAAATTCTCCCTACGGCTTGAAGAATGGTACGTTTTGTAATTTTATTTATGGATATAAAGTTCAACAAACTCTTGATATCTACAATCAAATTATCTTTATTAGTATCCCAAGATAGTCCCAAGATCTTTGTCTGATTTATACCTAAGCTGATGGTAGATTCTACAGGGTATGTATCAAATTTTTCGCTTTTCCACTGCTCTGTTAATTCGGTATCGTTACTTATCCATTTTCTAAGGGACATTCCTGCGGCTTCCATAATATATTTTGCACTTCGTGATAATTCAAGTGCTTCGTTAAAATCATTACCTCCAGAAATTAAGTCGTCTACGTAAAAACATTTATCTAAAAGTCGAACAGTAGCGGGAAATTCTTCTCTATACTTCTCAATGTGATGTCTAATAGTAGCAGCGAGTAAGAATGAACTTGAACACACCCCAAAATTAACTCGATTGAAACGATAAATCTGTAATTTGGGTTTTTTATGCGCATGCGTTTCTTCATCACTCCAGAAAAAAACAGCGTCTTTATGTTCATCAGCGAGACAGATTTGTAGAAAGGCTTGTTTAATATCAGAACAAAATGCTATTTTGTTTAATCTAAAATTAATTAAAACATTCAAAAGATTCGGATTTAAATTTATCCCCTGCCATAGGCAATCATTCAGTGACAGCTGATTATTTTGATGACTCCCTGCATCAAATACGATTCTTGTTTTGGATGTTAAGCGACCTTCCTTTCTTACTGCCTGATGAGGCAAATAATAAATAGGTTTGTTTAAATTATTTTCTGCTGTACTGGGTTCAACTATTTCTATTATTTTTTGATTTACGTAATCACGAATAATCTCTCTATACTGTTCATATAATTCTCTATCATATTTAAAACGTCTCCATAAACTTAAAAATCGTTGTTTCGCTAACGTGTAATTATCGGAAAGTTCATTATAGGGTCTTCTAAAGGGCAAGTGTACAACGTAGCGTTTGTTTTTAAACTGAATCGTTTCATTAAAAATTTCTATAGCTTTATCACTTTCTTTTTGAATTGGATCGTCTCTTATTCCAATGCTCTCTAGATCGAAAAAGAGTTTAAGAGTGCTACTAAGGGAATCGTCTGACAAAACGAAACACTGTTTCGAATTATTCAGTTCTGTTTCTTCAACCTTTCCACACGCTAGCCATCCAAATTCGGTTTCCTTAAAAAACAAATCGTCATTTATTTTATAAGTATTATCCTTTAAAACTTTGAATAATATATCTGCACTGATTAACGCTTCTATTTCATTCGGTTCAAAAAATGTCTCGTCACTCAATTTCAAAAATTCTGGAATTTTTATGTCTGAAATGTTTAATTTATTGCATGGTGTAAGCCCAGTTATTTTATCTACAATCAAAAATTCTACTGGTTCACTAAAAGAACAATCTTCATTTGAAATAAAGGTATCTAATTTCCACTTAATATTTTGGGTCAATCCATTCAAACCTGAAACTGGAGTTTTTATTTTTTCTCTTTTAATTCCTAAACATTCACTCATCTTTTCAGTTAATACGCACACATTTGAAGCGGAATCCAGAGCGCATCTTATTTTTATTCTTTTTTTGTTTTCGCATTGAACATAAATATAAGCTGTGGAAAACAGAATACTTTTTCTATTTTCTTTTAAATATCTGCTATTATTACTCAAAACGGAAGCATTTAATTGCGCAACCCGTTTGTCTATATCTGGTAATTTGGATGAATTTATTTCATCTGAGTCTGGAACCGGGGTTTTGGCACCAGAAGAAAAACATAATAATCTGTTGTGCTTCATTCCCCAGGTGCATTTGAATTTTGATAAGCAATCATTTTTCTTATGGTTTTGCCTAAAACAAACCTCACAAAGCTTGTGAAGGCGTATTATACTTAATCTTTCGTTAATGTTTAATTTCAAAAATGCATCACATTTATAAATAGGGTGATAAGTATTTTTACAAACGACACAATTTTTGTTTTTATTTTCATGCATTAAAAGAGTTTTAGATTTGTTAATAGCCGGAAAGTTTTTGTTAGTATTTTTATTTCCGCTAGTCATATTCGTTCTATTAATAGATAATAAAACTGATTCTCGTTGTTCCAAAAATTTGATAAATTCTTCAAAGGTGGGAACATTTTTTGATTTATGGGATAACTCAAAATTCTTCCTAGATTCTCTGTCTAACTTTGCTACGAGAATATTTATAATGAAAACATCTGATAATTTATTCTGTACATATTTCAGAACTTTCAAGGCACGCAGATTTTTCTGAATACAATCAATCATGTTTCTTATCTCTTTGGGATTTTCAGTTTGAATTTTCTCAAAATTCAGAATATTTTGTACATGAATATCAACAATTAATCGCTCGTTATCATAGCGATTTTCTAATGCATTATAGAATGATTCAAATGTATCAAAATTACTAACTAGATTTTTAGCGTCATATTTGAGACAAGATCTAAGATAATATAATTTCTGCGACTGATTAATATGAACATTATTGGTTATTAAATCATCAAATTGTTCTTTAAAAGAACTGAATTCCTCATATTTTCCTGAAAATTCAGGTAATACTAAAGGAGGAATTTGAGTTTTAATTTCAAAGGCATCTTGAGATGCATTTTCAGTCGCATTTATTTTTTTATGAGAATCAGTCTTGAATTTCGTAGTATTTTTGTCGTAATTCATCGATTTTTGTTTGTAGCAGTTCTATGTTCTTTAATTTCACTTTTAATTCCACTATATCTATATCGTAATTTTCGGCATTCGTGCCTTCTACATAGTTTTCAATTCTAGTTATCTTCCCTTTCAAGGAAGATTTCAATTTATTATTTTTATCCATAAGTCGCTGATTACAAGCTCCTTTCTCGACGGAGCCACTTTTTGTAGGAAGTTAACTACAAATAATTAATTTTCGACGGACCATCTTCGTTGTTTTAATATTTTTAATTTGTACGATCACATACATCAAGTATTTACACTATATACAACGAAGAAATAATAGGTAGCACATAAAATAATAATTGTGGGCGTCAATAAATTTAAAGTTCTTTGCCCACGTCCATTGTACTTGGCTTCTCATAGCCTTCTGCCCGGTGATCCGCGACGGGGTGGCACGCATGCGTCAACAACTAGTATTATTTTTATTATTATAATTTATCATGGTTGTACAGTCGGGGAAAAAAAAACGCAACACTCAACGTAACTTCGTTGCTAATCGATGTAGAAAAATGTAATAGGTATCATTCGACGGGGAATTGTGGTTAGTTTCAGAAAATGAACTGAAATTTTGAATTGGGGGTCGTCTACATATTAAAACGCGCACCAACTTTGATTTTTTCAACAGTAACACCCTATTTTTATTTTATATTTGAATTCCTGGGATTGCGACAACGCGAAAAAGTATATTGGTTGTATATTTTACTTATTTTTTCACAGAGTTATA
Source organism: Salticus scenicus (assembly GCA_963930645.1). Taxonomy (NCBI): domain Eukaryota; kingdom Metazoa; phylum Arthropoda; class Arachnida; order Araneae; family Salticidae; genus Salticus; species Salticus scenicus. The sequence goes on from CAWVNO010000349.1 coordinate 687,946, forward strand.
AGCGTTCAAAGTTTGAAGGTGCTAATGTTAAATTCATATTTCAAACTTTTACTAATATCTTCACAAAAAACAACTTGATCGATATAATTTTTGTTTTACGAGATACAGTGAAGAAACCCAAACATAATCCATCGTTACTTTTGATTCTGAAAAATATTTTTAATTTTGAAAAATATTAATAAATTCATATTCATAAAAATTATGAATTATGACTTATATTAATTTTTACATAAAATGAATCCTAATGCTGAAAAATATGGGTGTGCAAATTTGCAGCTCATTCCAGTTATCAGTTTTCGAGATATAAATAAATCTTTCTTTTGGAGTGGTTTAGGGGGCCGTCTCTTATAAAGTTTTGCATGAGATAGCGAATCAAATCTTAAAAAATAACAAAGAAAATTAAACAAAATATTTTTATTTTTTATTTACGGGTCAAATTATATAACAACAACGTCAAACGCAAAGCAATGAAACAAAAATGATGATTTTTAGACATTAGTGTTAGCATCAAGAATTCCTGTTTTATAAAGAAGGCAGGCCACGCCTTCATCGTTCTTCAAAACAAAACAATACAGAAATAGAAAAGTAAATGTGATATTGAGTATTCGTGTTAAACCCCATATTTTATGTTGACAAAAATATGCACAAGTAGTATTTACTTCATCGATTAATTGATGATAAATTTTGAATCTTTTAAGCGAACACTGGAAGAAAAAAAAAATTAACTAAATAGGCGGGGTTTACTGTTTTAAATAGAAAAATAGATTTAATGTGAAATTGTCAACGATAAAAAACGAATGGAATTGGAATGCAAGACAGACTTGTAAAATCGTTTCTTAACTACCGTCCTAGTTAAAAAAAGGTTAATCATTTGCTTCATATATTGCTTTATTTTATTTTATTTATTTATTTATTTATATATTTTGTAAAGGGGAGGATTATTATTTTAAGGGCACTTTAGTCTTTAAAATTTTATTAATATATTTGAACTTTATACATTTTTAAAAACATACTTTAACTTTTATAAATATATTTTAACACTTTTTGAGACCGCAGGATTTTGTCTTTTTGACAGTAAGACCCGCCTACGGGCGTTTTACTCTCAAAATGAATTATTTCAGAAAAAAATTTTTGTATTCACAATTATATTACAAATGGATATACATTATAATTATATTCTTTCTAATCAATATATTTCTATCCATAGTATATTTTATTGCAAAATTATAAGCACTGGGTACACACTTAAGAAAATGTAACACACAAATTACTAAAGAAACGCCCACTGACGGAGTTACAGATTTTCAAATGGCGTGAATCTACGTCAGCAGTCGCGAAAGGGTTAATTAAGATATTATAATTTCATAGAAATTATAAAATGAATCGTACAGTTCCAAAGAGTTCAACTGACCCAAAACTAGTAAGTGCGATTAAAATAGTTTAATATTTACTTCATGAACCCTTACAATAATTTATCCGAAAAGATTTTGTTTATGCGTTGTTGTATAGATATATATATCTATCACGGAGTAAAAAGACAGGAGAAGAAGGTAACGCTGAAATTTTGTGATGTTGTTTTCCAATGTTTACAGATGGCGCCAGCGTGCAATCCTTCCTTCTCTCCAGCTTCCGCAATGTTATTCAATGGGGAAATGTCTCGTTTTAATTATTTTTTTAAAAATAATATCAAGCTGAAAAAATTTCGATTGAAAGCAAATTTCATTAAATAGAGTCTTTTAACCAACATGTTTTTTTAAGAGCCATTTTATACTAATTTTACTTTGAAAGAAAGCTTTTAAAAAATGACGATTCTTATGAACCGAAGCTAGCTAAAACAGATAATTGGGAGGAAGGAGAATGGATGAAATTTTGTAAAGAAAAAAAAAAAAACTTATATTAGGTGCAGAAAACACGAACTCGGACTTTATTTATCTCCTAGGGCTTTTTTTTTTTTTTTTTTTCTTACCACTATCATAGCCTGTTTTACAACTAGGAACGAAACATTTATTTGAAACATCTGAATTATGCAGTTTTAAGAACTTACAAAGAAATTAAATTGCTTAAAATAAAAAATTTTAAATGTACTCCAGCAAAATTCTATTGAAAACAACAGTATATCCGCGCCGAGGTAGGGAGGAATGACAAGTGGCGCCCTCAATATTTACCAAAAATTTAGATCACAGTTTCGTAGCTTTCTCCCATTGGACCTTCAACTCCTATTAATATTACTCCGTGATATCTATATTATTTCATTCCGTATATTATGTTACACCTACGAAAGAAAATTTAAGCTTTATTAGTGATCAGTACAGCCATAATATACACTTTTACTTGAAAAATATTGCACTTTTTCCAAAGAGTACTGTATGGACTAATCGCAAGTGTAATGTATTTAAATAAGACCTAAAATTAACTAAAAAAGTACTGAAGTGTATACAAATCTAAAAAATTGAATTCAAGATAATTAAGGAATAAGAAAAAAAAAGTAACGTTCTATGAATTTTTTTATTATTGTTTTCCTGAAGGATTTCCGGTGTGAAACATTAAAATTTTGGCTATTTCTTATAAGATCTTGATTTTATTACTTTCCGAACACTATAGTGAGGAAAGTATTGTAATCATGTCAAAAATCCGAATTCGAGATTTTGATGTTTCTATACGTTTTGAGGTACCCTGAGTCCGTTTTCACTATTTTTACGATGATGTATGTATGTGTGTGTATGTGTGTATGTATGTGTGTATGTCCGTGAGTGAACACGCTAGCGTCTAAACGCTTTGTTCGATTAACCTGAAAGTTGGTACGCATATTGTAAGTCACCATAGTACGAACCCTATAGATTTTGGTGAATCTAGCACTTATAGTTTTTTTACAGGGACACAAAGAAAAATTCTTTATCATTATGGCCTATGGGAGCAAAATCTTAAAAGTGCGATAGCTTCTAAACGCCTTATTCAATTGAGCAAAAAATTTATACACATATTATAGGTCACAAATATTCAATCTGTATTGATTTTGGAGAATCTAGCTCTTATAGTTTTTTTACAGGGACACAAAGAAAAATTCTTTATCATTATGGCCTATGGGAGCAAAATCTTAAAAGTGCGATAGCATCTAAACGCCTTATTCAATTGAGCAAAACATTCATACACATATTGTAGGTCACAAATACTCAATCTGTATAGATTTTGGAGAATCTAGCACTTATAGTTTTTTTACAGGGACACAAAGAAAAATTCTTTATCATTATGCCTATGGGGCCAAATTTTTAAAAGTGTGATAGCGTCTAAACGCCTTATTAATCTGAGCAAAAAATTTTTACACATGTTATAGATCACAGTTGAACTAACTGTATAGATTTTGGTGAATCTAGCACGTACAGTTTTTTTACAGGGACACAAAAAAAAATTCTTTATCATTATGGCCTAAGGGACTAAATTTTTAAAAGTACGATAGCATCTAAACGCCTTATTGAATTGAGCTGAAAATTTATATGAGTATTATAAATCACTGTTGCACTAACTACAAGCATTTTGGTGAATCTAGCATTTATAGGTTTTTACAGGGACACAACGAAAAATTCTTTATAATTAAGATCTATGGGCTCAAAGTTCAGTAGCGTTAAATAAAACATCGTGTAATAGATGGAGAAAAATGCTCAAACACTCTATTATGGTTTTCTCTCTTTTGTTTGTTTAACAACTCCTCTTTCTTTACTTTATCTACAAAACTGTTAATTACTCAATGTTCGGAAAGTCGAGTGGAGTCACTCCAGATTTTTTTTCTATATTTGCAGATAACCCCCTAACACATTTTTGATTATAACTCTATAAATACTAAAGATAAAGTATGCATACAGTATACTTTTCCGCACTGCCAGACTCTCAGAAATTCGAAAATGAAGTCAAAATTGGGTGTTGCTATTGAATAAATCAAAGTTGGCGCTCATTTCAATATGTAGATGACCCCTAATTCAAACTTTGACAACATATTCAGAAACTGCTTTTAATTTTCTGTTGAATTATGTCTATTAGATGTTCCTGCGTCAATTAATAACGAAATTACAGCGGGTGCTGCGTTTTTTTCCCCCGACTGTACATTGAAAAAAACTCTTCAATAAATTAATTGGTGCAGACTAAAGGCAGGTCTAAAATTGCTTCAGAAATTTTTAAAATGTTGGTAACTATGCAGCAATGGATTAAATCGGAAGATTATGGTGGCCACATCAGTGAACCCGAACATCGTCTTTAAATTCGTCCTACAGGAAATTACTTGATGACTTGATGATGAAATTAATTGATGCAGTCTTAGACATCTTTATCCCAGTGTTGAGAGTACCATCACCATGCTGTTAAACGATGTGTGAATGGAAATTTAACACATGTCAAATAGAAAAATTCTGTATTGTATTCTGATAGATTTGCTTTATAATAGCCAACACATAAAAAAAATTGCCAGTGAATACAATTATACATCAAGCTTCATGCGGTATTACTTTTGGATCTGTCACACATAGATTGAACGAGACGATTCAAATTTTACGATTTCCATTGTCTAATCATAGCCTCCTAAACTGGATGCCTGCCGCATGGCTCGGAAACTTGGCAACAGTTGAAGCTGTAGACAGCTCCACCTGGTACAGATTGCGCAATTTTTATATTCAAACTGACACCAATATTTTAAGAAGTGACATATGATATATATAATCGACGCTTCTTCGATTATATTCGCCTTTTATGTATATCATATCCCACTTTTAAAAATTTTTGGTGGCTGTTAAAAAAAAAAAAAAAAAAAAAAAAAAATTCGTCCAATCTGTACCAGGTGGCGCTGTCTACCGCTTCAAATGTTGCCAAGTTTACGAGTCACGCGACAGGCATCTAGTTTAGGAGGCTATGGTCTGAAATTCTGGTATAAATTCACAATATTTAAATGCAATTATATAATATTTATTTTTGTTTATTTACTAAACATTTATTTTATCTCTTTATGTTAATTTATAGATTTATTAGTTTAGTTTATTTTTGCTTTTTTTGAGCATTTTAGAAAGAAACTATTTATTTTAATCTAAGTGTCCATGCATTTACACCACATACCTTTTAACTTAACACAGGAATTGTATTCTTTGTCTTTTTTCAGAACATTCTGAGGAATAAGAATTTCTGCCTTTATTTCTACCACTATTTTATATAATAATATCGATCGTATCTAATCAAGACACATTATTATAAAAAGACAATAAAGATTTCTGCATGAAATTACTGGTGGCAAAATAATTCGAAAATATATCATCCCTGAGTTTTCTCTTAATTCTTTCCAGCACAGAGTAATTCTATTCATTTAAAATGAACAGCCACCGGAATTCAAGAAAGATATTAGAAGACAAAAAAAAAAAAAAAAAAAAAAAAAAAAATAAAAATAAAGTTTTACCTTTATAGTATAGAAGAAAAATACTATAAAAAATTTCTGTGATGAATTTTTGCACCTGAGAATTAAAATTAGGTGTTGTCGCAGCGGCAAGACTGTGCCGGTAAGGTTAAAACCATAACATTAAATTATAAAATGCGTTTTGCGAAAAAAATAAAATAAAATAAATAAATAAATAAACCTATATAAAAATTAAAAATAAATATAGATAAATGCTTTAAATTTTTTTTAGAAATTTATATTTCAAGTCAGCTATTCTACTTTAAGAATAAATAATTTATAACAGACTATTTCTAATTAGGAATCTATGAATTTAGTTTTATTCTATCTATAAATGGCTCCATGTCTTACATAAAATATATATTTTAATGATACCAATTATAAGCTAGATAAAAAGGAAATTTTTATTGCAAATAACGTGGTATAAATGCCAATTCCTTCATAGTATTTGATTAAATTATGAAAACAATATAGCCTATATTTCAACATGGGTGTAACTTTGAGGAAATTCCCAGTAACATAGTTGTCAAGTATGACACTTCTAAGAGACTTATTTTCATATACATATTTAATCAATTAATTTATTTCAGAAATGTATATAAAAGAAATCCATTAAAAATTTCCGGTAGCTAAAAGTTCTTAACTGTGAAATAACATCACTGATACAAATATTTATTTTTTCTGTTTTTCTAAATGTAAACAAACCGAAATACAGGTATACATAATAAGAGGATTCTAATTTTGTTTACTGTAAATTTAAATAGAAAATGCTAATAACACTTTAATGTCTATAATTTTATTTAATGGAAAAATATTTTTTATGAAAATTTCACATAATGGTCCTATTAGAGAAAAAAAAAATTTGCTTCAGAGATATCATCAATTTCTTGTTACTAAATGTTACTCAAGTACCAGAAAATGAGCTCATCGCCATCATTAGGAACCAAGTTTATGATACCTGAAAAGAAATAAGTAATTGAAACAGATTATTTTTTTAATAGAGTGGCAAATATTACATTTGAACTACTGTTACATATGTACAATAAACATAGAATAAAAATACAGTCAGAAATGAAAGTGTATAGGAGAGATCCATGTAATATGGGCCCCCTAAGCAAGAATGCTCATAAAACTAACATTATTAAAAAAAAAATATTTAATTTGTTGGCTGCTCATTACAATTGTATAGTTGCATGGTTTAAGCTTAGTGAAGCACCATGGGAAGTAGTAATAATTGCAGGAAATAATTATATTATTTATGTGTCGGTGGTCCATATTACATATACGTTTGTGTAATATGGACTAAGTGGTCCATGGAGGTCCTTCCCAAAGTAGTCCTTCTCGAACAGTTGACACATTTGGAATTGTGAAACGAACTGTCCAGCATGCTCCCTCATACACTTGTCCATCTCTTGGGGACAGTAGAAATGGTTGAAAAAAGGGAGGTTCATAAGCTACATTCAATGGGTAGTACGCAAAGGAAGTGATAGATTGATTATCCTTGCTTCACTGGCCTACTCTATAACCTCAAGATTTTGAGTGTGCGACATATGTATGCCGAGCATTAAAAAAACCTCTCTGTTTTTATCATGGACCAGTGGTCCATATTACACAACAGAGCATGGTTCATATTACACGCATAAACAGAGCAACGTTGTTTCCAATCATATATTGCTATGCAAATTGGCGCCCATGAAATACATGTCTAGATTGTTCAGAAAATAAGTACATTTGCTACTATTAACGCGAAAATTATATTACAATCACTTAATAGTAGAAAGTAATAATTTCATTTTAACATACTTGTTACATCAATGATCATATAAACCGAAAACTCAATTTCATAATCGTCCAAATACAAATACGCATGTACAAGTCACTTCCTGCTTTGGATAACAATAAAATTCACTAAAGTAAATGAGATGGTTTCAGCCAGCGTTCCCAACTTTTATAATTTATTCACAATCATTTTTAGCCCCGCCTTCTTTAAGCACCAAAATTTTAGTAGATTATTTCTCTTTAATACGTGACAACGATTAAATAAAAAGAAAATCATTTTTTTTAAATTTCCGAAATGAAAAAGAGGCAGAACTAAAAATGACTGTGAATAAATTATAAAAGTTGGGAACACTGGTTTCACCATCTAGTGCTGAACATATAAATTTACTTATGGTCTGTATTACACAATGGTCCATATTACACGTTTCTCTCCTATACATACAGGGTGATTCAACGATGATGGGACAAACTTTGAAGGGAAGTAGGATACATCATTAGAACTCACGATTGTATAGGAAATAGAAAGATTCTGTCTTTTACTGTTAATCATACAAAATACATGATAAAAATGTTATTTCCGAATACTTCACACTGATCGAATAAATGCTTATATTGTGAATAATTTTTTAGATGTACTGTAACGCACACGAAAAGTAAAATTTACGCAGTAGGCGGAGTTTCAAATACATTGCAAAGTGCTTCTTTGCAGTAATATTGAAAATAAACGTTTACAATTGCAATCGCCATCAGTAATACAACTAAGAAAAATTATTGTGATTGGCTGTTAATGCTGAAGGTAGAGAGCGTTAGTGGACCTGGTCATTCGTTATCTGCATCTGCTATTATAATTTTAAACTGTGTTTTTCGACATTGATGGGCGATTTTCCTAATAATGAAAACGCAGACATGCATCTAATGTACAGTGCTGCTAATGGGAACAATAGAGCACCGCTATGACCGTATCAGAAACTATTTTTAAACAGGTGCATGCCGAATCACAAAATGTTTGAACGGTGTTGCATTGGAACTTTTGTGACAATGGTATATTTTTCGCTAATTCTGACGCAAGAACTGCAACAAGAACTGCTCGACGTCCAGGCATGGAAGAAAAAGTTTTAAACATTGTGGATGCAACACCCGACACAAATACAAGCGATATTGCACGTTGTGTTGCGAGTTAGTCCACTGTTTGGAGAGTCTTACATGAAAAACCCATTCCATATTCAGAAAGTGCAAGCATTGGAAGTAAGTGATTACCCTTTCCACGTAGGACTCTGCCAATAGTTCTTGCAACAGTGTGCGTTGTAGCAGGATTTTCCAACTTTTGTTCTGTTCTTAGATGAGGCAATTTTTACACAGGAAGGCGTTTTCAAAGTGCACAATAGTCATCTGTGGACAACAGAAAATGCACGCGCTATACGCCCACATTCATTCCAAAAATGTTTTTTTGTTAATGTTTGGGCAGATATTGTGTACGATTAGCTCATATCTTTTACCAACGCCACTCAATGGCTCACGTTATGCTATTTTTCTAAAAGAGGTTTTGCCAGAATCTGCAAAATGTTCCAGTTGTCGTGCGCAACCAAATGTACTTTCAGCATAATGGTGCGCCAGAACATTTCGATATGCAAGTGCGCAATTACCTGGATGCCAGTTTGCAGGGCTATGGAATGGACGGTGGAGGCTGGTCCGATGGCCACCCTGATACCCAGATTTATCGAGCATCGATATATTCTTAAGGGGCGTCTGAATCTTTTACGAGACTCCTGTGGATTCATCATAGGACCTCGTTGCTCGACTGTCCACCGCGGCTGCACAAGTACGCGAAACTCCTAGCATTTTTGGATATATTCTCCAATCCACTCTTCGAAGCTATCAAGCATGTATTACGGTTGGTGGACGCAATTTTGTACACTTATTGTAAATATATTGATGCAAAGAAGCACTTTGTTTTGACTATTTGTTTTTATACGTTTTTACTTTCGTTTTTTTGCACAATGATTTTAATTTCATATTTAATTTTTTGTGCTATGCCTATACAAAAGATGTATGTTTTAATAAACTGTTCGACCTCTTAATGTTTATTCCATGACCGAAGAAATATTCGTATTTGAAACTCCACCTACGGTGCAACTTTTGGATTCTGTGTGTTACAGTACATCTAAAAATATCAATATTTATTAAAACACATTTATTTATTATCACAATATTAATATTTATTCAAGCAAAGCGCATTATTCGGAAAAAAACTTTTTATTATGTATGGCCTTTTGTATGATAAACAGAATGTCTCTGTTAAATAATACACCATTCAAGATGAACGGCAATAGGCGGAGCTTACTGATAAAAAACACAGACAACACATTGTACGTAAAGGGTTAAAATGACGTTTGGGGACATGGGTTCCAAAGCAATTCTGAGTCCTAATGATGTGTCCTACCTCCCCTCAAAGTTTGTCCCATCATCTTTGAATCAACCTGTATAAATTCCTGTTACAGACCTTACAGCTTACCTAATATTTAACGTTCATGTTATTGAATTGTCACCGCTATTTCAAGGTGAAACATTTTTACCCAATATTTCAGCAATAACCGAAATAAGCAATAACGAAAGAACGTATTTACATACAATAAAAAAAAAAAAAAATTCTTTTATTTTGAAATGTTTAATAAAACCTCCAACTCAACGAATGTCGATATTATACTTATATGCAATATTTTAGCTCAGTCGAACGGTAGAAAGTACAGTTGGTAACAAAAGTGTCCGAACACTATCAAAAATTCCTATGTAAAAAAAGTGCACTTCATACGGTTTTATTAAATAAATCCTTATCGAATCCTGTTCTTAGTCAGTGTAAAAACATGATTCGATAAGGATTTACATAGGAATTTTTGCTAGTGTTCGGACATTTTTGTTACCGACTGTAGGTTACAATTCGAAAAAAAATTTTGAGAGCAAAAATTCTAGGACTAGGTCCTCAGGTCTCCCTAATTCTGTTCTGAATCATCATGTGTTAACGTCGGAATTATAAACCTGTGCAAACATTCAACTCAATCTAAGTAAAGCACGTGAGTTATTTAAAATAACATTTTGAACTTAGTGACTTAGTTCTTTCAGATACTTACCTCTAAGTCAATTACAGTTTCAGCATGTATTGTCATCGGAGTCAAACAGCATAGTTGCCAACATTTTAATTTATTCTGGAGCATTTTTAGCTCTGCCTTTAATCCGCTTCACTTTATTTTTTGAATATTTTTATTCAATGAATAACTACGTTTAAGTAACAAAAAAAAAAAAAAAAATACACTTAAGAAAAGAGTGGTATGAAATAAAGGTGGGGCTAAAAATGCTCCGGAAAAATTTAAAATGTTTGTATCTCTGCAAACAGGGTGCGCAAAATATATGTTGAATTGCATGACAGGAAATGTGGGAAAAATCACTTCTGAGATTTGACTAACACACAATTATTAATAAAAGCATGTAAAAAATTAAAAAAAAAAAAAATTATAAAATTATGACAGCAGTTATTCATTGCAAAGCTGCCAATTTTATAAATTATTTCGAAGCATTGTTAGTACCACCTTTTTTATCATAAGTAATTTTCATGAATACGTAATTACGATTGAACAAGAAGAAAATTGCTCTGAAAATATAGTGGTATGTAAAGAAGACGGAGCAAAGAAGGCTCCGGAATAAATTATAAATCTTGGTAATTCTATCTTTTATATCCTATGTTAAATATGTTGATTTATTGTAATATTAACTATTTCGTTAAGAAAAAAAAATCAATTTTGTTTAAAATATTATATTTTGAATGTTTGGTAACATTGGATTTTTACATGATCAATTATTAAAATGAGCAAAAAAAACTGTAAATAACTTACTTCCCAAGTATTTTTGGCTAACATCTACAGTTGTATGCGTTGAATTCAGCAAGTACAATGTCCAAGACATGCCACGTTCAGGATTATTTGAAATATTAGCAATCGTATGAACATTAAATGATTTACCTTTTCCGATTTCAAATTCGAATCTGTTAAAAATGAGAAATAAATATATTATTTTAATTATTTAAGACATTTCATTTAAAGCATTGTATATATTTGATATCATAAGCCAGTTATTAATATAATGTAAATGTCAAAAGAAAAAATCACTCTAATTTACTTTAATGATAAAATCATGTTATTGCAAATATTGTGGGTAAAAGCAGGTATTTCAAAATTTGTAACGTACTTTGCAGCGTTGTTAGAACCTATCTTTTTATTACACCACATTCTTTTGTAACGTAATTTCGCTTTTATTTTATCGAATTACTTATATGAAAAATATATAGTGTAAATAAAAAGCGGATACTGACAATGTAACAGAATAGGTTGGCAAATGGTTTTAGTTATAAATGTTTTTGACTTCTTTTAAATAGAATTTTAGAAATATATTCTGATTTTTACTTAAAAAAGCTTTAACGTAAAAATAAGGTTCTGTACGCATCAAATAATTAGTGAACCTTGTATGAAAAAACTGAATTCAAGTGATTCTATGTCAGTTTGACAGGAACTTTTAGTTTTGAAAGGTGAGAAAGCTACACATATTCTTCTTTGTTTTATCGAGATATGCCAGCATTTTAATTTATTCTGGAGCTCTGTTAATACTTTCTTTTTTTTTTTCTAAACTTCTTTATTTCTGGTGAAATTTTAAGAAATAACCAATTACGATTAAATAAGAAGAAATATACCTTCCGAGAAAAGTGATGTGGAAAAAAAAAGGGCATGCACTAATAATAAATTAAATAAATTAAAATATTGGCATATCTGATTTATTGTAAAATCATAGCCTCCTAAACTAGATACCTTCCGCATGGCTCAGAAACTTGGCAACAGTTCAAACGGTTGACACCGCCATCTGGTACAGATTGCGCGACTTTTTTATTCAACTGTCACCAATAATTTTGAGAAGTGATATATGATATATGCAATCGACGTTTTTTCGGCTGTATTCTCCTTTTTTCTATATCAAATCCCTTTTTTAAAAATTTTTTGGTGGCTGATAAAAACGTCACCAATCTGTACCAGGTGGCGCTGTCTACGGCTTGAACTGTTGCCAAGTTTCCGAGCCACGTGGAAGGCATCTAGTTTAGGAGACTATGGTATAATTTAATTTAGATGTAACACTACAGACCAGCGTTGCCAGATCTGACAAATTTTTTATTCAATAATCACCAATAATTTTGAGTTGTAATATTTGATATACATAATAAGCTAACAATCTTCGAAGTGATTTGGCAAACGTTACAATTAAAAATTATTACTATTGAACTATCGGTATTATATATTACTATTGAATTACTATTGGTATATTACTAGTTAACTCTTGGCGCTGTCTACCGCTTGAACTGTTGCCAAGTTTCCGAGCCATGCGGAAGGCATCTAGTTTAGGAGACTATGGTATAATTTAATTTAAATGTAACATTACAGACCAGTTTTTCCAGATCTGGCAAAATTTTTATTCAATATCACCAATAATTTTGAGTTGTAATATTTGATATACATAATAAGCTAACAATCTTCGAAGTGATTAGACAAACGTTACAATTAAAAATTATTTGTGACTATTGAACAAAAAATGCGCCAGAACTGGCAACACTGCTAGGGACAGGTTGTTAATACCATTAAACAAAGGTTATTTTTTTTTTTAATAAGATGAACTGTAACACTTTTTCTCCAATCCTACTAAATCAGTTGCAAGTGGAAATCAGTAATGAACTTAAGTGTATTTAGAATAATTTTTAGCGTATTTAGTGAAAGAGCGGTAAATATTTGCATAAGTTGTCCGTATATAAACTGGAGTATTTTGTGAAAATACAATTGTTAAAACTTTCGTTTAAGTGTCTAATCTCATTCCTTCATGTGTTGAAATGTAAAAGCATGATTATGAGGAGGGAGGAGGAAGGGATGAATGTGAAATATTTTACCAAACGCCACTGCATTTTAAAATTAGCGTTAATTAAAAGAGTTTTCGGAAACTAAGGTTTTTCTAAGAGGCTTTTTTCGTTAGAATAAACAGTAATATACTTTAGTAAGTGCTGGACGGTTGAAAAAATTTCACGCATCCATGCTTTTTTCTCTGGATTTTTAGCCTTTTTACTTTGATTTTTTGTAAATTATCAAAATATGAATTAGTAAATCATCAGCTGGTTAATACAAATACGTTGTTTCATCTGATAATCTACTAACCACCAAGTAAAAAGTTTGAAAAGAATATTTTTTAATAATACACATTAGAAATTATTCTGGATATTATGTACAAATCCATAGTTCCACTTCCACTTCCACTTCCACCATATGGGCTCAAACTTTAAAGTGCGATAGCGTCTAAATGCCTTATCCGATGGAGTTGAAAATTTATATAAATATTATAAGTCACTGTTGCACTAACTACAAGCATTTTGGTGAATCTAGCATTTGTAGGTTTTTACAGGAACACAATTAATTATTCTTTATCATTATCATCTACGTGTTTGGTAAAATAGCGTTAAATTAAACATCGTGCACTATATAAATAAAAATACCCAAACACTCTATTATAATTTTCTCTTTTGTTTGTTTAACAACTCCTTTTACTTTACTTTATCTACAAAACCGTTAATTAAATGTTCGGAAAGTCGAGTAGAGTCACTCCAGATTTTCTTATGTTGAAATAAGCTTTACTTTAGTACATTAAAAAACTGTGCAGTGAAAACAACATTACAATTCTGCCCTTTTCTAAGGCGGTTATATTTTTAAACCTAAATTATTAATATATTCATCAGCCACAAACTTTGTGAAGTACAGAAAGTGATCGGATTCCATACAAGGATATAATGAACTATGACATGTGATACCTTCCTCTGTTGGAATATGTTAAAGAGCAAAATTTTCTTCATAGGTTATTTGCAGAGAATCTATGAAAACAAGATGAAAGCTATATAACGCTTTTCAACAGCAGATAAAGAGATTGTTAGGACTTGACATAATCATGAGTGGGCTGCTTTTATTAAGATTGTACTTAACGAGATTAGGGCTTATCTTAGAAGCTGATGATATAAAAACAGCTGAGATCAACATCATCTATCAAAGAAAAAACTGAAGGCTATGGTTCAATGGACTGGAGAGAAGAAGCTTGAATTTCTCTAACTGCAATCTCATTAAATTGTTATCCATGAAAACATTTCTTTTTCTTTTTTAAACAAGCGTATTTCTTGGCATTTTAATTCATTAAAATGTAAAGAAAAGAAAAATATGAAAGAATACAATGCAAGACACAACCCAAACTTTGAACGAATACTATTAATACATTTCAGAATGTAATAAGTACGTAATACATACACCCTGCGAATAAAAGATAGGTGCAAAGGGTTTTTCTTTGATTTTTCATAAAATAACATTATCTAAATTGTGCTTATCATTTATTATTATCATAAAATAACACTATTCCCGGACTCATTTTTGTTTTAAGACTAATTTAGAAGAATTTTAAGACTAAAATTTTTCTAATTTAAGACTACACACCGCGACAAAAAGATAGGAACAAAGGGCTTTTTTTTAAATTTTTGAATATGATTATTTTGAATATGATTCAAATATTTAATAGGTTTTTGATATGAAAATATTTTGATATGAGAATATTTTGTTATGAGAATAAATGATCAGCACAATTTAGATAATGTTATTTTATGAAAAATTTAAAAAATCCTTTTCTTCCTATCTTTTTGTCGCGGAGTGCAGTCTTAAATTAGAAAAATTTTAGTCTTAAAACTTTTCTAAATTAGTCTTAAAACAAAAATTAGTCAGGGAATAGTGTTATTTTATGATAATAATAAATGATAAGCACACTTTAGATAATGTTATTTTATGTAAAATCAAAGAAAAACCCTTTGTACCTACCTTTTTGTCGCGGGGTGTAGGTGCCAAGTTCCCCGTTTTTGAAGGGAGACTTCAAACCGGAAAATTTTCATAGCTGATTTCGATAATAGATCTTCGGATCTTCGGATGGAATGGTTGGGAGGCACCTGTGACAGCGTCACGCATCCTCCAGTACCTAGATGTGGAAGCTAACGGAGTGAGGGTCCCGAACAACAATTCACTGCAATGGAGAAAGGGGGGGGGGAACATAAAAGGCACAAAAAAACAATAACAGATAATTTTAGAGCTTATGGAAAGAGGAAACACAATAATAAAAATGAGTAGGAAGGTTAAGTACAGCATTACACATCTAGGAGAAAGTTTAGGGATAGTAAGAATATTTTTTATTTTTCAGAGAGCAAGTTTTTTAATTTTTTTTGGTATTTTAAAAACACAATTTTTTTATTTATTTTTTTTATTTTTTTTTTTTTTTTTAAATTTAACACAAGGACAATAATAACACACAATACAGGACAGCACAAGGACGAGGACAGGATATAATCTCCGAAGAGAAGTCAATGCCCGAAGGCGAAAGGAAAATGAAAAAAAAGAAGAGTTAACATAAAAAAGATTAAAGGTGGGAGTTTAGACTGAGACCCGCTCTGGGTCTTCGTCTATTAAGAGGATCATTATGGTCATATGTTGCGATTGTGTTCAAAGCAGAGTTATCTAATGATTCAAGAGCCAAATGAAATTGTATATTTAAGTATTGAATGAAGTCGTTAAGTCTAGGAGTTTCAATTTCTTTATATATGTGAAAATTTCTAACGTACCAAGGCATATCAAGAATTTGCCGAATAGTTGAATTTTGAGCCCTAATGAGTAACTTGATATGCGATTTGGCAGCATATGACCATACCATACAAGCATAAGTGAGAATGGGTCGTAAGTAGGAAGTGTACAAGAGCAATTTGTTATTAAAGTTTAATTTACTATTTCGAGCTAAGAGGGGAAGTAATTTACTTTTAGCAGCACGGAATTTATTACGCGTGGTGAGAATGTGTTGTTGAAAAGTGAGAGATTGGTCTAGAATAACACCAAGGTATTTACAGTGATTTGACCATGGTAGGGGGGTGGCGCCGAGGCTAATTTGGAATTTATCACGTTTATCAGATGTCATAGCATTTCTTCCACGTGAAAAAAGAATAGCTTCAGTTTTGGTAGTATTAAATGCTATTCTCCATTTATAAAACCAATGAACCAAAATTTTGAGGTGACGGGAAATTGCCGAAATAGCATAACGCCTGTTGACGCTCGAAGCGAAAATACAGGTATCGTCTGCAAAAATAGCCAATGAGGTGTGAGGGTATCTAGGTATATCATTAATATAAAGATTAAATAATTTAGGACTAATTTTGGAGCCTTGAGGAACGCCGAAATGGGCAAAAAAGTTCCGTGAAAGAGTGTCTTTCACCTTCACGTGGAAGTTCCTGTCAAGTAGGTAACTATGAATTAACTTAATAAGGGCGGGTGGAAAGTTATAATTAATAAGTTTAAAAATTAAGCCAGAGGTCCAAACTTTGTCAAATGCCTTTTCAATGTCAAGAAAAACTGCCGCAGTATATTGCTTCCGAATTTTGCCGGTGGTAATGTGCTCAACTAATCTGTAGACCTGGTGTGGGGCTGAAAGGCCATTGCAGAATCCAAATTGTTCGGGGATCATAATATTATTTTCTGCAATATGAAAATCTATCTGTTGAGCAATAAAGGCTTCGAATAATTTACTAAGTACATTCAGAAGGGAAATTGGGCGGTAACTCGAAGCCCTATCAGGGGGTTTGGCAGGTTTTAGTATCGGGGCAATGACTGCAGTTTTCCAATAGAAGGGAAAATAATTGAATTTAAAAATATTATTGAACAGGTGGGTGATTTTTGGAATATAAGTGAATGGTAGATTCTTGAGGGCGTCATTAGTGATTCCGCTGATGCCTGGGGCTTTTTTGTTTTTAAGTTTTTTGATTTCGCGGATGACATCAGCGTGGGTTACCAAAAAATCAGAAAGAGGAATGGGGTTATTCAAGAATCTGCTAACAGTAGAATTGACTTCTCTCTCAGTTTCAGCACTATCAATAGGATTACCTTGGAATTGTGTCTCGAGGTTTATGGCAATAGCATTAGCCTTCTCCTCGTTAGTGTACGCATAGTTCTGGGAATTTGGAATAAGGATAGGAGGCATTGGTTCAAAGGAGCTCTTAAATCTCCTGGCCGCTTTCCAGATGGAGTTATCCTCTGGAGACAGGGATTCGAGGAATTCTTTCCAACTGTCATTGCGTTTTTTATAAAGATAATCTTTAAGATCCTGCTGAGCTCGATTGAGAATAATTTTATCTTGAATTCTATGCGTACGTTGCCAAGTTTTCCTGGCTCTATTTTTATTAGTAGTAAGAATGCGGACGTGCGGGTCTAATTTAAAAAATTCGTTAGCAGGTTTGGAAGTAGTAGCATAGTCAATAGCACTCTTAATATCATTAGTGATGGTGTTAACCAGGAGATCTATGTCATTAGTGCTATTGATGGTTGGAAGGGAGGGTGGAATATCGTTAATAAAATTAGTGAATTGAGTCCAATTTGTACGAGAAATAATATTGGGGGATCAGGGGGAGACGAATTTGAATATTAATTTTAATTGGATTATGATCAGAACTCAATTCAGCCAAGGAAATAATGTTTTTATCAAAGTTAAACCCATTAAAAAGTCCAAAATCAATAGTGCTGCTACTTAAGCCAGTGTGATGGGTAGGGGAGTCCGGAAAAAGGATGTCCGCATAATCAAATAGAAGGATGTTGTCATGGATTGCTCTACCATAAGCGTTCGAGGCATTACAATTCCAAGAGGGATGGTGGGCATTAAAGTCACCAAGGAGAATGGTGTTCGCGTCATATCTGAGTAAAGTTATTAAATCAGATCTAACATCAACTGCGCTCTCATTACAAGGAACATAAACTGAGAAAAAAGTCAAGGGGGGGGGGGAACCTGGAATCATGAGAGTAATGCCAGTGGCACTGACAATGTTCAGAGTGGGGATAGTTACCTGGTGAAAATTTAGATTATTTTTAATGCAAATAGCAGTGCCTCGGATGGACAGTGGGCTAATGGGGTTAATATAATCATTTCGAATAACAATGTAATTTGGAATTTTAAGGGTCATACCAGGTCGTAATTTTGTTTCTTGCAGTAGAATAATATCAGGAGCATGCTCTTGTACAAATTCCCTAAGCTCTAAAATTTTACCCTGAATGCCATTGCAATTCCAAGCGACACAGGACAAGCAACCGCGAGCATCCATTAAGGAGCCGAAAACGCCTGGGTTAGTACATTAATTTTAGCGGTGAGGTCTTGGCAACTTCTAAGTTTGTAAAGAATGTTTTTATATTTATTTATTAATTCTGTAAAACTGTTAACATTAAATTCTTGGGCTATTTCTGTTAAAACACTATTGAGTTCTGAAAGGGGATCAGCACTATTTGATGAGGTGGAGGGGGTAGTATTTGGAATAAGTGGGGGTGGGGCAGTAGGGTTGGATGGGTTAAGTGCACTGGCGAAAGAGAAACTGGGATTGTACGGAGTGGAACTAAAGGTGGGAGGCTGTTTTTTGTTGCCATTCGGAAATTTGTCGCAACCTCTGTAGCTGGCCGCGTGTGCACCCTGACAATTGCAACATTTCACATTCTGGACCTTTTTTCCCTCAGGACAATCCCGAGTCTCGTGATCGCCCGCGCACTTAACGCAACGGGTTGCGTTAAGTGCAATTTTGTGACGAGTGATGGAAATATTGGCATTTATAACATTGAACAGTGCGGGTGGGTCGGAGATAGTCTTCAACGCGAATAGTGTAAAATAATAATTTATCTAGTTTAAAAATTTCGCGACTTTCAGGGATATTTTGTAAGTGAATTTGGAATAGGGGCATGGGTAATTGGGTTTTAAAGCTTGTTAACTGGTTTACTTTTAGGACCTGAAAGCCTTTTTCAGTAAGAGCATTATGTATTTCGTCTTTATCCGTAGCGGAGTCGAGGCCTCTAATGACCACACGGAGGGGCATTGTCGTGCGATCCGGAAATAAAAAGTGCTGGATATTGTGCTGATCTAATTGTGCGATTAAAGTTTTATAGTCTTGTTCACTATCTGGATAAAGACGAGTGAATTTACCCGCCGGTGTCGCTCGGAATTTGCATTGGTCACTGTGAAGTTTTTTAAGTACATTAGTCATATTATTTTCAGATAAAATAGTAATAAATCTGGTTTTTGGCATATTTATTCTCTTATTCTGTTTATGATCATTGGCCCCTTTAAGGGGGTTGGCTTTAATAAGAGGGGATGGTCCGCCCAGGGAAGTTTCCTTAAGGGGGGCGAACCGGTTGGTCGTAGATGGGTACATTGCCATTCTGGCAACTTTAAGGGATGGATGGTATCCATTTATGGTGGTGGGGTGACTGATTTTAGGCCTTTTAGAATTATTAGTTACAAGTTTGAAGTCATTTTCGTTAGGGATCGCAGCGAATTGAAATTTGGGTCCACTCACCCCATTTTCTGCAGTGGCTGGAACATTTGAACTCGCTTCTTCCATAGTATCATCCTTCATTTCAGTTTCGTTGTCAATTGGTCTTATTTCAGGGTAATTTGGTTGTACTGACTTTATTTCTATATAACTGCATTCACGAACTGGCTTTTTCATGAAATAAGGTGGTGCAGCAGTTTCAAGATAAATGTCTGTGGTTTGGAAGAAGTCATATACATCTTGTGTCCAATTTACGATAATATTTGGTTTTGGTCTCAAAGAACTTGAAGATGTGGACTTGTTCGCCATATTATCGGCGAAAAAAGCACTGAAAAGTGCTGTTAAGGTAGCAAGAGAAGAGTTTAAAGCGAAAAACGCTTTTGATTCGTTTTAAAAATACTGGTATCAATTTTGATTTAAAAGTTAAAAATGTTTGCAGCTATGGTAATATTAAAAAAAAAAAAAAAAAAAAAGATATTGTTACATCAATTCTGACTCGGCCAAAAGGTCAGCTATCGAAAAAAATGGAATTCCCGTTTTTCAATTCTCTTGAAAAATGTTTTTAATTTTCCGAAACGGTACATTTTTCATTCTAATTATTGAAAGTATCGACTTTTTACTTTTCATGACTTACAAGCGTTTACTAAACAAATGATGTAGTAGATTTTTTCCAGACTTAAATTTCCTATATTTTTCTTTTTTTAAATTCATAAACTTATTATTTTTGAAAATAAATTTAAATAATCAGTTGTAATTATTTGATGTAGAATCAGAAAGAAAATAATTAAATGAATAAATAAAGTTTTGTTTTAATATTATAAAAAGAGAAATAGAGAAAGAAAGTAATCTTACATAAATTACAACATATAAAAATTTAAATAAAAAACTTTTTTTTAATAGTAGAAGCTTTTTATTGTGAAGCCCTAAAAACCATAAAACAAAAATTTACTCTAGCCAAGATATGCTATAAATAAATGAAAGTTTCAACATTAATAAAACTTAAGAAAAAAATATAGATATTCCTTTTTTTCAAGAGATGAAAATATTTAAATGTTCAAAATATTTGAAAAGAATAATCTTTGTCATTAGTTTTCGTAAAAGTATTCGTTAAGCCAAAAATTTCAGAAGTCTCGAACGTTTTTTTTTTTTTTTTTTTTTTTTTTTAATATATATTTTGAACATTTAAAAATCTTTAGTGAAATATAAAGTGAAATATCTGTATTTTTCTCTTAAATTTTCTTAATATTGAAACTTTCTTTTCTTTGTATCATGTGTTTGTAAGAATAATTTTTTATTTTCTTCTATTTAGTGCTCCTAAAAAAGCTTCTACTCTTAATTTTTTTTCCTCCTAAAAATTTTCATTTTGTTCTTTTTTAGTTACAAGCAATAAATAAATAAAAATAAAAGATGTGGGAAAAAAAAAAAATAATAATAATAATAAATTTTTATTCCTTTTTTTTCTTCTTTTTTTAGATATTGTAAAACCAATGAAATGCTTTCTTTCATCAACTAATACCTTTTCTATTATTTGTCTGGGAAAAAAAAAAATCGGCCTTTGAAAGACTGAACCTACAACTATCGCGTTATCAGCAAGACGTTCGAAAAAAAAGCCAGAAAGCAGTCAAGAAAAATCAGCAGCTTAACAAAATGGCAGCTTAAAAGATGTGAATACTATTATAAAGAAAGGAAAGGGAACCCTGGGACAGATTTTCAAAGTGATATGGAGAGTGAAAGGAACGATAGACACAGGAATGAAAGAAAGTAAATTGCATTTTTGAAGAAGAGGCTTTGCAAATTTATTTACGCACCTATTTCTCTTTCTACTTGTTAGATAGAGAATTTCAATACCTTTAAAAATTCCCTAGAATCTTGTGATTTTGCAAAAAATAAATAAATGGGTGAATAAAATAAAAATAATCGGTACAGTCGGGGAAAAAGAAAACGCAACACTCGCTGTAATTTCGTCATTAATTCACGCAGGAACATTTAATAGACATAATTCAACAGGAAATTAAAAGCACTTTCCGAATATGCCGTCAAATTAGAAATTAGGGCTCATCTACATATTGAAATGAGTTCCAACTTTGATTTTTTCAAAAGCAACACCCAATTTTGACTTCATTTTCGAATTTCTGAGAGTCTGGCAGTGCGGAAAAGTATACTGTTTGTGTACTTTATATTTAGTATTTATAGAGTTATAATCAAAAATGTGTTAGGGGGTTATCTGTAAATGTAAAAAAATAAAATTAAGATCCTATAAGAAATAGACAAAATTTTAAAGTTTCACACCGGAAATTTTTCAGAAAATAAGTAATTATAAAATTTAATAAAGCTTTGAGTCATTCCTAGTTTCTTAATTAATTTGAATTCAGTTTTTTAGATTTGTGTATACTTCAGTACTTTTTTAGATAATTTTAGATCTATTTAAATACATTATACTTGCGATTGGTCCGCGATTAGTCCATACAATACTCTTTGAAAAAAGTGCAATATTTTTCAAGTAAACGTGTCTATTATAGCTGTACTATTCACGAATAAAGCTGAAATTTTCTTTCGTTGGTAACATAATAGACGAAATGAGATAATATATAAATACATATATACATACAACAACGCATAAACTAAACCTTTTCCGATAAATTATTGTAAGGGTTCATGAAGTAAATATTAAACAATTTTAATCGCACTTACCAGTTTTTGGTCAGTTGAACTCTTTAGAACTGTACGATTCGTTTTATAATTTCTATGAAAATATATTTTCTTAATTAACCCTTTCACGACTGCTGACGTAGATTCACGCCATTTGAAAATCTGTAACTCTGTCAGTAGGCGTTTCTTTCGTAATTTGTGTGTTACATATTTCTTAAGTGTGTACCCAGTGTTCATATTTTTGCAATAAAATATACTATGGATAGATATGTATTGATTAGAAAGAATATAATTATAATGTATATCCATTTGTAATATAATTGTGAATACAGAAAATTTGTTCTGAAATATTTTATTTTGAGAGTATAACGCCCGTAGGCGGGTCTTACTGTCAAAAAGACAAAATCCTGCGGTCGCAAAAAGTGTTAAAATATCTTTATAAAAGTTAAAGTATGTTTTTAAAAATGTATAAAGTTGAAATATATTAATAAAATTTTAAAGACTAAAGTGTCTTTAAAATAATATTCCTCCCCCCCCCCCCATAAAATAAATAAAATAAAATAAAGCAATATATAAAGCAAATGTTTAAGCTTTTTTAAACTATGACGGTGGTTAAGAAACGAGTTTACAAGTCTGTCTTGCATTCCAATTCCATTCGTTATTTATATTTGACAATTTCACATTAAACCTATTTTTCTATTTAAAACAGTAAAGTCGCCTATTTAGTTAATTTTTTTTTCTTCTAGTGTTCGTTTAAAAAATTCAAAATTTATCACTAATTAATCGATGAAGTAAATATCACTTGTACGTATTTTTGCCAACATAAAATAAGGTGTTTAACACGAATACTCAATGTCACATTTACTTTTTTTTCTGTATTGTTTTGTTTTGAAGAACGATGAAGGCGGGGATTCCTTCATTGGAAAACATGAATTCTTGATGCTAACACTAATGTCTAAAAATCATCATTTTTGTTTCATTTCGTTGCGTTTCAGGTTGTTGTTATATAATTTGACCCGTAAATAAAAAATATAAATATTTTGTTTAATTTTCTTTGTTATTTTTAAGATTTGATTCGTTATCTCATGCAAAACTTTATAAGCGACGGCCCCCTAAACTACTCCAAAAGAAAGATTTATTTATATCTCGAAAACTAATAACTGGAATGAGCTGCAAATTTGCACACCCATATTTTTCAGCATTAGGATTCATTATATGTAAAAATTAATATAGGTCATAATTTTTATGAATATGAATTTATTAATATTTTTGAGGATTAAAAATATTTTTCAGAATCAAAAGTAATGATGGATTATGTTTGGGTTTCTTCACTGTATCTCGTAAAAAAAAAAATTATATCGATCAAGTTACTTTTTGTGAAGATATTAATAAAAGTTTGAAATATGAATTTAACATTAGCACCTTCAAACTTTGAACGCTTATAAATCTGTGAAAAATTAAGTAAAATATACAACCAATATACTTTTTCGCGTTGTTGTGATCCCAGGAATTCAAATACAAAATAAAAATGGGGCACTACCATTGAAAAAATCAAAGTTGGTGCGTGTTTTAATATGTAGACGACCCCTAAATCAAAATTTCAGTTCATGTTCTGAAACTACTCACAATTCCCCGTCGAATGATACCTATTACGTTTTTCTACATCAATTAACAACGAAGTTACGTTGAGTGTTGCGTTTTTTTTTCCCGACTGTACATCGGTTTTTATTTATGGTAGTCACAACATTTCTATATTGTCATGATTTTGTTATTATATTGCCACCCGAATTTTCAAAAAGAAATTTTCTTAAGGATTTTTTTTTTTTTTTTTTTTTTTTTTTGTATAAAAATCTGGATTTTTTTTTTTTTTTAATTGTGATGAGTGTATAATAATACGGTTGTTAAAATACAAGAACGCTACGACTCCTGCATGAGGGACACACATACGAATATAGCTATTTATAAATGCCGATAATTAACCCTTTGCGATCGGCATATTTTCCGTAAGACACGCGTTTTGGCGTTTCTTTAACCCTTTCATGCGCGGCACCTAATTTCACTTCCCAACTAGAAGAATTCATCCCAGAATTTTTTTAGAAAAAACTTACGTTTGCAGCATATCAGAAAAGGCCGTTTTTTTTTAACCTTAAAATTCAAAATTTCTTTTATTTTAATTTAGTTCACGAATTCCGGTGACAGTGTAATTTAAAGGATCCGAATTGTCTTGCGCCGGAAAGGGTTAAAACGTCACACTTATAGTTTCCAACTTACTGCTTTTTGGCTAGCGAAAAATTGTAATAATTTGTTCTATTTTACTTTACATTAAATAATATAAATCTTTCTGTTAAAATTTTCCGGTAGCCGAAAAGTAGCCTATAGTTACACGTTTTAGCAAAATAATATTTCATTTGCAGAGGAACACCTTAAGGCGTGGCTCGATTTTTTAATGTCCCCTCAGAAAGGACATACGAGCAATAAGGGTTAATATCAATATATTCTCATAACTTAAACAATACGAAAATATTTTTCAAAAATGTTTTAAATGCACTATAACTAAATACATTTGTTAAATTTAAACGGAAATTAAACTTACTTGAATCGGGAATCTTTGTAAGCTGCAACTCGCATAATATCAAAGAAAGTTGCGTTGCGAAGAACGGGTAACTTCATGCCAGTAGAAAAAATTTCAGGATGACCTACTCTTAGAGTATATAAAACGTTCTTCTTCGATTCTTCTCCCTTCAAAATATAGTCGAATGTCTCTATTGAATGAAAAAAAAAATATTTAATATTTCACAAATATATTATAGTATTTGATAAAAATTTAATGCTTGTCATTAACCCATTTTATCCCATTGTCCTATTTAAAGGACAACTGAAAAATAGCATATAGAAATCAGAATTTGCTTGGTGCGGAAATATTTTGTCAGCCGTAATGCATAATGGTATATATAAGCTTCTGCTAGCGTGTTATGCGCCTCACCTCCTCCTCCTCTCCATATGGAATCTTTGTTTAATCATAACATTAGTGGGGCGTGGTTTATCTTCTCTTTGCGGTTGAAAATTCTTTCTGGAGAACTATCATGTAAATAAGAAAGTATTATACAAAACATCCCTCTTGGACTAGAGACCTAACATAATACTCTGTTGAGGGACACAATGTTTGGCACACTGCTTCTGCCATCTAGATCTATTGGACTGTTCGGAAACTAATTTCTTTTCTTTTCCCGTTTAAAATGAAAGACGACTTTTTTATAATGCATGAATATTTTACTTAATTATATATTCTCGACTTCGATCCAATACCCTTTGTCATCTTTCTGGTAATAGCATGATTCCGTATTTATAAATATTCTGATCTTCGCAGACGAAAAATCGATCCAAGTCATTTTTGACGTTCTTTTTTGGTTTTGCTATCCAAAGAGTAGAAATCGGAACAAGAAATAATTCGAAGGTGCCATATCTGGAGAGTATTGTGGATGTAATAGTAGAGTCACCCAAAAAAAAACCGCCACCCCCCCACCTAATTTCGCCGTAAATTATCGTAGAAACATTTGACTGGTACCGATCGATTTATAATAACGTCTAGTTTATAACGGTATAGTTAAATTTTGCCTAAGGGGTCGTCTACATATTAAAACTGGCATTAACTTCATTTTCTTCAATGGCAACTTCTTCAATTTTTGACTTCATATTCAGATTTCTGAGATCAAGGCGGTTCGAAAAACATACCTATTTATATACCTTAAATCAATTTTAAATAGAGTTACACGTGAAAATGTATTAGGGGTCCGTCTATATATTTAGAAAGTATAAATCACGATCTACCACCCAGTATACATTATTTATTAAGTTTCACACCGGAAAAAAATTTCAGAAATGTTAATTATAATATAAAAAAAAAAAAAAAAATGAGTAATTCACAAAACTTTCTGAGTTAGTTTATGAATTAAAAGATTTTTATTGGTTTCTATTGATTAAACATCAGATAGTTCACTTCATACGAAGAAAATTAAATAGCTTGAATACATATTAAAATATCTATCAAAAGAAAAAAAAAAAGATGAATGGTTTTAAATTTGTTTGAAAATTCAAAATTATTTTAACTCAAGCTGCCGTATAATTGTCTGAAACGGCGGCACTCAACCTGGGGTCCACGGCCGTTTCACAGTGACAATGGGAGTTTGTTCTGATACTGCAGTACTTTCATTTTCTTTGATTGACTTTTTTAAAATATTAAAACAGATTTTTTTTTTTTTTTTTATTTATTTATTTTTTTAATTAATTATTATTATTATTATGTTTTTTTTTCATGACATTATTAAAAACTTTTACATAAATCTCCACGATATTCTTTTGCTTTTATATTTTATAATGTGTAACAAATTAATATGTAAAATAATAAATCCTACTACTTAATGGGATGTTCTAAAATTCTACACTTTAACACAGATACCGAAGTGGACGGTGGGTGTAGAAAGGCTGCTACCCTTAATCTAAATCTTCACTTGAAAAGGTCAAAATGTTACATAACTCTTTTTTTTTTTAAAGGAAAAAAGAAGAAGATAAGGAGGAGAAGGAAAGATCAAAACGAATATAAAGCATATTAAACGTTAATACCCTTTAAACACTGGAAAAAGGCGGGGTTTTGTATTGGGTGTCATTTGGGAGCTGTAGAGTGCCAGAAAATTACTTTATGTAATAAAACTTTTCATTTAAAGAGTATTTAAAGCAGCATTATATTTAATACATAGACTATTCAGAAAAAAAAATACCATTCATCTGGTTCATGAAAAATAAAGAACATTTTCTGGCATTGCTCTATGTATATACATTCTTGTCAACCTATCCCGGAAGATTACTGGTCCCGCCCCTTTCCGTACATTTTTTTCACATCAGTCTTTTTAGAGCTGTGTCAGCCATCGCTGGCTGACACTGATCTTTCCATTTAGGCTAAGTCAGCCGGCAGTGTAAAATATGATATAAAACTACAGAACTTACATAGTTTTAAGTAATTACTGACAATTTATTTAAAATTTACTTCATGTTTTTTTTTTTTTTTTTTTTTTTTTTTTTTTAATAGGATTTTTAAAGTATTATATCGTTAAGGCCTAATGGGGTTTATTGAAACTCGTTAAACATAACACGCTTCTAAGCAGCACGTGTGGCTTGAATGCGATTTCCATAAGAATTCGCGTGGCGCTCAATGAGTTAATCGTAAATGTATTTGAAGTTAATTACTCTAAAAATTAAATTGTGTACACACAGGGGCGGGAACTAACAATGTTACGGGTTAGGTTGGCAAGTATGCATATATATTTTGCTTGATTTATAAAAAATTATAACACATTTTCTTCTTTTTTTTTAGTATTTTGTGTTTATATCTCTCATTAAAAATAAATCCAATATTCATATATAAACATTTCCATACAGTAATGTATATAAACATATTGATTAAAGAAGATTTGTTGATATTATATAATTATTCTTCTATCTGTATAGTATATTAACACAAATATATTTTGTAAATTTCGCTGCATCGAAAAACAGCAACATAGCTTCCATATCAAGGCTTAATGTAAATAGCCACGCCTTTTCACAAATTTTCTAAAATTTTATAATATAAAGCAAAATAATTTTGCATATTTGTAATTAAATCATTTAAGTTTTGTCTTCAATAATCGATGTAGTACATACCATTGTGATTTTTGCATACCAGCGTCACATATAGAGTCAAATAGGAATATGCAAATTTGTCTTTTTTTTTAAATAGTGTATCAGCGAATCAGAGGCGGGGCTTCTTTTCTTTTGAAATTCTTTCACAATCCCTCGCCTACATTGTGATAACTTTACAAAAATATGCCAATTTGAATAATAAACATCGAAATATTGCTTAGGAAACGATAAAAATAACATAAAGGTAAATTAAAATAGTTTTCCGTCAAATTATATACAAGCATTTACTTATAGAGGATACAGATTATAACAAGTGACGGCCCCCTAACAGGAATAAAAAGTGAAATATCACTGTAACTCAAAAAATAATGTTAGAAACGAGCTGTAAATTTGGAAACCCATGTTTTTGATGATGCCCGTTCTATTCGTGCAAAAATTAACATAGGTCATAATTCATAATTTTTTCAAATATGAATTTATTAATAATTTTCATAATTCAAAAAATGTTTTTTTAGCAAAAATTTGCATGGAATATGTTTGGGTTACTTCATTCTAACGAATACAAAAAACAGAATTTAAATATCATAATTATTTCGGAAGATATGATTTAATGTTTGTCACATTCATTTAACATTAGCACCCCCAAACTTTGACAGCTTATAACTCTATGAAAAATTGAGCGAAATATATAAACTATACCATTTTCCGTGATGATTTGATCCAAAGAATTCAAATAAAATATAAAAAATGGGGGTTACTATTGAAAAAAATGAAGTTGATGTCAGTTTTAATATGTAGACGACCCCCTAAGTAAAATCTAACTATAACATTATAAACTAGACGTTATTACAAACTGATTGGTACCAGTCGCATGTTTCTACGATATTTTACATCAAAATTAGGTGGGGGTGGCGTTTTTTTTTGGGTGACTGTACATCCCACACAAGTCGTAAAATCTTTTGGTAAGATACCAAAATTATATGTGGTCTCGCTTTATCTTGGTGGAATACTGCACCATTCCTGTTGATCAATTCTCATCCTTTCTGTTTGAGTGAATTGTTAAATTTGTTTAGTTTCTGATAGAATACTTCAGAAATGACCATGGTATTGTCCTGTAGAAGCTCATAAAAAGCGAGTACAAAGCTGCCGAGTTTTTAAGCTTTTAAATCAGAATTGACACCAGTAATTTTTAATGGAAAATGTTATATGTATTTTCAACGATTAATATTATCGAAAACAGCAATACAATTTTTCCGGTTGTAAGTCTCCCGCTAAAACAGCACCTATGCCATTATCTTGAAATTGTAGCAAACAAACGGCATTTATTTTTATTTATTTTTTTACAAATATCAGGTTTTGAAGTGCTTTTTGCCTGTTTATCTTTTTCACTCCATGATCTCTTGCGTTTAACATTGTTAAGACTACCCTATTCTCATCTCTAGTCATGATTCGCTTCAAAAATAGATAATTTTATTGAGTTTCAATTCGACGGAGAAAATTCCTTTCTATAAGAAAATGTGAAATGTGTATGACGAGTTTACACACTAAAATAAGGCGTTTCACATGATCATGAACGGTCAAATTCATACCGTGTTGTTGTTGTTGTTGTTGTCGTCGTTGTATGCCACTCGGTAATTCCGAGCCCCGGTAGTGGAACTATCCGGATTTAAGGCAAGAGTGGTGCGCCTTCCGTTATTAGGAGCGCCGGATACGGAGGAATCACGACTTTAGCCCCCAGAAGCTGGTGAAAGATAGCAGCACCAGCCAAACAACAGGAATTCGAATTTTGATCAGGATCAGGGCCGAGATAAACCCATGTTCCGGTATCCCCAGAGGTATAATTTTATTCATACCGAGTAACATTTATAATTTATTCCGGAATACTCTTATCATGGTTGCCAACATTTTGATTTATTCCGGAGTATTTTTAGCCCTGCCTTTAATTCGCGCAACTTTATTTATATAAAAATTTTATTCAGCATACAGCATCGATAAAATAAGAAAATATTATTTTTTTAAAAATAAGTGGTATGGAATAAATATGGGGAAAAATATTCCGGAATAAATGAAAATGGTGGCATCTAAGTGTTACGCCCGAACGTTTTCCACATCAGCATAGTTTAAAACAATTTTTCTCCTCATTTTATCGTAATTACAAAGACAATTTCTCTACAATCATGTTGACGTGAAAAAAGGCGGGGTAACAGTATTTCGGAATAAATTATAAATGTTAAAAGATATGCGAATTCTATAAACTTAGGCTCTCAGTAACCTCCAAACTGTTATTCATTCAGTAGTCTTCATAAATCAATACCTTTATATTCTTTTCACCAGGTTCAACTGTCCTTCCAGAATTTATGCACCTGCAGCCTCAAAATTACAGGAACGAAATTTTGCAAATCAATTTTGACACAGACGTTCTGTCAATACATCTTTTACATATCAGGGATCGAACTCTCCGCCCTTTTCTTCGGACAGTCTCAAATATAAGAAATTTCCGGGATTTTTGTTACCACTAATTTTAGCCAGAAGTACATTGATACGTATTTATCGTGACATTCCATGATTATACAGGGCAGAAATTATTGCATAAGAATAAAGGTAGTAATAAATTAATATATATGTATATATATATTCCTGGAAGCGTCCTGAAAAAGGGCGGAGACTACGACCCCTGACATATGATCGGATATAACCTATTTTTTCTTCAACAGCATTTTAGGCTTTTTGAGAGTAGAAAAAAACGAAATATTCCGAATATAGAATGATAAGGCGGCTTAATTGTGAAGATAGTGTGAAAAAATGCAATTAAATCATCAGTTGGAAAAAAAGAAATTACATTCTATCAAACCAATAATAATAAACATTTTAAATACTGTGAGATTTGTTAATCTCTGGTAAAAGTCTTAAAACAACAGTGTTGCCATAGATGCCAACATTTAAATTTATTCCAGAGTATTTTTAGCCCCCTCCTTTATTCCATACCACTTTTTTTTTTTTTTTTTTTTTTTTTAATGTTTTTGTATTTTAACGAATTTATATACTGGAGAAAATTTTCTATAAATAAAGTGGTGCAAAATAAAAGCAGGATTAAAAATACTCAGGAATAAATTCAGATTTTGGCAACTATGCGTTGCTAGATGTCAAAAACAGAGAGCCAATTTTCTCTGAAAAGTTGCACATGCTCTTAGAACCTCGTTTGAATTTCCTGTTCGACCGGCAGTCGAAAATAATGGTGACTATGGATAAATCGTCGGTCTGAGATTCAAAGTCTAGCAGAAACTTTTTTTTTTTTTTTTTTTTTTTAAGAACTTCAATTTTTCTAATTTGTTGATGAGGAAATTAGTTGCTTCAAAAATTATCACAAATTACTGTGATTGGAACATTTTACCTGCTGTATTTCTCCTTGTTAAAGTCTGTTAAAACGGGAAATGCGAAGTCGAAATTGACCTTGAATGAAAATATGTCGATCGGGAATTTTCCAGGAAGATCAGTGGTAGAGCATCTACAGATTAAGACTAATTTCCATCCCATTTCTCACCGGGAGAGTTTCTGGTCAGTAGCTATTATTATTATTACATTATTATTATTATTATTATTATTATTTAAGATTCGAATTTGGATTTCGTACAAAATATCGCTAGATAGATATTTTTAAATATGACATGCAAGTTATGAAATGGAAATATATTATATAATTCTATATGTATTAAATTCTGTATAATATATGTTATTGGAATCGGTCTTGATTCTAACAGAAATACTTTGGCCAAACAGTGTTTTTATGTGATTTAAATAAGTAATTTTAATGTTTATTCAGAACTAAAATTTAAAATGCGCTAAGCATCCAGATACGATCTTGGCCCAATAGAAAAAGAATAAAAGCTGACACAAAGTAAAAAGTTTATTTTTAATAGATAAGATTAAGGTTTAAAATCTGATTACATAAACTTTTGATTAAAAATTTCCTAGATAAATTATTTCATTATTTTGAAGTTGATTTTATAGTATAAATATATATCCAAAATATTTTATGTGTCACATAAATCAATTGCATTTTGATTTTGAAAATATCAGAGGGGAAAGCCAAACTATGAATATCTTTCAAGTTTCTCACAAAAGAAAAAAAAAAAATATGGATTGCAGAACGTTTGTAAAGAAATTTATTAAAATAGGTCTCAACGAATATTAGCGATTAGTTAAATCTAAAATTATGATATAAAAATAGTGGTATGCAAATTTTCCTTTGCGAAATCCCTGGTCTTTATATGTATTTCATAACAAGAAATTTTAAATAAATATCGAGAAAACATTTCTTTTACATGTAGATAAAAAAATAACTTCAACAATAGTTTAAAAATATTGTTTTGTGACTCAAATATATGACTGGACAATGTTGAAAACCTCACATCACGGTATAGAATCAGATTTATATAACAATTTAAGGAAATATCGGTATAAGAAATTTGTATTTTTATTGACATTTTAGTTTTTTTTTTTTTTTTTTTTTTTTTTTTTTGTAAAAGTTTAAAATTGTAATATATCGTCCCCTAATAATTAAACTTTTAACTTGAGAGTTCAAGAGATTGAGAGTCACAGCTACACAACGATATCAGTGAATACTTGCAAATAATGTCGAAATACTTGAAAGCTTTTTCATGTCAGAACATCGGCAATTAATCTAAATTGGTATTTGCTTTCCATACCTTGCTTTAATATGTCGCATGCGCTAATGTCACCCGAACAATCAATGATGGTTAATATCAATTATCGGAGTAAGTATCGGGAAGAATCGATGTTAATCTAAGTCTATTTTCAATATAAATGGAAAAATTGCTATTACAAATTACACACCTGGTAACATTTATATTTTATTCTGTAGTATTGTTAGCACGCGTCCGTTTCAAACCCCACTTTTATTGTAGAGAAATTTTCTTCAATATGTAATAACGATAACATAAGAAGGAAAATATTGATTAAAAATAGTGGTATGAGGAAAGGGCGGGTAATAACATAACTTCGCAATAAATTATAAAGGTAGAGTTGCCAATATTTTAATATATTCCGGAGCATTTTTAGTTCTGCCTTTATACCAAACAGCTCTTTTCAAAATAGTAAATCTAATTTTATCCTACTTTTATTTTGATGAAAAATATTCTAAACGTGAAATGTTGAAAAATAAAGGCGGGGCTAAAAATGCTCCTTAATAAATTAGAATGTTGGCAAATTAAACATTACAAAGTACGATATTCTCAAGAATCGATGTAAGCTTAAATTGATACATCGCACAGTCCTAAGTGCAGTTTTTCTCTAGAGTCACCCATTAAACTTAAAGCTTTAAACTACTCAAATAATATGCAAGATGCATTTACTGGTTTATATCTCACCATTGTTGTTTATGACAGAATCACAACGAGTGTTTCTAAGATGCAGCAAACTTCGTCCACTAAGTGCAAGTAGCGCGTAATAAGTTGAAGACATATCTCCAAAGGATCCATCTTTCTGCTGTTGAGCAACAAGGTAGTCCAGTGTTTCTCTAGGTTCCCAGTCCAACATTGTGCTTAGAGACATAAGAGCCTAAAGAATTTTAGAAAATATTATTCTTTGTAAGAGAATTTTCGTGGCACTGAGAGGAATATTATTTAAAAAAAAAAAAAAAAAAAAAAAAAAAAGATACTCATAAACATCGATTTTAACAAGAATTAGATGCTAAAAATTTCTTTCAAATCACAAATATTAAAGAATGATTACATGAACTTAAATATCATTTAAAATGTTAGGATTGTGCGTAATATCACTTTTAATATTTTAAACTTTTCTTCCTTAATACTTAATTTTGTATTTAGAAATTAGTGATAAAACGCCTTTTTAATAAGACCTCACTAGTGACCAAGAAATTTTGCTAAAAAAACTGGTAAACAGGAGGTGTCGAGTTCAAACACATGACATGCTCTATGGGGTAGCCATTAGGAAATTTACGTGGTTTTCCCTGAAACGCGAATTAATATTGGCTAGGACTTCTCAGAACGGCCTCGTATGAAGGACATCTTATCAGACCTAGCTCCCTCTTGTACACAATTGTCTTAAATCACACAAAACCACCACTTTTTTCTTAAATAAATAAATAAGCGAAGAGATAATCATATATAGCCATATGTTATTCACTGTAACGGTTATTATATATTTAATAAACACATGATAAAAGCAACTAGATTTAAATATGATGAAGTCCATTGAAAGGCAAAAATAAATATTATTGCTAATGGGATTAAATTTCGCTTATCCGATTTCATAAAATACAGAAAAATGATTTTTTTTCATATACTTTAAAATATATGACCACCCTAAAATATGCATAGTTTATAAATTATTAATTACATTTTTTCAAGATATTCAACATGAAAGCAAAAGAAAAGTGAATAAAAAAGCATAAAAGGGAAGAATAAAACGTTTGCAACTTTAAATTTGGAGACATATATATTTCCCTAACCCGAATGCATTTTCAATTACATCTCTTACGACAATAAGAAGAAAAATACACTTCAAATATAGTGGTACTATTAATAAATAACAGGTACTAGTTTTGTCTACTCAAATTTTGTCATATCCTTACGCATAGCTCTAAATTTCTGTATATGGATGATAAAAGCTCCAATTTAAGTGCTGCAGATGTCCACAGGACGTATTTGCATCTTCAGGATATCCTGAGAAGGTACTGTTAAAGGTAACTTCCAAAAACTGAAACTGGGAACTGAATGAAAGGGAATCTCCAAAATTACCAAAAATTCCTACATTTAGGAACAAATTTCTACAATTGGCAAAATTAGAGGGTCCTAACAACGCTCCAAATTAAATTAAAATGTTGGCATGTTTGATAATATATTTCAGGCAGTGTTGACAACTTGTAGACTTTTGTATTCAATGTTCATCCGACATTTTTAGTTGTAACGTTGTCTGATTGTATGGTTCTTCTAAACTACTATCATATGCAAAGATGCCAATATTTAAATTTAATCCGGAGTATATTCAGCCGCGCCTTCACTTTATACCACTTATTTTTTTTAAACGCTTTTTGCTTATTTTTATAAATGTTATATATGGACAGCTCATTGCAAAAATGGTGTATCGATATTTTTTAAATATATATCTTTTTGCTTAATTGTAACACATTTTGTCGCATCTTTCATTATAAAAAAGAAAAAACTCCAATAAGTGCATTAAAATCCCATAAATGGCATTTCATTTTTTTCTCAGAAAACTAAAACTTCTGAATATTTATTATAAAAATGAAGTTTCTAAGTTACTTCAAATTATTTTTAATATAATTTACAAATTCATATAACTATGATTTGTATTAAACAGAAAAATCGGTAATACTTACTGAATCTTGGCCTTTTTTCCCTACGCAAAAAATTTCGTTATTTCAAAATCAATTTCCAAGGAGATAATTCACTTTTACAATGAACGACTGATTTTAGAGAAAATTTTTCCTTAAATAAAGTGGTGGGAAATAAAGACGAGGCTAAAAATACTCTGGAATAAATTAAAATTTTGGCATCTATGCAGAGTGGCCAGCTTTTATAATTTATTGCGGAGCAATTTAAGCCCCGCCTTCTTTTCGCACTAGAATTTTTACAAATATTTCTCTGTAATATGTAACAACTGTTAAATAAGAGAAAAATCATCTATTAAAATTTCTGGTGTGAAAAAAGGGCGGGGCTAACAAAGCTCCGGAAAAATTATAAAACTTGGCAACTCTGTCTATGTCATATGTATCAAACATAATTCTTAAAACGTAGTAATAGTTATTAAAAAAGTCCCTACATATTGGCAACACTGATTTCATGTATCACATATGTAAATTCCGCCATCTAATCTTTGGCGGCTGGTTCTCTCAGACAATTTACGTAGAGAAAAACAAGAGGAATCTTCATTGATTCTAAAAACTGAAAAAAACTACACTAAAATAACATTAACCCTTTGACGATTCTGTTTAATTTCACTCTTTTGGTCAGTATTGTATGGGCTTTTTTATTCAATATCCAGCATTGAATTTTAATTGTAAAAGTTGCTTAATGCATGCTTGTCAACATACTAATTAATATTCCGTAGTACTGTTTGCCCCACCTTCTTTTTCACACCAGTATTTTTTCAGAGTATTTTTCTTCTTATTAATCGTAATTGCATTTGGATAATATTTCTCTAAAAATTTACTGTTGTGAAAAAAAGGATGGGGCTAACAACACAATGGAATATTAATTGGGGTGTTGGCAAGTATGTTAATGTCTTCGAATGTTATTAGGACATTTATCAAATATCACTCTTTAAAATTATTGGTGATATTTGGATAAGAGATTCCCTAAATTTGGCAACACTTTTAGAGAGCTTCAGAGCGTTAGAGCCGGTAAAGTATTAAATGCGTTAGTTCAATTCTTCGGAGCCCCTGCTCTCAACTATTTTCAGCTCCACGTTCTTCTTGACACTTCTCAACGAATGTTGCCAGATGTTTGACAGTCAGTTTAACCAAACGTGTTTTCAAAATTCCCCCCAAATCAGATTTTCTTCTCTTCTCGTCTCTCTTTTTTTTTTTTTTCTTCTCTTCTCTTTTTTTTTAAGAAAGAAAGAGAGAAAAAGGAAAAAAGGAAGAAATAGAAAAATCCCAAACTCAATTTCTATTAAAAAAGTAAATTTTTTAAAGAAATATGAAAAAAATTAACAGATTTTAAACCATATTTTCCCCAAATGAAGCTCATTTTTGAAGTAAAAATGTCTTCATAAACAAAAATAACTTTTATACACACTAGTTGTCGGAAAATTTTAAATTTCCCTAAAGTACTGAGTTTAATTTCCTCATTTCTTCCTAGATTATACGTGAGGGTGTATTATTATTCCCTCAAATTAATTGTAATTATAATAAATTCCGCATGTGTATAGCAACGGTTTTTGTTGACTATACAATATATGAAAAAGAAAGTAAGGAAAAGCACTAACAAAGGATATTACATAACTATTTCAAAGATTAATTAACCAGGACAATGTATTTCTCTAAAAGAAAAGATTTAAGATGCTTTATTATTAACATGATTAATAACTTTAAATAATGCAAGCTATGGATAAAGAAAATCTAGTACAAATTATAAATAATATGTCATATAATATAGACCTATAAATGATATATATATATATATATATATACATAATATAGAAAAAAATTAGATATACAATTATAGGTCGTATGTGGATTAGTCAAACTGAAACTTAGAATATTATATTTTTCATATAACTTCACTACTCCGTCCTTACATGCTAAAGGAAACTGCTGAATTTTCCTACGAGTACGGACAAAGCCCTATAGTTAGCAACACTAATTCAGTTAATCGTTGAAATATTCCCCATATTTCACCCAAAAATTTTAAAATTCTCTCGAAATTTCTCACAAGCATTTGGTCCCACCAAAAGTTCCCAGAAGCCTGAGAAATCCCCAAGATCGGGACAAAAAATCTCCTACCTGGCAACATTGTCTCCAACTTAGAGAGTCGTCTCCACGTCGTGTTGCGTTGCAAATAAAGCTGATTACATACAAGCGCTGACATTGCCATTAAATTTAGCTCGTAGGGTTATTTGCATAGAAGTAAAAAAATACGACTGAAGCGATCCTATGCGTGAGAGAGAGAAATATATTGAATAATAGTGCGCATATACCAAAGTAACTAGCTCTTCAAATGTAAATATGTTATATCGTCTGCTAGTTTCTTACAGAATAGTAACTTTACTTTCAATTCTATAATGTTGGAAAATGCATTTCTCTGAAAAATATGTGGTTGAATTTTATGTATTTCTTGTTTTGAAATCTTATAACTTATTTTTTTATCACTAGTGATTTATAAAGTTTTATTTTCTTTTAAAAACACTGTAATTGAATTCGTATAATAAAGAAAAATAAATAGGTTTTTTGAAAAATTACACACGAACAAGTAGTACATCACATACAAAATGTATTGTTTGCAAAGTAAAAAATCTCTAATGATGAAAAAATAAGTTTATAAGATTTTAAGACAAGAAATTTATATCATTCAACCACACATTTTTAATAAAAATTCACTTTTCAATGCTATTGACATTGAAAATAAATTTACTCTTCTGTAATAAGAAGCTAGCGTACTTCTAATTTGTATTTAAAGTACTTGTTACTTTGGGTTTTTGCATGTGTATTTGTATATGATTTTTTTTTTTTTGACAATTTACTCGTTTTATGTATTATCTAACGATTTTTGATCTATTCGTGAAACTACGTTTGTCGTTAGTTTCTTACGTTTTATTTTGAAGATAGTAATTTTATCTTGAGGGGGGGCGTGGGGAGTGGGAAGACGAGAAATAATTCAAAAAGTGTTAACACTTTGTAGCGCACTGTCATCGCTGCGAGAACGCACTTATTAAGCTTCAAGTGCAAAAACTCAACCCGGAAATTTTTAAGCAAAAACTGCGTGTATTTACTTGAAATTTATACACACAATTTTTCAGAATTTTTTAAATATTTTGTTAGAAAAATTTTCAGCATAAATTTACGTTTAAATCGTGGCAGATAGTACCTTTCACTTTTAAAATTTCCTTTAAGTGAATTTTGTCCGTGAATTCCGGTGACAATATAATTTAAATGATACAATTTACCTTGCGACGCAAAGGGTTGAATCAGTTCAAGAGGTAACGATGTTTTTTGGCTGAGAATAAAGAATTATTTATGAAATAGAAACTTTGACACATTTTTTTCATTTTCTTATTTTGGAAAAGTTATGTTTTAATACTGTTCACATATATCAGTTATTTTTAACACAGAATTTCTTATTTTAAATTGTTTACAATATTTTTTAAAAACAACATTGTTGAAAAATACATTACTTGAGCAGCAAGTGCTGTACTATATATGCTGCCAAAACTTCCATCGTTAGGATTCAGTTGACTTAAAAGTCCTTCTGCAGCTTCATTCAATAAGGTTCGAATGTAACTATCATTTGGAGATTTCTGTGCAACACAGGCCAATGCTGTCATTGCAAGGATGTGATTATCTGAAATTTAAAATGATCAGTTTTGAATGATAAAATTTAAACTCATTATACGTAATAATAAATTTGATATTCGTATGTAATCATTAGTTTGTCAGTAGAGTGATTAGTGCATGCTCCACAGGAGGTTCAACAAGTCGGCGTTTTCTGTATTACTATAATGAATATAAGTTGATTTGCTTTAATCACCTTTAATCCGGAGTAACATCATTAACCTGTTGTAAGTCTATCCTTAAGTCTTCTCATTATTCGTAAATTGAACTCTCATTTCTTGAAAGCTCAAAGTTGTTTATTATTTTTTGTTTGTTGTATGTATTCTTGTTTAACTCAGGGCTCGAAGTCTTCACTGTTTTTTTTTTTTTTTCAGGACAGTAACAGAAAAAAAGAAATTTTCGGCTTCGCCACTACTATATTCATACAGAAATATCTACTGTATATTTATATTAAAGTGTCGTGATTAAATAGGTTAGGTATAACTAAGTAAAAATAGTGGTAGCAAACAGGGTTGTCAGATCAAGCAGATTTCTTATTCAATAATCACCAATAAATTTTAATTGTAACGTTTCCTCAATCACTTCGAAAACAGATAGTCTATTATATATATCAAATATCGCTTATCAAAATTATTGGTGATTATTGAATA
Organism: Salticus scenicus; assembly: GCA_963930645.1. Taxonomy (NCBI): domain Eukaryota; kingdom Metazoa; phylum Arthropoda; class Arachnida; order Araneae; family Salticidae; genus Salticus; species Salticus scenicus. The sequence continues at coordinate 727,617 of CAWVNO010000349.1, forward strand.
AAAATCTGCCAGATCTGGCAACATTGTTTGAAAAACAGGTGGAAATTTCTCATCAATGAGAGTGTCCTGAAAAAAGGGTGGATACCTCGAGCTCTGGTATAACTTCATATACTTGTTGTTTCTCTTCTGGCAGTCAATTTAAATTTTGATTCCCTATCCCGTTATTTTTCTCATGTTGTTATGCAGAGGAAGATGCGCTGCATTGGCCACAAGTGCCTCTAGATATAAGGCGTACAAAATTAAATCATTTTCATTAAGGTATATTGCAACTAAATATTATAAAGATCTAATGATATTGATTTTGTGCTATTAATATCTTGAAGTTAGCTGTTATGAAGTATAGTGCAAAACATCTCGGAAAAAGTTGGAAGTAATTTGTGTATACATTTTTAAAGGTTGAATTATGTGAACGTGATTTTTTAATTAAATATCAAATCTGCTTCTAGCCGAGAGATTGCCGTCAAATTTAGTTTGTGGTTCTTTTTAACAGGGACGAAGCTTCATCTCGACAACTTCCATACTGGGAATAATCTTTTTTTGCCTGTGTCTTTTAATGCAGGTCGGTCAACCTGGAGAAATATTTTGGTAGTTTTGTAAGGACGGGTTAATAATCTGTAAACAGGTATCATAGGTAATTGACTGTTTGTTTTTTCACTGCCCTACTAGATCACTCCTCGGCACCAACGCGCAAACGTCGTAAGCGGCCGTAACAAAACTGCAAAGATAAATGCATGCCGCGGAATAAAGTAGATGGCGTTCGCTGCCAAACCTGAAAATCAGTTTGTGTTATCCATTCCAATTGTAAACAAACGTGAAAATAAGCATTGTAACTTGTAAAAATGGTGTACTATTGTGTACCTTGCTATTCATCAAGAAGGGGTAGGGATCTGTCTCCTCTTAATTTTTTTTCCTTTAAAAAAATTCTTCAATGATTGTTTTCTTTTTTTTCTTTTTTTTTTTTTTTTTTTTTCTTTTTAGTCCTTATTTCATTTCTTTCACGCAAAACGAAAATTTGAAGAAGAATACATTTTATATAGGAGAAAACGACTAATAACATTTATTATTTTTCAATGAATTGGTTTAAAATTATTGCCACAATTATTTTTATAATTCATATATTTTTGCGTATCGGAAGACTTCATTTGAAATTTAATTAAATCAATTTAAATGCTCTGCAAGTGGAAAAAAAAACTTATGCAGCTTCATATACAAAATTAAGATTCTAAGATTCTAAGACGGAAAGAAGCAAGTTTGTTCTGCCGAGTTAGATCAGCGCTGTGCGCCGACCCTAACTTCCAATGCATTTGATTCCGGAAAAATCGTTGATTGTTACGGCCGCTTTAAGAGGTTGGCGCTTTGGCGCCGGATCTAGTAGGGCCGTAATTTGTTATAAGAATTTTTGTAAAATATAGAGTACCCTGTCTTACTCATATTTGCCAACATGCTAATTAATATTCCGTAGTATTGTCAGCCCGCCTTCTTTTTTACACCAGTATCTTTTTAGAGCATTTTTCATCTTATTTAATCGTAATTGCATTTGGAGAATATTACTCTAAAAATTTACTGGTGTGAAAAAAAGGGCGAGAGTAACAGCACTGCGGAATATTAATTAGGATGTTGGCAAGTATGCTTACTGTAACATATGCTTCTTAGTTTATTACTACTTGTTTCGCTCACCACGAAGATAAACTAGATATGCCTGTTAAAGTTCTAGCTTACTTCTCCACCTCAGTCCGACAATTCCTGAATACTAACACTTTCAGGTGCAAAAGGGAAATTTAGCTAATTTAAAATTAATTACCACCGGAGTTTACGAACTATGTTAGAAGAGAAGAAATAAATGTATTTTTCTTCTCGATGTTATAAAAGTAAATTTTTATAAAAAAGAGTTCCGTGATGAGTTTTTCAAGACGGAATCAAAATTAGGTATAATGTCAGTGTTGCCAGTATAGCCTCCTAAGCTGGATGCCTGTCGCTTGGCTTGGAAATTTGAAACAGCTGAAACGGTAGTCAGCGCCACCTGGTACAAATTGCATGACATTTTTTTTCAACTATCACCAAGAATTTTAAGAAGTGATATATGATCAGGGTTCCCACGGCCATGAAATTTTACAAGGACTCTTCCACCAGAATAATCATAAGATAAATTTATTGTTAAATGTACAGTGTACGTTTAATAAAAAAATTATTTTCAGATAATACTCGTGGATGAGTCCTTGAAAAAAATCGGGCGGTGGAAAAACTGATGATATATATAATCGACGTTTCTTCGAGTCTATTCACCTTTTATGTATATCATATCCCATTTTTAAAAAAATTTGGTGGCTGTTGAATAAACATGTTGCGCAATCTGTACCAGGTGGCGCTGTCTACCGCTTCAACTGTTGCCAAGTTTAAGAGCCATGCGACAGGCATCTAGTTTAGTAGACTATGGTTGCCAGACTTGGGGACTTTTTCCCAATTTAGGAAGTTTTGAAGCTCCAGGAGAAATTTTTGGGGACAGAGATTTAATGAGGAGAAGAAACATTTTGAGGGGAAATTTCTTTTAAAATTAATAAAAGATTACTTTCTAAAATCCTACAAAAAGAAAAAAGAAAAAGTTGAATTTATCAGGTAATAATGCATTGATTTTGGTTGCTGTTTCAAAAACAGAAGAGTAACTTCTGAGAATACAATTTAGCCCTTTTTTTTCATTTTTATTCCCTGATTTCAAGAGTTATTTACTTTATGTGTGCTGTAGCAAGCATAGTGATTACTTGGTGCGTATTGGTTGCCTCTTGGCTTGAATATTCAAGTAAATAATAATCAGTAAGATGGACCAGCGTTTGAAGGCATGAAATATTAAGCTTGATGCAAGCTCTTTAAGCTGTCTGCATATACCTTGTTTTTCTTGCATTTTATAGTCCCCAAACACGTTATATACATACACTTCTGTTTAAATTAAAACAACAACCTGTTTTCTCGTTTTATTCTTTTGCACATAACTTTTAAACAAATAAACATATGAATATAAAATTTGGATGGCATGTTTGTTATCATATCATTAATCGAATTTTATATAAGTTTAACATAAGTAATAATTTTAAACTAATAATTATTTAAAATTTCTCAAAAATAAGCTCTGGAAAAAATGAAACATTTCAACAATTTTAGAAAAGAAAACTTGATGAAAAATGGTTTTAATAATGCATTACAGACTGGTGAAGACAGACATGCTTTCAAATGTTAAACTAAATCCCGATTTTTCTTTCTGTATTCGCTTTTCTGCTACTTTTATAGCGGAATCTTTTGAAAAAATATAATTACTAATTTGTAAATTATACTCAGCACCGGAATAATAATATGTTGTTAAATAATTTTATAATGAACACCTTATCCAATTCTCAAGTTTGTATGTATATTTTTAAAAAAATTATTCGCATGCGAAAAAATAAGAAGATAAATAAAGAAACAGAAAAATGATTGCAGGAAGAAAAATTGGGTTTAAATCTAGGACATGGATGCATGTACATCTCCACATATCTGTAATGCTTGTTATAATTTTTCATTTTTTCCAAAGTTTACTTTTGAGAAAAATTGTATTATTATAAAATTTGATTGATGTTATAATAACAAACATGCAATCCGAATTTTATGTCCATATGTTTAATTGTTTAAAAGTTATACGCAAAAGAAGAAAACGAGAAAATAGGTTGTTGGTTAAATTTGGAACACCAGTGTGTATATATATATGCATATATATATGCATATATGCATACACAAATTGTTAAAGTACAAATAATTAGAGATGAGGAAACTAGACCTAGAAAGCTACTCAGATTGAAAATTTTCCCAAAACTAGTGTGTTGAAAGTTATTTTTATTATTTGTTTATTATATTCTGTTATTTGGGGAATTTGTTTTCCTATAAAAAGCGTTATTTTATTATTTGAGGGGGGGGGGGAGCTTAAACTTATAAAATATTTTTTAATTTTTTCTAGAAAATTTACTTTTCTAGTATAAATTGAGTTTTTTTTTTTTTTTTTTTTTTTTTTAAACTCTTGATTTGGGGAAAATTGAAAACTGATAGGGGAAATTGATTTTCGACAATCTGGCAACACTGTATAATATATCCCATTTCCCCTAAAATGATTAAATACTTCGCGATAGATTTTCAGTGTCTCAGATATGAAATTTTGACTCTATGTACAGTGGATAAAAAAATAACTGGATTTTTCCTTCTTGTGGCGCACATGGAATCAATGGTGTTATGAGTCGTCTCTACACATCATGGAAAATCTTTTACTGAGAATCGTTATTCTATTTTGAAACCATAATCATTATTCTATTTTAAGAACCTGCCCATGTAGATATCGAAGGAAACGAGGTGGCCGATTTCCTTGCCAAAGAAGCCAGAACACTCGAGCCTCTAACTATATCTGCTACGGTTTTTGATGCAAACGCAGTCGCAAAACGGAAGCTCTGCTCAAACCCAAAGAAAAAATTCTCGCGCCAGAATTAAATTGCTGCCGAGAAATAAGAACAACCATAAGAAGGCTAAGGACAAAGCACTTTAAGGGCATGAAGATTCTGCCCGATGGCTCCAGGACATATGTGAAATACAGGCCCTGCCCAGGCACGCAACTGGATCCCAAACACTTTTTTAGCTACTCTTCCGTTGCTGGTGCCCTCTTCAAAAAAGACAATGACTGCAACATGGACATTTTATACACAGATAGATCCATAGACATTACCAAGACTGTGATCCACGCTTTTGGCAATATTTAGTTTTTATCGCCCTTTTTTTGTTATTCTTTTTTTTGTTATTCTATTTTTATCACTTCTGCACTTTGTTATACACGACAACAACAACAACAACAACAACTATAAAACTACAATAGGTTGAATTGTTGTACACATGACTGTTATTTAAGTCATCAACTTTATTTATCATTAATTAATTTATATTTAATTATTTTACAGAGCTGCCAATACCTCTAAATTATTCCGCAACATTTTTACACTGTAAAAGGAATTACAGCATTTTTACGGGTTTTTGCCCGTCAGCAAAAGTTTCGGCCAAATAGTCGTTAGTTACTATATGGTCCACAATTTCACTATTTTGAATAACACTTTTTACATGAAGCAACTGTTGTACTACTGTTACGAAGATATGTACTAGAAATGATTAATGAAGATAACTAAAAAAAAAAAATGGTTTTCGAAATTTTGACTGCTGAGAATGACGTTGTATATATAGGGGAAAAGATCAAGTCGTTTTAGATAATACAGGTTTGCCCGGTTTATAAGTACAAAATGGTCGTGATCGTAAATATTAAATGGACTAAGGCACGTAAATTCCCGTGTTTTTTTAACAGTGTAGTATCCGCCTTTTATTCATATCAAATTTTTTCAAGAACAATTTTCTTTTTATTTATTTGGAATTACATATCGGAGATTTTTAATTTACAAAGATAGTGGTGGAAAAAAGAGGCGGGTTCTAAGAATACTACGGAATATATTAGAAATATTAGCAGCTCTTTTTTTTTTTTTTTTTTTTTTTTTGTCAGTCCACTTGTTTTATGCTATTTATAATTTGTTTTTTCCCGTTTTTTCATCGTTAGTAGTTTAAATTCGACTTGATAATTTACGTTTTTCTGCTTATCAATGTAGAATGCAAACCTTGGTATGATAGTAAATATTATTCATCTTGATGTGTGTGAATACAATCCCTTTTCTGATTTTATAAAATAACTTTTTGAAGACATTGTAAACTATAAAAATTAAATGCTATAATAATAACATTTTCTACATACGTTTAACTAGACAAACGTTAACAAAATAAATTTCGATATATATTAAAATTATATATTTTACGGAAAATAATAATTTGTGTTCTGAACAAACACAGAAGAAGAGTTGCCAACATTTTAATTTATTCCGGAGCATTTTTAACCCCGTCTTTATTCCATATCATTTTTTTTTTTTTTTAAGAGTAAATGTTTCTTACTTTATCTTAAATATATATTGGAAAAAAATATTCTAAAGTGGTGCGAAATAAAGGCGGGACTAAAAATGCTCCGGAATAAATTAAAAATTTCGCAACTACGCAGAGAAGATATTAATGGAATAAAAAATTATGCCATGTCGCTACTAAAAATTAGTTCTAATATTTCATGCATATTTTTGTTACGATCGCACTTTATATTTAAAAGCTTAAAATTATCTATATATTTTACTTAATTTTATTGCAGATCAAGTAAAAATAAGATGTATGTGATAAAAAATATAGAAGTTATTACGATAAAATATAGATATTCAATTACCTTTTGAAATCTCATTGGGAAATGATTCCAATAAATATTTCTCTAAAATGCCTTTGGTGATATTTATATCCGTCAGGCAAAGTGATATGTAAATTAATGGGTTTATAAACCGTTGATTCTGTTCCATATGATTTTCCGTGTAGCGTAGAATTTCAACCAAATCAATGCCTAAAAAGTCACGAGGATCTTGACAGGTAGCCAACAGAGCATTGATGTACATTGCTAGCCTGGGAGTACTTATTTTTTCAATCCCAGTCTCATTCCTAGAATTAAAAAAATACTTTAAAAGGAAGTTGGTTATATGAGCTATGTGAAAAACTCATATCTCCGAATTTTCATAAATGTATAATTTTTAGACGAAAAAAGATGCTTCTTTTATAAAGAAATTTTACGATTAAGTAAGTCGATGAAAACTTTAAGGAAATAGTGGAATGTAAAAATCGAGAGTATTTGCATCGCTGGCTGTGGAACGTATTGTACAGAGCTTTGTTAAATGCGACAGTTTAAATTTATTAAGACATAGCCGATTTAATAAGATTTAATTTGGCATCATTGATACGTAAACAGGAGTCGCATTCTTCGACCTTTTTTTGGGGGGCACTTTCTGGAAAGCATAACTGCCAACTTGTACGTTTTTTTGACACCAGTATTTCTTTGCAAAAAAAAAAAAAAAAGTATCAAGTTTAATCAAAGGAAACTACCGGAAAACTTTAAAAATACCGATTAAAAATTAATGAAAAAAAATAAAATAATAAAATAATAATAATAATAAGTTGGCCGCTACGGGAAAGAAGAACTTTCGAATACTACCACTGTTTTATTTTATGGTATTTTCACAACAATGTGTCGTTATTAAGCAGGATCATGATTTCTCCATAAAACAGTGATAGTAAAATAGGCGAAGAGTGCGACCCATACGTAAGCAAAATTAGCAACGAAATTATTATTACGAGGGTTACCTTCTAAGTTTCTACAAAAAGTAGTAAGAAAAAGAACTTTATGGGAGCAAACTGTTTTATTGCTTTTCAAAATATTCGCCTTTAAGATTTATACACTTTTCCATCCATTCAAACCAATTCTTAAAACAGTTTCTCCACTCTGAAGTTCATATCTCAGAAACATGGTTTTGGAAGGTATCAACAGCTTATTCAGGTGATGAAAATCGCTGCCCATGCATTTTTTGTTTGACATAAGTGAACAAGAAAAAGTCGTTAGGCGGCAAATCAGGAGAATATGGGCAATGAGACATTTTAATCTTTCAAATAATCAATTGTTTCACGTGCTGTGTGGGAGCTGGCGTTGTCGTGATGAAGAATGATGCGGCATTTTTTGTTGTTTTTCCTGATTTAGTTGATGACTTTTGGCAAACAAATTTCTGTATACCATTTAGCGTTAACAGTTTTTCGATCCTTTAAAGGAATAGTTGCAATATATCCTGTAAGACCGAAGAAATAAGCGATCATTTTCTTGGAATTGCTTCGTGAACGAACAACTTTTGTAAGATTCGGTTCATCCGGAAACACCGAAACAGTGGATTGTTGTTTAGTTTCCGGCTCATACGAATATATCCAAGTTTCGTCACCTGTAACGATGTTGTATAAGGATTTTCCTGTTCCCAATTCGATATATTTTTTTTTTTTAGCAGTTCTTTATACCAATTTACACGAGAATCTTTTTGAGATTCTGTCAAAATGTGTGGAATTCATCTGGAACAAATCTTTTTAACAGCTAAATGGTCGTGCAAAATCGAATTTATTGCAGTCTGTGATATGCGAAGAGATGCTTCTATCTCACGATACGCGACATGCCGATCTTCTTCAATCATCTTGCGCACAATATCGATGTTGTTTAGAATCTCTACCGATTTTGGTCGTCTTTCACGAGATTCATCACTAACGGACGCACGACCACGACGAAATTCTGCAAACCAATTGTAAACAGTCTTTTCTGATGGTGCTTCATTACCAAAAGTTTTACGAAGCGATACTATGCATTCTTGTCGAGTGAGGCCATTCTTAAAATCATAAAAAATCATCCAACGGAAACCATCACGAGTTACTTCCATTTTTTTTCACTCACTTGCTTCTTTTAAATACTTTCTGTAAACAAAATACGCAGACGATTTCTACCACTATTTCCAAGATTTAAAAAAAACAAAAATGTGAATTTTAGAAATATCTTGAAGACAAATTTCAGTATCCCCTTCTATTTGTCGTTTGTAAAAACATAAAAGGCAACCCTCGTATTACTATTTATTATAATACAAAAAATAAATTAATTAATAAAAGTCATCTGAAGTAGAAAATTTTGCGCTTCAAAAATAACAGTTGTAACAAGTTAATCGGTAGACAAAGATAAAAGAACGACCTTGAGCGATGAATATATATATATAAACAAACGCGCAGCAGTTTTTCGTGTCAAATTAACTAATCATAATATTTCGAAATAGAATCAAATAAAGTAATTAAATTGCTCTGATTATTTAAACGTTGAAACTGACAAAACAAAAAATAAGAAATAATATAAAAAGCAAAAAAGTTATTTCTCATACTGTCTCTGAGCAGATAAGCCTAAATATCACTCTTTAACACTTTGCAGGGATAGAACACGGGCGCAGTATTCATACCGGAATCTGCTGAAGAAATTTATCTACCTATAATATCGTTGATTTAAGAGGTAGAAAATTTTCTTACATTGATAGTGGTATGAATTCTGCGCCCGTGTTCCATCCCTGACTTTGTCTTAATTTTACTCTTTTATTCTTCTCGGGCCTCGAAGCGTTTCCGATATTTTACTCTCAATACCATTCATCATGTGGTAAATATTCTGTAAAAAAAAAAAAAAATGTGTTTAAAAATAGTGGGGACAATATAATCAAATCAGGTTAAAATTTTAGAAATACTATGAGACCCATCTTCTATGTCTTACAAAATTGATATATATATAAAAATATATTTTAAATAGTCTAATAAGTTTTTACGTACAAAGTCTCTTTTACACTTGCCAATAATATTAAATTCTCCCTTCTAAAGGCTCATATTTTTGCTGTCCTATTAGGTAAAGGAGTAGTTAACTACTCTCTAGCTTCAGTTACAACGTAGGCGTTTGAATTCACATTTAAACATAGGTTTCAGTCTTATGAACTTTAAATGGGCAGAAAATAGTCATTTAAAAACCATTCAAATTCCCTATTTCTATTGCGAATTTGCCCAGAACGTATTTAATTGTTCATTCTGCTTGAAATTCGATTTTATTACCTATAATGGAAAATGTCTAAGGTATAGTTAGTACGGAATGCCATAAAATACATATTGAAGAAATGTTTAAATATTTTTTTGCTTCTCCAGCTGGTCCTCATTTATTGTTTTAAGGCAAATACAGAACAGCGTTGTCAATCGTACGATGATACTTGCCTACATTTCTAATTTTTAAATCAGATTTCACATCAATATTTTTTGACAGTATTATCTCATATTAACATAGCTGTCAACCTAACACGGAGGACTGTTAATTCCCATCCCTTTTTCACACAACTTAACACTTTCGCGACCGCATGCTTTTGTCTTTTTGACAGTAAGGTACACCTGTGGGCGTTATTTTCCCGAGTTACAATGTTTGAGAACAAAATTTTCTGTACTCACATTTATATTACAAAGAGATATACAATATAATTATATTTCTAATCAAAGAATTTGTATCCATAACATATTGATTGTACAGTCGGGGGGGGGGGGGGACCAATACGCAATATTCGCTGTAATTTCGTTATTAATTGACGCATAAAAATCTAATAGACATCATTCAAAAGGAAATTAAGTGCACTTTTTGAAAATTATATCAAATTTTGAATTAGAGGTCACCTACATATTGAAATGAGCGCCAACTTTGATTTTTTCAATAGCAACACTCGATTTATAATTGAATTCCTAAAAGTCTGCAATGCGAAAAATTATGCGGTTTGTATACTTTACTTTAGTATTAACAGAGTTATAACCAAAAATGTGTTAGGGGTTTATCTACAAATCTAGAAAAATAAAATTTAGATCCTACAAAATTTTGATAAAATTTACAGTTTCACACCGGAAGTATTTTAAGATAAAATGTATTATAAAAAAATAACATTAACAGACTGCATTTCTTTTACGGTTTGTTAATTTTTACGTAATTCATAACGTAGTACATTTTAGAGTGGTCTGACTGCGTTCTTTGAAAAATGTGCAATATTTTTTAATTCAAAGTGTCATCATGGCTATACTGATCACTATTAAAACTTTCATTTTCCTTGACTTTATTTTGTAGATGTGACAAAATATACGAAAAGAAATAATTTAATTACATATATATATGCATATTTTCTGATAAATTATTGTACGATATCATGAAGGAAATATTAAATAATTTTAATCGTTTTTACCAGTTTTGGTTAGTTCAACTGTTTGTAACTGTACAATATGTTTTATAATTTCTATGAAATTATAGTTTCTAAATTAAACTACATTTATAAAAATAATTTTTAAAGACTAAAGTATCTTTAAAATAATAATCCTCCCCCCCCCCACACACACACACTCACACAATAATAATAATAGTAATATAAACAAAAAAATTATAACAAATAAAGCAATATATGAACTAAATGATTAACGTTTTGACTACGACAGTAGTGAAGAAGCGATTTAACAAGTCTGCTTAGCATATCAATATCATTAGTTTTTTTTTCTTTAATTGACAATTTTTACGTTTAATCTATTTCTCTATTTTAAGCAGTAAACCCCGCCTATTTAGTTGATTTTTTCCTTCTGGTGTTCGTGTAAACGATTCATAATTTATTACTAGTAGTAGATTAGGAAAATACCCCTTGTGTATGTTTCTTCCAAAGTAAAATAAGAGGTTTAATACGAATACGCATAGCTACTTTTACTTCCATTACCCTACTACCGTAGGTAATGGAAGTAGTGTATTCGGTCTGAAAATTCGATATCGGGTTTTCACCTGATTTACACGTTTTAAGGTCCCCTGAGTCTAAAAAAGTGGTTTTTGGCAACTGGTCAGTGTGTCTGTGGAGAATCTTCTGGCTATTATAGCTCAGAAACTAATAAAGATAGAGCTACGAAACTTTAGAATTGAAATACGTCTGGTGTACCGATGAAATTTCCAAATTTTGGTGAAAATTGAAAAACCGGAAGTGGGACATCGGAAACCGGAAGTGGGACCGTAAGTCCGTATCTCAAAAACGGCTCTAACGATTTTCTTCAAATTTGCTGTATAAATACTCTATTAGATGTACTTTCGAATGATATAGATGGTTAGTTCATGAAAATTGATAGGCGTCCTGTATAAATAGCTCAATTTCAGGTCTTGCAAGCGCTTTCCTTTAAAAACAGCTGTACGGTTTTTTTTTTTTTTCAAACTCGCCCTATTAACTCACTTTTATATATACTTTTGTATGTAATTATTGTTTTCCGGTCAACAATTGATTTTGTGTAAAAGTTTGTATCTCAAAAACGCCTCTAACGATTTTCTTGAAAATTGTTATATAAATCTATTTCTTTCTGGTGTATTACGTGGTTATTAGAGGAAAAATAACAGTCTTCCTGCTTAGGTAGATCATCTTCAAATCTCAGAAATTTGTGTTTCAAAAAATAACTCTAGCATTTTTTTCTCTTATTTTTTACCTCGCTCTATGTGAGCTTCGTTTTATATGTCTTTATAAGTTTCTCTTACCGGAAAAAATTTAAGGTTTCAACTTCTTTAGGTCACTTTTATGTTTTCTGATCACATTATCTCTCAAAAATGCATATAATATGTGTGATAGTGGGTAATGGAAGTCGTGTGGTTGTTTCACACCAGATTTTTTTCTTTTTCTTGTCTATATTCTTTTGTTTTAGAAGAACGATGAAAGGCACACATTTTCTTAAGAAAACAAAAATACGTTTGATAAAATTAATGTCTAAAATTGTTCTTTTTTTTTTGTTTCATATCTTCGCGTTCGACTTTGTTGTTATACAGTTTGACACGTAAACAAAAATTTGCAATATTTTGTTTAATTTTCTCTGTTACTTTTTAAGATTTGATTCGTTATCTCATTCAAAACTTCAAAAGGGTTGCCCCCTCCCCTTAAGCCTCTCCAAAAGAAAGATTTATTTATATCTCGAAAACTAATAGCTGCAATGAGCTGCAAATTTGCATACCCATATTTCTCAGCATTAGGATTCATTTTATGTAAAAACTAATATAGGTCATATTTCATAATTTTTTTTTAATATGAATTTATTAATACTTTTCATAATTAAAAATAATTTTTCAGAATCAAAAGTGATAATGGATTTTGTTTGAATTTCTTCACTGTGTCTCGTAAAAAAAAATATATATCGATCAAATTACTTTTTGTGAAAATGTTAGTAAAAGTTTGAAACATGAATTTTACATTAGCACCTTAAAACTTTGAACCCTTATAACTCTATTAATATATATATATATATACAACCAATATACTTTTTCGCATCGTCGCAACCGCAGAAATTCAAATATAATATTAAAATGGGGTATTGCTATTGAAAAAAGTCAAAGTTTGTGCGCATTTTAATATGTTCACTACCCCCAATTCAAATTTTCACTTCATTTTCTGAAAGTGCTAACAATTTCCAGTCGAATGATACCTATTGCATTTTTATGTATCGATTAGCAACGAAGTTACATCAATTTTTTTTTCTTTTCTTTCTTTCTTTCTTCCTTTCTTTCTTTTTTTTTTTTTTTTTTTTTTTTTTTTTTAACCCGACTATACAAATTTGAATATTCGGTATATTTTTAAGAAATAAATAACATACAAATTGCAAAAGAAACGCCCACTGGCGGAGTTACAGATTTTCAAATGACGTGAATCTACGACAGCGGTCGCAATAGTGTTAGTTTTTACAGCAATCTACCGGGCTAGGTTAGAAATGTAAAAAGTAGCTAAGTAGAATGGAAATACTTGGCAACCTAGTCCGGTAGATTGTAAATTCCAGGGATGGAACACGGGCGCAGAATTCATACCACTATCAATGTAAGAAAAATTTCTACCTCTTAAATCGACGATATTATAGGCAGAGAAATTTCTTAAACACATTCCGGTATGAATTCTGCGCCCGTGTTCCATCCCTGAAATTCCCGCTCCTTTTTGTATACCACTTATTTTCTAGAGTAATTCCAGGAATGGAACACGGGCGCAGAATTCGTACCTGTATTTGTTTAACAGATTTCTCTGCCTATAATATCGTTGATTTAAGAAGTAGAAATTTTTTTTTACATTGATAGTGGTATGAGTTCTGTGCCCGTGTTCTATCCCTGTATTTCTCTTCAAATATATTTACGATTAAATAAGAAGAAAAGTACTTTAAAAAAAGACTGGCGTGAAAAAATAGGCTCAAAGATCGAGACTAACAATCACCCGGGTTGTTATGTATACTATCTAGTGTAGCATAGTAAAATAAAAATATAATTTAATTCGAATGGGACAAAACTTTAATGAAGTGCTTAGTGCTAAGAACTAGCTTGAGGCAACAACTGGCTGTGTTGCCAGACACAAACTTAAAACTATTATTAATAATATCAAAATCATGTTAGGTTACAGTTAACATATGTGACATCTTCTTAAAGAAAAGAAAAAAAAGAAAAGGAAAGGAAAAGAAAGAAAGAAAAATAAGAAAAATTAATTTATCAGTGTGAACAAAAGTCAAATAATGAAAATAAAGTAAACTAATCTGCATAAATATCACACATAATCATTTAGATATGATGGAGTCTTAACTACTCGGCCAGGAAAACGGAGATGTGAATTTGTTTATTTACTATTGTATAAATTCTTTTCTCAAAGATTCAACTAAATTAAAGATGGTAATCCTGAAAGTTTCTGATTCACTTTCTAACACTTGAAATTTGATATTACTTTTATAATCCTTAGATGTTTCACAAAATAAATTACGTTTGCCAATAACATTGATATTAGAACCATTGTAATTCCTAAGATTTACAGTTGAAAGTTTCAAAGTTCAATCCTTTAATTTAAGTTAAATTTAATAAAAAATAAATAAATTTTCTACAATAAAATATATTTTTAATGCTGTTTAATATTGCAGTAACTGTCAAAACTTCAATTTATTTATTTATTTATTTATTTATTTATTTTAATAGTAGTTATACATCGGAGAGAATTGTTCTACAATGTAAAATAAAGGCGAGGCTAAAAATAATCCGCAATAAATTTAAATGTTGGCCGTTGTATTGCTACAAAGTATTTTAATTTCATGTTATTTTGCGGCAAACTTTTATTATAAGTATCATTTTCGAAATTAGAAGAATTTATTTTTTCAAGAAATAATTAAAAATTGTTTTCTACAATTTAAAATTAATTGAAAATTTTATTTATAAAACATAAATAAAGCAGTTCAAAGTTTTTCTGCAAATTAGAATTATTATATATGATTTCTGAAGTTTATTCAGATTATTAATCAGTATTGTGTTTAAATAGCTTATATGCTCAAAAATGTATGATGATGGAACGTTTCTGAGAAGAGCATATACATGATAAGAAGGTTTAACTATTTAATTTTAATAGTGTGTTATTTTGCTTTTAATTTTCTGATATCATTGTTGTTTTATTTCATTTGTATACTCTTTTCTTCAACAAATATAGAGAAAAAAATTTACAACAAATGCTCTTACCTGAATATTTTTGATTCTAAATGTGCTTGAAGACTCTTAAACATTAATAAATTATCTTCTACATCCACTTTAAAGCTGTTAGAGATGAGCGATAATGCAATCAAAGCACTTGGTGTATCTCTGCCCCAGCTGTATGAGTTATCTTTTTGAGCTAGAAGCCAATTCTTAGCTTTTTCGATAGCAGATTTATATTCGTATGCAAAATCTTCAGTATAATTTTTAGTAAAATAAAACTGAGAATAATCAACTTTTCTTACATTACGCAGAAATTCATTTATATGCTTTTCATAAATTCTTGTAGTTGTAGTCGTTGGAAATGGTGTAGTAGTGGTAGTGGAATAACCATGCTCTTTTTCATCATAGTTAGATTCATTTTGCTCAAACATGTCACCTAATAAAAATAAGAAATTGTTTGTAGAAATCTGAAAGCTTAATTATTCTTGCATCTTATGTAATATTTTTTACATTAGCACATGAACAGAAGGAAGAAATGTCTCTTAAAAGGGAATAAGGTTGGAACTTTACAATAACTGTTAATTTTATCTCAATATCGAGATCTGTGCATATTTGCCAACAACCTAATTAATATTCCGTAGTCTTGTTAACCCCGCCCTTTTTCTGACACCAATAAATTTTTTGAGTAATATTCTCCTAATGCAATTACAAATAAATAAGAAGAAAAATACTCTAAAAAGATATCGGTGTGAAAAAGAAGGCGGGGCTAACAATACTACGGAATATTAATTAGTATGTTGGAAAGTATGTCTATGAATAAGAATATCAATTTTAATGTAACTTTCTATTTATGTGTAATGTACACTGTTAAAGCACGCTTCTCAAAATAAGCAGATTTTTCTCACTTTTGAGATGTTTCGCTGCTTACATGATAACTCTGTGTAAGGAGATTTTTCCTTTTTCTCATTTAACTATAACGTTTCTTGAATGACCGGGTTCACTCGGTCTCATTGTAAATTATTTCTGGTGTAAATAAAATGATTTTTTTTTTTTTTCAGGGGTTATTAAACAAAACCATTCAAAAACAAAAAACGAAGTTTTTGCCATCTTTCCAGGAGAAAACGTGGGTTACCGGAAAACACTAAATGTTCTAAAGATAATGTCAACTTTTATCATCAAAAATCAATTGTTATCTCAAAAATTCACTAAATCTAAATTTTTTATCAAAATCATTGAAATAGTTTCTAGGAAAACCATGTCTCTTCCATATTTTGCCACAAAAGTTTACGAGCATTGAACAGAAGTTTTCCTGAAGATGAGAAAATGTCTAATGGATTTTGCACCTCAAAAAACGTTTAATTCCAAACCATCATCAAAATCATTATATCCATTTCGGAGTAAACCCAATTTTTGCCGCATAGTGCAAGTGGCCGGTGAAGTGTTAACAGAGAACGCGAATTTTCATGAAGACGTGAATAAATCATATAGGTTTCTCGTCTCAAAAAATCTTAATGCTAAGTTTTTATCAAAACTGTTAGATCCATTTCCTAGAAAATGTCTACCACAATATTAAAACGGGCGGAGTAAATGCTAGTTGTGAATGTTAATTTTCCTGAAGATGAAGAAAATTCAGTTTTAATTGTTATTTTAAAAAGCCCCAAATCTTAAATATTTATCAAAATTGTTCGAGTAGTTTCCAAGAAAAACAAACTCAAGCAATATTGTTCCTCGGTGGAGTGAGGATTAAAGCAGCAGTGAGCGCTAACTTTACTAGAGAGGCTATGTCAGATAGGTTTCTTATAAAAAAAAAAAATCTATTTTCGATTAAAATTGTTAGATTTATTTTTGAGAAAACCAGTTTTCTGTCATATTTTGCAAAGGATGAAAGAGTTAACAGTGAACACTAATTTCTGTCAATTTGAGGCTAAATTAGATTGATTTGTCACCTGAAAAAACACTTAAACGAAGTTTATTTCAGAAATCGTCAGAGCCATTTCCCAAACCACCAAATTTCAGTCACATTTTTCAATTGGAGAATGAGAGTCAACAGTGAAAGCTAATTTCCCAGAAAATGAAAATAAATCAGAAGGGTTTGTTGTCTCAAAGCTGCTTTATATTTGAGATTTTAATAAAATTATTTGAACAATTCGCGAGAAAATTCTAAATAAACCCGATTTCTACACATTTGTCAAAGGCGAGAGTTAATAATTAAAGTTTATTTTCCGAAAGAAGGGGATAAGTCATTTGATTTTTTCTACTCAAAAAATCTCTAATCGTAAATTTTTATTAAAATCGCCCTGTCCATTTCTAAGTATATCCAAATTCTGAAATATTTTTCAATCGGCGGCTGATGAATTAGCCGCGATGTGAATTTTCCTGGGGATGAGGATAAGTCCAACCAATGTTTTAGTCCAAAAAACACTTAATCTCTATCTTTTTTCTGTCTTTAAGTCATTATATCTTTTACCGAGTAAACCCATTTTCGGCAATATTTCGCAACAGGAAGATAAAGGGTTAACAGCGAACGCAAAATTTCCAAATATGAGAATAAAACTAATCGATTTTCTTTTCAAAACATCTTTAACCCCAAACTTTCATTAAAACCGTTACACTTATTTCCGAGTAAACCCAATTTCAGCCCCATTTTGCAGCCGGCTGAGAAAGTGTTAACAGCGAACCCAAAATTTCCTAAAAATGAGACTACGTCTAGTCGTTTTAGCTCCCTAAGGCTAAATTTCCATCCCAAACACTTCTTAACTGGAAACGTTCATCAAAATCGTTATATCAGTTCTTAAGTAAACTTAATTTCTGCCGTACTTTGTAATCAACAGATAAAAAGTTAACAGTAAATCCGAAATTTTACGGAGACGACTCCATAAAACACATACTTCTTAACGTTTATCAAAGTGATTACATCCATTTTCGAGAAAACTCAATTTCTGCCATATTTTCAAATTGCAGTTAAAGGATTACAGTAAATGCAAATTGTCCTGAAAATGAGTACATGTTTAATTGATTTTGTATCCTCCAAAACAATAATCCAAAACTTTCTTCAAAATCATTACATCCATTTCCAGGTAAACCCAATTTCTGCCGTAATCTGAAACCGAGTTATAAAGAGTTAACATCGAGCAAGAATTTTCTGAAAATTAAAAAAAGTCTAAATGATTTTGCACCTGAAAAAATATTTAATTCCAAACTTTTATCAAAATCATTATATCATTTCCGAATAAACAAAATGTCTGCCACATGGTGTAACTGATCGATAAAGGGTTAACAGCGAACGTGAATTTTCTTAAAGATTAGGATGCGTCTGATCGATTTATTTCTTTAAAAAAAAGCACTTAATTCCAAACATTCATCAAAATCATTATATCATATCAAAATAAACCTACTTTCTGCCATACTTTGCAATCTTTTGATAAAGGGTTAACAACGCGAATTTTCCTGAAGATGAAGATAAGCACAATCAATAAAGCCCCCGTCAAAACAATTAACCCCTATTTCATCAAAATCGTTATATTCATTTCCAAGTAAATCGAATTTCTGGCATATGAGGCAGCTGGTTGATAAAGGGTTAACCCTACATTGCATGATTTTTCTTTTTTTTGTGAAATTTATCAGGGTGATATATTTCACGCTCTAGATTAATGGAAAAATGTTTTAAAAAATCCTAGCATAAATATATAATATAAAATAATTAAAAAACAGTATGATGGAAACATTCATTGTCATGCAAATTTACATGTTAAGCTCAGTAGAAAATAAATAAAAACATAATATATCTGTATATCTTTGCATAGTGATGTAAATATTATCGCTTTTATTAGC
The DNA here is from genome assembly GCA_963930645.1 of Salticus scenicus. Taxonomy (NCBI): domain Eukaryota; kingdom Metazoa; phylum Arthropoda; class Arachnida; order Araneae; family Salticidae; genus Salticus; species Salticus scenicus. Next base: position 746,410 of record CAWVNO010000349.1, read on the forward strand.
AAAAAAATCTCAGATTAATTATAAAATAATATTCAAAAAGTCGCACGTTTCTTCCAACCACAACAAACAGAGGAATGACAAGGTCAAGCCACCTAAAATGATTGTGAAATTTGATTTTTTTTTTTTTTTTTTTTTTTTTACAGCTATGTCCCTTATTATGCAGCAGACATGAAAAAAGTTACCAGCAACAGCCAATTTACAGTACACCTTTTTTAAGTACAATTTTTTGTTTACTAAATGTCATGATAGAAATTTCTATCACGGCGCAAAGAAGGGTTAACATCGAATGCGAATTTTCCTAAAGATGAGGATACATCCAATCGATTTAACTCTCCAAAAACACACTTAGCCTGAAACTTTCGTCAAAATTCGAAGTAAACCCAACTTCTGCCATATGATGCAAATGGCCAATGAAAGGGAACGAACGCGAATTTTGCTAAAGATGAGGATTTGTCCAATCTATTCAGTTACTTTCAAAACACTATTAACTCCAAACTTTCATTAAAATCGTTTTATCCGTTTCAGAGTAAATACAATTTCTGACAATTGGTGCAACTGGTCGATAAAGGGTTAACAGCAAATACAAAACTTCCTGCAGATGAAAATAAGTTCCACTGATTTAGCTGCCTAAATAACTTTCAATCTGAAACTTTCATTAAAATCGGTATATCCTTTTACGAGTAAACCTAATTTCTGCCAAATGATTCAACAGTCCGAAATTATTATATATGCGGCTGGTTTGCTTCGACGTGTTCACCATTCCATAAAAGTTGCAGAAAACACAATGTTATAACTTGTAACACTTTTAATCATAAATAATAACTAACAATTCACACAAATATAAAAATTATATTAAATCAGATATGTGCCAGATCTATTCACAGAATCGTCGACACATTTTCAAATAGCGAGTGAACAAATTAAACAACATTCTTCTGAACTCAAGTTCTTCAGAGATAATAACAGAAATTACTCACTGCGCCATCTACTGACATATTTTAAAAACAGTTATTTGTTCACTGAAGTAATTTAGCAGTTTGTCTCAGTACCCCCTCCCCAGTGAACAAAGACAGGCAAACATCTACTTGGTACAAATCGGTCTGGAAATCGGACCTGTCTTTTAGAACGTCTAGGTACTAGTTTCTCGGAGGTACGAGCACTAATGTTTTCATCTGGTTTAACTTCTATTGGAGAATCAAACACAATAAATGCTGGTTTAAGACTATCGATATTAACGACTTGAATTTTTCCATCTATTAAAATATGGAAATATTTTTCCTTTCTTGACACTGCAGGGTATGGTCCATTGTATGGTGGTAGTAATGATTCTCTAACTCGATCATATCTCACAAATACATGTGAACACTGTTTTAAATGCTTATGTACAAACACTGGATTATTTTGATGTGCAGATGTAATTTTCGGTTTTAGCAATCTCATAAATTCTCTTAATTTTTCAACATAAATACGTGGGTCTTTTATGTATACCGTAGGGTTGTAAAAGTCACCAGGAAGTCTTAAAGTACTTCCATGCAGTAATTCAGCAGGAGTTGCTTCAATATTCTCTTTCAATGCACATCCAGAGCTGCCAACCTAATCCGGCAAATTGTTAGTACCGCCCATTTTTCTACACCACTTAATTTTTAAAGTAATTTTCTTCAAATATATTTGCGATGAATTAAGAAGAAAAAGTCTTTAAGAAATGACTGGTGAAGAAAAAGGGGCGGCAATAACAATTTGCCGGATTAGGTTGGCAGCTCTGCACATCTAAAACCCAAGAGAATTGTTATCATGGGTCGTTATCGCTGCTTTTAGTGGTCTGTGAAAATTTTCAACTAAACAATTTGCTTTCGAATTGTATGGCGAAGTTTTAAATTTTTCTATAGCAAGTACCTGAGTAAACTGTTTAAGTAAGTCAGATTCAAATTGTCTCCCTTGATCTGTCGTAATTCTTAATGGTGTACCATATCGGTCAAACCATTCTTTGTAAAGAGTTCGTTGATGTACACGAGGGGGAAAAAAATTATGGTTAAAAGGAACGAAAAATTGGGGCTAAACCAGATAATTAGCAGTATAGAGTGTCATATAATAGGTATCATACACGCAACCTTCTGACTCCAGATCAGAAGGTTGCGTGTTCAAATCACGTCCTGGTCACCAATGCGGCTGGTTTGCTTCGACGTGTTCACCATTCAATAAAAGTTGCAGAAAATACAATGTTATAACTTGTAACACTTTTAATCATAAATAATAACTAACAATTTACAAAAATATAAAAATTGTATTAACCCGTTGCGGCGCAAGACAATTTGAAACATTTAAATTATACTGCCACCGGAATTCATAAACTAAATTTAACTAAAAGAAATTTTAAATTTTAAGGGTTTAAAAAACCGGCTTTTTGTAATAAGTTATAAACGTGAATTTTAGCTAAAAGATTTCCGGGATGAATTTTTGCAGCTGGATCTTAAATTTTGTGTTCTCGCAGCGAGGACAGCGTGCGTTAAGGGGTTAAATCAAATTGTGTCATATCTATTCACAGAATAGTCGACACATTATCACATAGCAAGTGAACAAACTAAACAACATTCTTCTGAACTAAAGTTCTTCAGAGATAGTAACAGAAATTACTCACTGGGCCATCTACTGGCATATTTTAAAAACAGTTAATTGTTCAGTGAAGTAACTTGGCAGTTTGCCTCAATATCCATTTTCAAATAAACAAATTTCTGCTATATATTACAACTGCCAATAAAGGGTTAACAGAGGGCACGAATTTTCCTGGAGATGAGAATATGACCTTGTCCAGTTGTTTTAACTTCCTAAAAAATATTTAATCCCAAACATTCATCTAAATTGTTAAATCCATTTTCAAATAAAACTAATTTATGTTATACGTTGCAACTGGCCTGATAAAGGGTTAACAGCAAACGCGAATTTTCCTGAAGATAAGGGTATGTCCAGTCGTTTTAACTCTCTATAAAACACTTAATCCCAAACTTACATTAAAATCGGTATATCCATTTTCAAATAAACTCAATTTCTGTTAAATGTTCTAACTAGCAAATAAAGGATTAACAGTGAATTCGAATTTTTTTAAAGATAACCATAAGTCCTATTGTTTCCTTGACCCCGAAAGTAAACCTCAAACTTTCATCAAAATCGTTAGAGCTGTTCTCGAGGTCCCTATAACAAATATATGTATATATTGTCGCGTGTTTACTCGATTAATATAAGAGGAGGATTTCAAATTTTACATCACTTTATATACAATTGATGAATTTTCTAGAACAGAATATTCTAGAATTCAAAAAGTCAAAAAAATTTGCATGACATTAACTGAATAAATAACATATACATAACGTAATGACATAATGAATAAAGGAAAAATAAACAATTTAGATTTAAATAAAACCATTTTTTAATAATTTCTTTTGACGAGGATGAAACCAACAATTCCTGGTTTTGTAGCCCGATATTTTACCTAGCAGCTACGGCGCGGCGTTCAAAAACGAAACAACACGTTACAATATTACAAGAGTGAATATTAAATTAATAGTTAAATGTGAAAAAAATAAATAAATAAAAATAAAAATGAGAAGTTCCCACTCTTATCTATTAAAAGAAATTAAACTTCTCAAAAATGAGAAGTTTTTGCTTATTTTTAAGAAGGTTCTGTGTTTTAACAGTGCACATAGTCCAAGGGATTTATAAAACAAACTAAAAGAGTTTACCCTAACGCCTTTCATGAAATTAAATTACTAGTAATTATACTTAATTTTACAAATATTCCCATTATTGAGAAAGCAACAGTTCCTGCATCAAGAAGAAAAAACTTCTAATATATATATATATATATATATATATATATATATATATATATATATATTAGGAGGCTCATACTCTCATTTTTAAGTAGTTCACTTTTAACTGTGTACTACATTTCTGAAACTTTAAAGTAATATTGTGATGTTTAATTCTCTCTTGTTTTAGTTCTCCATCATACTAGAAGTATGGGGAACTTAGGTAATCGTGAAAATTTTCGACCTAGGTTTTTGACTCTTTTACACGTTTTCAGATGTAAGGCATGCGAAAATGACAAAATTTGTATGGTGTCCGTTTGTAGGGTGTCTGTTAGTTTGTTAGTCCGTTAGTGTGTTAGTCCGTTAGTATGTTAGTCTGTGTACACGATATCTCAAGAACAAATTGTCTCAGAGAAGTCAGATCAGTTTTAAAATATTACTTTCGATACTGCCAAGAACCCTATTCATTTACAACATTCGAAATAAAAAACTTCGTAAGTTATTAGAAAATTACGATTTTCTTAACATGGGAGAATAGGACAAAATTTCACTTAAACGTGCATAAAATGGAAACTTTTTACTGTAAAAATGTCAGATCAGTTTTAAAATATCAGTTTTGATGCCGGAATGAACATCAATAACTATAAATATGCTACTTTGAAAATTTCGTAAGTTATTAGAAATTTGCGAATATCTTAACATGGCAGTACAGGGCAAAATTTCACATAAACGTCAAATTTAGAGATATTTTCATCGTAAAAATGACAGACTACTTTTGAAATATTATTTAGGGCTCTGGCATGAATATTAATGACTATGATTTTTCCAATATAAAAATTTCGTAAATTATTGGAAATTTACGAATTTTTTAACATGGCAGAATAGAGCAAAATTTCACATAAACGTCAGTCTTGAGGGATATTTTCATCGTAAAGATGTCAAACCATTTTCGAAATATTATTTAGGATACTGGTATGAATATCATAGACTATGATTTTTCCAATTTAAAAAATTCGTAAGTTATTTGGAATTTACGATTTACTTAACATATCAGAATAAGGCAAAATCGAGCATAAACTTCCATTTTGAGGATCATAAATACATTAGACTACTTCAAAGTTACATTTATGATATTTGTTTGAACATGATTGAATACAAATATTCTAATAGGAAAATTTCGTAAAATATTCGTAATTTACGATTTTATCAACGAAGCGAAATTGAAAAATTTCCATATAAATATGAATTTTGAGGATTATTGCATTGGAAATAGTAGCATGAAAACTAAACAATAGTAGCATGAAAACTAAACAACGGAACTGACCCTGATAAAATAAATTAATAGATTAGAATAAAATAAATATATCGAAGTGAACGGTGGATAGCCTATTAGACGGGGATTTCATTCTGTCACTGTATCAAGCTTTGGTCAAATTCATTTCTTTTAACATGATTATAATATGTCTCGCACTAGAAATTTATGAGAACATAAATATGATAGGGAACTGAGCAGATTCCACCTATGCCAACTAGTTTTTTTTTTTTTTTTTTTTTTTTTTTTTTTTTAAACAAGTAATTTATTAATTAATTTCTTTTAATAGTGTGATTTAAATTTCAACAGAACTTAAAGTGATTTTCAGCAAGTTAATATACACTTTTTGCATAAATTATTAATAAAGAAAATTTCTGAACTTTTTCGCAATTAAAATAACGTATATGGAGTAAAGGACCCAATTTCAAGATATTTTCTAATTCAAATTTTGACGTTTAAATAAAGAAATATTTTTGTGTAATTTCTTCCAAAAAAGCATAATACATTATGTAGTTTTTAAAAGTTTTTCTCTGCTTAAAAAAATTCATAAAAAATGGAAGCAAAATTTTAGAATATATTTATAATTCGTGCAAAATTTTATAAATTTATATTCCTCAGTCAATAAATAAAAGAAAAAAAAGTGAATGTCCTCTTAATTTTTTTTTTTTTTTTTTTTTTTTTTTGTAAATTACTGCGTTAAAATTATAAAACTGTGCATACATATGTATTCAGGTATAAGAATATCAAGTGCATTCAAATGTGTCAGAAACTATTTTAAACTACAAAGTAAAATTCCAAATTTAAATACTTAAGAAAATATTTGAAATGCTTCCTGAAAAGTATTTTTTTCATTTTTACTTTCATTTTACATCATTAAATTTAACAGTATATTTTAAATATATTTGGGCATTACTTAATGTTACCGCTAAAGTGCACAAATCAGTTAGTCTGCACATTAGCTAGATAATCTGTACATTAACTAGGGTGATCCATTAAAGTGATTATTGTTTCATTTTTCAAATTACCTAGATATTCTGCACATTACCGACTAGACACCCTTTAATCTGCACATTACCTACTAGGCATTCGTTAAAGGGAAAATAAGATTTTTGGTGGAACAACAGCAACGTTTGCAGTCATAAGGTTTTTATATTTAAAAATAACTATTACCAAGAATCTCCCTGTTATTTTCTCCAATCACAGAGAGTTTCTTGCAGCTGGTAATAGTTATTTTTTTACAGTGTAGGTTGATTCCAGTTATAACAATATGTACAGTCAGGGGAAAAAAAAAAAAAAAACGCAGCACTCAAAGTAACTCCGTTGCTAATCAATGCACAAAAATGTAATAGGTATCATTCGACTGTGAATTGTTAGTACTTTCAGAAAATGAAGTGAAATTTTGAATTGAAGGTCGTCTACATATTTAAACACGCACCAACTTTTTTTTTTTTTTTTTCAATGGTAACGCCCTATTTTTTATTTTTTATTTGAATTCCTGGGGTCGCGTCGATGCGAAAAAGTAAGTTGGTTGTATATTTTACTTTTTTTTTTAAATAGAGTTACAAGTGTTCAAAGTTTGAAAGTGCTTATGTTAAATTCATATTTCAAACTTTTATTAATATCTTCACAAAAAATAACTTGATCGATATACATACATATATATTACGAGATACAGTGAAGAAACCGAAACATAATCCATCATTACTTTAGATTCTGAAAAATATTTTTAATTCTGTAAAATACTAATAAATTCATATTCGTAAAACTTATAAATTATGACCTATATTGATTTTTTACATAAAATGAATCCTAATGCTGAAAAATATGGGTGTGCAAATTTGCAGCTCATTCCAATTATTAGTTTCCGAGATATAAATAAATCTTTCTTTTGGAGGGGTTTAGGGGGCCGCCTCTTATAAAGTTTTGCATGAGATAACGAAGCAAATCTTAAAAAATAACAGATAAAATTGAACAAAATATTTTTTATTTTTTATTTACAGGTGAAATTATATAACAACAACGTCAAACAAAAGAAATGAAACAAAAACGATGATTTTTAGACATTAGCGTTAGCATCAAGAATTCATGTTTTCTAAAACCCCGCCTTTTATCGTTCTTCAAAAGAAAACAATACAGAAAAGAAAAGTAAAAGTAACTTTCAGCATTTGTGTTAAAGACCTTATTTTACGTTGACAAAAATGTACACAAGTGGTATTTTCTTCATCTGGGGATAAATTTGAAATCCTTTAAACGAACACTAGCATACTTGCCAACATTGTTTTTATTTTCTGTAGGGCGGAGGATTATTATTTTAAGGATACTTTAGTCTTTAAAATTTTATAAGTATATTTTAACTATATATATTTTTTAAATATACTTTAACTTTTATAAATATATATTAACACTTTTGCTTCCGTAGGATTTCGTCTTTTTGACAGTTAAGTCCGCCTACAAGCGTTATTCTCCCAAAATAAAATATTTCAGAAAAAAATTTCTGTCTTTACGCTTATGTTACAAATGGATATACATTATAATTATATTCTTTCTAATCAATATATTTTTGTCCATAGTATATTTTATTGCAAAAATATGAACACTGGGTACATACTTAAGAAATAATAATAACACACAAATTACGAAAGAAACGCCCACTGACAGAGTTACAGATTTTCAAATGACGTGAATTTACGTTAGCAGTCGCGAAAACCTAACTAAGAATGTGCAGTTACGGAACATTATTTTTTTATAAATCTTTTATCTTGAAATATATCCAGAGTAATAAAGTAAAATTTTGTCTATTTCTTTGCGGATCTTAATTTTATTTTTCTACATTTACAGATAACCCCCTACCACATTTTTGATTAAAACTCTATGAATACTGAAGATAAAATATACAAACATACTTGCCAACCATCTCATTATGAGCCGTACAATTTTAAGTACCCGCCTTTTTATTCACACCAGTCAGATTTTAGAGTAATTTTATTCTTATTTATCCATAACAGCATCTGCAGAAAACTACTCTAAAATTAAAGTGGTGTGGGAAAAGGGGCGTTAACAATTGTACGGTTATTAATGAGATGGTTGGCAAGTATGTACAAATAGTACACTTTTCCGCACTGCCAAACACTCAGAAATTTCGAACATGAAGTCAAAATTAGTTGTTGCTATTGAAAAAAATAACCAAAGTTGGTGCTCATTTCAATATGTAGATAACCCCTAATTCAAAATTCGACAACAATTTCAGAAAGTGCATTTAATTTCTTGTTGAATGCTGTCTATTAAAATTTCCTGCGTCAATTAATAACGAAATTACAGCGAGTGCTGCGTTTTTTTCCGCCGACTGTACATACTTAGCTCCATAACATATAATTAATTACGATTTTTCATTTAAAGTTAACTAATTTCTTTTTCCCACATTAGTTGGGAACTCTGCTTATTTTTGGATATTCACACGTGCAAATTTACCAGATATCATAGTTTGTACTATGGATTCTAAACCCGTAATAAAAATTTTCACACATAGGTTGATGTCAATGTAAAAATTATTGAATTTACATAGGTTAGAGCGGGTTTCCTTTTTTTTTTTTTTTTTTTTTTTTTTTTTGTGGGGGGGGGGGGGGGAAGTTCTTTACATAATAACAATATTAGCTTTTCAATACATGTTACTTAAAGTAGCTTTCATAAGTTTCCACCACTTTTACCAACCACACCCTACATTCTCAATTTTTTTACGACCATATTTGTAATTCTCAACTAAAAATTCCAGTATTTAAGAAATACTTCAATTACTTAACAACTAGCCCTTTAGATTTTGTAATTAATGGAACATTATATTATTTTATTTTTTTATAATTATTTTTACTATTAAAAAAAAATTGTATTAAGCTTTAAGTAGGAAACTCTATATTTAACCCTTTGCGGCGCAAGACAATTCGGATCATTTAAATTATACTGCCACCGGAATTCATGAACTAAATTAATCTAAAAGAAATTTTAAATTTTAAGGTTAAAAAAAACCAGCCTTTTCTGCTAGGTTGTAAACGCAAATTTTTGCTAAAAATTTTTCGGGATGAATTTTTGCAGCTGGATCTTAAATTTTGCGTCCTCGCAGCGAGGACAGCACGCGTTACGGGGTTAACATTTATTTAATAATTATTATTTTCTATTTTATTTCTTATTAATTGAAACTCTCATCACAATCCTTTAAAAAATAATAATATTAAATTAAATTTTTATTTATGAGAAATAAAAGCAACCGGCGACGACCAGACATTGACGAAACCAAAGTCGAGGGGAGAGAGAGTAGGGAAAAGAAATGAGAGGAGCGAACTAAACTAAAAGTGGAGGGAGAGAAATTTTCTGGAATTTATTAGAATTTTCAGTTGAAAATTACAAATATGCAGATAAAAAAAAGTGAAAATGTAGGCTTCAACCTATGTGTGATTAGTAAAAGTGGTGGAAACTTATGAAAACTACTTTAAATAACATGTATTGAATAGCTAATATCGTTATTATTTTAAAAAAACCTAAAAAAGGAAACCTGCCCTAAACTGTGTAAATTCGATTATTTTTACATTGATCCCAACCTATGTGAGAAAATTTTTATTACGGGTTTAGAACCAGCAGGCCAAAATATATGGGGTAAATTTGCACGTGTGAATACCCCAAAATAAGCAAAGTCCCCAACTTACGGAGGGAAAAGAAATTAGTGAACTTTAAATGAAAGATCTTAATTAATTATATATTATGGAACAAAGTATGTACCTATTGTTGTAATTGGTCGTTCCTAGAAATAAAAGGGAAAGGAAATGAGAGGAGTGAAACCAAACAAAAAAAAATGGAAGGAGAGGGGGAAGCAGTGGGGAAAGGAAATGAGAGAAACAAACATTTGAACTTTAACGATACAGAAGCCGCCAATGTGCAGATTTCCTAGTTAAAATGCGAAAAACTCTTGATGCCGCACTTAACGAGTCATTTTAGTTAATGAACAGATTAGCTAGGTAATCTACACATTAACGGACTTCGAACTTTAACGGTAACATATATATAGTAAATTCTTTTATGTTTGAAAGGTAAAATTTGCAGTAAATCCCAATTTTCCACATAAGTTAGTAATTTAAAATTATTATTACGCTGAAAATTGAAACTCATTCAGGGATGGAACACGGGCGCAGACTTCATACCACTATCAATGTAAGAAAATTTTCTACTTCTTAAATCAACGATATTATAGGTAGAGAAATTTCTTAAACGGATTCCGGTATGAATTCTGCGCCCGTGTTCCATCCCTGCTCATTACAGGAATGAAAGAGTTCTACTTTTTGCGAACAGTACTTTCTTACAAAAACAAACCTATAAAGTAGGAAATGTAACTGTAAAAACATGATAAAATTACCTGCATAAAAATACTGGTAGCAGAAAATGCGTAATTTTTTCATCTCTGTTATTAGAAATACGTCGACGTGCATGCGCGTACTATCGAAACGTTATAAGAATGTATATGTAGAACTACCGGGTGATCCAAAAGTCACTAGACTTTTTAAATCCTTATAATTTTTAAACTATTTACAATAAAACGATGCGGTTTGCATAGAAATGCTCAGAAACATGAGTGTTTTTTGTTTTTAATGAAAAAAAATATTTTGCATATTAGTTATAATTTTCGTCAAAAGGGGGCGTTAGTGTTTCATGTAGAATACAATCTTACCATGCGTTAAATAAGCAGATTAGTTAATTGCGCATTATCTCATATGCAGGATGGAGCGCCTTTTCACATAGCTACTCCTTTCACGACACTTCTAAGGTCGACATTTGGAGACAACCATGTCCTTAGTCGATGTTTTCCGCACGAATGGCCCCCAAAGTCTCCAGATCTTACAGCTTATGACTTCTGGTTATGGGATTATTTGAAGTCAAGTGTGTATAGAGATCAACCTACGTCTTTGGTGCAGTTAAAAGAAGCTATACGCCACCATGTGTCAGATATACCCTCTGTCATGCTTTTTAACGCTGTGCAGGGTGTCTTCAATCGTCTGATGGCTGTAATTATCAGTGATGGGAATCAAATTGAATAGCTGTAGGTATTGAAACACTTTTTTCATATCAGTGAAATGTATTATAATTTTATAAGTCTGTTAATTGAACCCCAGCGCCACCTTTTGGTCAAAAATGTAACTAATATAAATTTATTGTTTTGCATTAAAAACAAAAATCCCTCGTGTTTCTGAGCATTTTTGTGCAAACCGCATCATTTTATTGTAAATAGTTTAATAATTATAAGGTTTTAAAAAGGCTAGTGACTTTTGGATCACCCGGTATTTTGAATTGTTCAGAGAACGGTAGGGTATTCCTTGAGCTTTAGCCTGTTGTGTTTCTATTACGTACCGTAATTTTCTGTGTATAATCCGCAGGTCAAGTGAGTCAGTTATGCACCAGAAATTTTATTCGACAAAAATGTTATATTTGTACGAGCTGTTTTTTTAGAAGTGAAGGAATGCAGAGCTGCCAACCTAATCCGGCAATTTATTAGTACCGCCCATTTTTCTACACCAATTAATTTTTAAAGAAATTTTCTTTAAATATATTTGCGATGCATTAAGAAGAAAAAAACTCTAAGAAATGACTGGTGTAGAAAAAGGGGCGGTACTAACAATTTGCCGGATTTGGTTGGCAGCTCTGGGAATATACATATTTTACCTGCGGATTATACACCGAAAGATACTGTATATGTGATGATTTTCAGAGAACCAGTTTGTCTTTCAGTTACATAACTAGCCTATAATTTGAAATGCATTGCATCTTGATCGTAAATATTGAAAGATTTTTATTTATTTATTTATTTTTAGTTGAAGGTTTTTTTTTTGGTACACTTTTACAAATGGATTGCGTTAATGAATAAGAAGATGTACTGAATGATTTTTTTCCTCACAATTTCCTGTTATTGCTTTTACAAAATAGTAATATTATTTAATATTCTTATTCTTATATTATTTGTGTTTGCATCCCGGGTTTGTTATTTCTCACCAGTAATTCTGAATCGTATTTTTAGTTATATTTTATTGTTATACTTTACTACAAAACTACCAATAATATCGCTATTAAAAATTTCTTGTAGCAGTTTCCGGGAACACAAACACCCCTGTAACTAGCTATATAACTTACTTTTTGTGATTAGTTGTAGCTAAATGCCACATTTTCTTTTTTTTTTTAAACGATTAATATGAAATATTAAAAATTATTCTAATTATAACTTTTTTTTAAAAGTTAAAAGTTTACTGAAATGATAGCAGTGTGAACTGAAGAGTTACTGCATATGTTCCAGGCAATATGTCAATACTCACAGTTATTTTCATCAGAACTATCCGGGCAATCCCATTTATCGTCACATCTGAGAGAAACTGGTATACACGATCCATCTTGACAAACGAAATGTTTCTCTGTACAATCATTATTAGGAAATTCTACAAATGCTGAAACAAAAATACAACATATTACTCTCTACCCTTGGCAGGTTATTATTATTATTATTATTTTATTTTTATTCATATATATGTATATATATATATATATATATATATTATTTATCATGAAGATCATTTAAAACATTCGAGAAATTTCCTTTAAAATGTAAGCTAGGCTAACATCGAGTGTTAGATATGTTTCGCCTAATACAAAACCTCCAATAACAGAGTCCGGCACGGTTCGGTTTTTACCCGACCTGAACACGACAGATGAATTTTGGATCAACCTGAAACCCGATCCGAACTGAAAAAAAAAAAAAAAAAACTTTATTGACCCGAACCTGCAATAGAAAATTTTGACCACCCGCATTCGAACCGAATCCGAACCTTACCTGAAACTCGACTTTTTTACCTGAAAACAAAATGAAAATTAATAATTCATCTATGAATGATCCAAAGCAATTTTAAGCTGTGAAATAAAGTGCTAAAGTGCATGTTCATTATCAGACAGTTGTTAAATCATTTTAAAAGGAATTAAAATTGTAATTATGTATTAATAAATTAAGCTAAAAAATAAAAAATCTGATTTGGATTAATAATAACTTTTCCCCATTTATGTGTGTTATGAACTTCAAGTGTACAAAATTGTGTTTTAAATTAGGTGTTTGTAGTATAATTACACAAATCAAACACGAATTAGTGCAGGATAATCTCGATTATATAGGCCAGAAAATCCCAGACTTTTAAACTTAGCGGACCATTTTATTCTCGGCGAAAATTACATTTCAGAGATACTTTTCGTTTTTATTTATTTTTTATTTTTTAATTTAATTTAATTTAATTTAATTTAATTTAGTTTAATTTATTTACTTATTTGTGAAATGGTAATGGTTTGATTTAAGCTTTTCAAAACGTGCAGCTTTCTTTTAAAAACTCGATAAGCTGATTTTTCAAAAAGGGGTGTTTGTGGCAGTATAATTATTGCCACCACTATATTTGTTTGCAAGCATTTCATTACCAATAATACACTCTCTAACATACTTTCCAACCTAACTCGGAAGATTATTAGTTCACACCCTTTCTTGTACACCACTTACATTTTAGAGCAATTCTATACTTGCCAACCACCTCATTAATAACCGTACAATTGTTAACGGCCCCGGAAAAAACGCCTCTTTTCTCACACCACTATATTTTTAGAGTAATTCTCTCCAAATGTTGTTACGATTAAATAAGACTAAAATTACTCTAGAAAAATATTGGTGTGAAAAGGAAGGCGGGTACTGAAAATTGTACGGTTCATAATGAGATGGTTGGCAAGTATGCAAATCTCGACATGTTTTCTACTGGAGATACGCAGAAAAGTATGCGATCCGATTTAAACTGGCTTTGGTACCGATTATTCGCATAAGCATTTGGCTGGATCGAGCTTGATATTACAACGATGCGGCTATCACACCGTCTTGTTCTCCAAGAACTACATGCAGTCATCTTTTATCCTTACATAACTCCGGAATTACTTCGATGGCCATCTTTATATTAAATTGCTATAGGAGGAGAATTCGTCCGAACTTCTTCAACTTCATGAAGATCTTACTATTTAGGACGGAAGCCTCTCAAATTTCGGGCTCAAGTACTAAATCAGATAACGTTCATCCGGCTGTACATACTTTCTAGATATCATTCAGTGCTGAGAACATCATTGAGATTCTTACGATGGATTAGTAGAAAAAATGCAGTCCAATTAAAACCGGTTTTTCACTTACCTTCCCTCAAAACTTTCTCAAAGACAGTCGGACGGTATTATGATCCCTCTTGGTTAGACTGTAGACTTTAGTCGATCAGCTGGATATTTTTTCCGTAATTTTTGTCATCTAACGGTGAAATAATTTCCTTTTTCTACATTTGTTGGCGAAAAATATTCGTATTTCAGCAATTACCAGCAATTAACTATATTTTTGATGTGATTAATGAGAAAAAGTATATTGAATTTTATAAATCGTTCGTAAAAAAGTCGTACTTTATACGGCAATCAGGCATAAAAGTGCCATCGACAAAAAAGTGAGCTTTAGAAGAAAAACGTGTATCAGAAAAAGACGTGATTCTAAAAACGAACCCTTTACAATGCGGAAGTATTTGAAAACGATTTTATCAAGGATCCGTTTTTATGATTTAAAAAAAAAAAAGTCAGAAATACCAATGTACATAATAAAGTACTCTACATGAAAAATCAACGAACATGAAACAGACCATTTTTTAAAAAATGGGCAAACTTTTTAAATGAGTCCTCATTCAAATCAGACAATTTAAAAAAGTTTCTTCAAACAAATCGGATAACAGTCCTGTTTAATTGGGTAATCAACCAAAAAAACTTCAAAAAGGTGCACAGTAAGAAGGAAGGATTTACCAGCCGCTGAAGCGTAACTTAAAAATCTTTAAATCTATCTATTTTTCAACAATAATATCTATCCTTTTTAATCACAAAGCATTAATGCAAAAATTCACGAAGTATTTCAAAATAAAAACAGTGGCGCCGTAAACGCAGATCATTATTTATTATCTTTTCTGTATCCAGTTAATTGAAAATTTTATTTTTGCGGCTTATTAAAGTACATGGTTTGTACCAAACTTTATTTTGCGAATAGGAATTTGTGTCGCCTATGTGTTAATATTTGTAGGTATTAAATGTTTCATTCAGTTTTTCGTAACAAATGCATACATCAATATGATGACATATAGATTTTTTTCCTTCGCACCTGAAATTATGATGAAACCATAACAAGATATTCGAAGCTAAAACGAATATTTCATTTTATTGTGAAATATTTCTTATACTCTGTAATAGAAGCAATTTTTTTTCACGGAAATTGGATGATCAATGAAAAGCAATCCATGTCTAATACTCCTATTATACAAAAAGCATTTACCTCAACTTTCGCTTGAACCGATTTTTGCTCCAATTTCTGGAAGCCGCAACCCGAAAGAGATATGCAAACAGGAAGACAAAGATCATAAAAAAAGAAAAGCCGGCTGGTTTTCTTTCGGAGCGTGCAACGAGCTTTCTTCTCATTGGTTTATCATCGTCGAAAAAAATGCTCGTACAAATAATTTTTTACGACTAGCCAGAAAAAATTATTCGCACTTCCAACTCCTATTACACTGGGTATTGAAGAAATTTGAACCAACGAAATTGTCTCAGAAGTTGTGTGAAAAATTGTCGTGTGAAATAATACCATAAAAAATTCATTTAAGGGGAAGCGGGGTAATTTTTCGACAAGAAATAAACTTTTGTTATAAAAAAGGTTTCTTTAGATACAGTTCAAATTTTATATTTTGATATTATTTATATTATATGAATTATCTTATCAGAATACTCATACAGAAAAATTAAAAAAATAAATAAAACTTGTCTAAGAATTACCCTGGCAATCGGGGTAATTCTTAGAAATGCACGGGGTAATTATCAGATACTGGAATTCTATGTTTTATGGATAGAAAATAAGATTTTTACAAACAGTACTAGTCAGTCAGCATTTGGTTATATTGTGTACTTCAAACAGGGTAAAATAATTGGCAATTTAATGCAAACACAAAATAAAAAGTTAAATGTTTGATTTCACGCTTTATAACTTTTTATAAAAATCAGGGAAAACAAGGCAATAGCTAAAAAAGTAGTTTAATTATTAAATCTGTATGTACTAGATACTAGGTCAGTTGTGGCGATAAAGCAGAAGAATTAAAAAGTAAATTAACTCAAAAACAGACTTTATTAACATGAAGTTATTATCCATTTTAACTTGAAACGCAACTTCAATTATTTTTTCTTTGTTCATTCACAACAACATCCTTATGGAACTTCTTAAGGGTTCTATAAACGTCAGCAATCTAATCATTGCTTGATATTTTAAAGGAATAAACAGACTCTGTCTGAATTGGACAATAAAATAGACTCAGGAACTTTCTCAAATTCTGGTATGAAGGTCACCAAAATTTGTTGTCCTCATACCATTTCAAAAGTTTCAATCCCAGATGCTCTTTTCATTTTCCTTTCTTTCTTTCTTTCTTTTTTTTTTTTTTTTTTTAAGTGTTGTTCTTTTTCTTTAAGGAAACATTTTTCCCTTCTTTTTCTTTTATTTTTTTTTCATATAATCATCAGATGTTATAACAACTGCATCCATATCTACTATCATCTTAGAATGTTTTCGTTTCTAATACAGTCGGTAACAGAACTCTCCGAACACTAGTAAAAATTCCTATATAAAAAAAGTACACTTAATACAGTTTTGTTAAATAAATTCTTGTTGAATCCTGTTTTTAGACTGACTAAGAACAGGATTCGACAAGGATTTATATAACAAAACTGTATTAAGTGTACTTTTTTTACATAGGAATTTTTGCTAGTGTTCGGAGAGTTCTGTTACCAACTATACCTTACTTTAAGTTTAAATAAACAACCTAGTTCCACCTTTAGAATCACTTATAAATTCTTTCACAAAAAGTAAATAAAGACATCACATTATAGTTAACAAGCTATAATCTGTATATTCGTTGTAATATTCTAACGTTTTTGACTGTAACTTAACGTTTTTGTTCACTTGAGTTTTACTTTATTATGAATTGTAAATATAATAGTTTAAGTTATCTAGTTTTTTAATAAAGTACTTACAGTTTTATAATATTCATTGATTTCTTTTGAAATTGTACCTAATATAATCAATGAATAGATAATCAATAGTAACTGGGCTCTTTAAATACTATTTTTTAGATTATATTAAATTTACCTTTGACTAGAACACACAAAAAATAATTTAAACCTATTTTTTCATTGTCTAAGAATTACCCCAGGATATCTAAACATTACCCCAAGGCTTGTCTAAGAATTACCCCGGCATGTAAGAATATAAGAATGCCTTTATAAAAGGCCGATACTCTTCTCAGTTTATGAATACCGCAATTTTCTGTACATGAATTTGAAGGTAATGAATTCCTTCTTTAATACCTTTTAAAATCTGAAACTAAACTAAATAAATATACGCGATAAAAAATTTTTGAAAACATTGAAAGCAAAAGTTGGAAGGTAATTTTTCTGAGACATTTTTTCTAATGAAATAAAAAACTTGCTAATAAGTGGATTAGATTACTGTTTAGAAAATTTTTATACAATGAGAAAAGACATTGAAAAACTTACATTCAAATACAGGGCCCGACTTAGACTACCTAAGGCCCCGGGAGAAGCCTATTCCGGGGGGCCCCCTTGCAGTGGCATAAGAGCTCTTTAGGTTGCAGAATTTCTGCATACGCCTGTAGGGGGGGCCCTTCCAGAAGGGGGGCCAAGGGCATTTGCCCCGTATGCCCTGCCGTTAGTCAGGGCCTGTTCAAATACAACATCAAATGAAAGTTAATAGCTTTTAAACACCAAGTGCGCCTATGAATTACCCCAACGTTATCGTGTCTAAAAATTACCCCACTTCACCCTATATCATTTACAGAATATTATTTATTATATAAACTACAATAATAAGTCTTTTAAGCTTTTAAAATTCGGTTCAGCCTTATAAATGTTTGAGATATTTCTATTCCACGAAACGAATTATAGAACATTAGCCTTTTCATGATGGGAGCCGCAAATGCACGCTTAGGATACTGGCACAAGTGTGTAACGGCCGAATGTGAACGAGAAAGCGCTTTGGCACTCTGGTTTGCCTGCCGGACATGCATTTCTTGTGCATGACTACGTTTGTTGCTGATATGAGTGCGTTTCTCCCAATGAATGTGTTTCTTGCAAATGAGTGCGTTTCTTGCAAATGAGTGGGTGTCTTAATGGCACATATGCGTGACAGTCGGCGTGAAAGGGTTATGGGTCGTCTACTTTTTCAGCTCTGCACATCATATTCATTTTGCGTATGCCAGAGGCCACAGCATTCCTATTTTTTACGCGTGTTTTATAATTTTTGTCACCACTATTTCACAATTGTAATTTTTCAAATGTATTATAGCATTAAAACCTCCAATAATAATAATAATAATAATAAATAGTACAGGTAACAAATAATAAAACGCGCGAAAAAATAGGAACTTTGTGGCCCTGTATTATCTTTCAGAACAACTTATTCAAAATATTTTACCACAAAAATCCCACGAAAGAAAAAAAATATATATCACATTTGCTTTACCACTAAAAGGTAATTCTGGTTTTCATGCGTATTTTAGAAAAAAAAAATCTAAATTCACATTTATTATTTCGAATAATTTTTACACGGAACAAATATTACTAAAATAAATACAAAAATTTATTTAGTGTGTTAAAATCCAAATAAAACAACTCTCCATTTTGTGGTACGTTTCTAATTCGCCATGACATCAATATTTGAAATCGTAAAAGAAAGAAAATATTAAATTTTGAGTAAAGTATCAATTTGATCAAATTCATTCATAAAAGAAAAATAATTAATTTTATTATACTGTTTTAATGAAAAGTAACTTACGCCTTCTTTCGCAATATTTTTCATCGCTTTCATCAGAACAGTCAAATTCCCCATCACACCAATTATATCGATCGATGCATTCTCCATTGTCACATGGAATCTTTCCTACTTCATCACATGGATTTAAAACTGCAAGAGAAAAATAAATAGATCATCGTACTCGTCATTAAATCTCAAATATGATCATTAAATATTAAAATCATCAAAAAATCATATTATTAGATTCTCATATGATCATTAAATTCTCAAACGTACAAAATTAACGCATTAACATCTTAATTATTAAAGCGTATGTAAGCTGACAAAAGCTCATTGCCCGTACTTTTTTCTTATTAGTGAAATATTAAATATTGGACCACAGGCACTGACAAGGGAGATAATGCACACACGGGCACTTCCAAAAAATTAAAAGAGAAAAAAACAAGTAAGATTCTAATCACATACCTATACACAGAGCTGCCAACCTAATCCGGCAAATTGTTAGTACCGCCCCTTTCTCTACACCACTTAATTTTTAGAGTAATTCTCTTCAAATGTATTTACGATACATTAAGAAAAAAATTACTCTAAAAATTAAGTGGTGTAGAAAAACGGGCGGTACTAACAATTTGCCGGATTAGGTTGGCAGCTCTGTTATACATCTCTCTCTCTATATATATACATATATGTATATTTTAATTACCCATCAATAAAAGTGTATTTGTATAAAAAAGGCGCCAAAGGCAGCACTAAAAATTATACAAAAATATATAATTTAGAAAATATGATGAAACTTGAAGACAAGTGGGCGTGTATAACAAGAAAAAACGTTAAAAAAAAGTAACGAGTTATAGTAACGATGAACAATTGTAAAAAACAACACTACATGCGAAAAACACCCTTCCGCTTCCTCTTCAGTGGGTGGGAGCAGCAGAACAGACAATAAATTAAATTAAAAGAGGCCTAACAGGTTTCGGAAACATGGCGAAACTAGCATACTCCCAACAAAATCAAGAATAAATTACTGGCAAATTAGATATAACAAAATTGGTGCTTCATAAAAGTAACATAACTAAATTAATATAATAATCCAAAAACTACAAAGTCGATATTTGTGACAAAAATAATTTAACAAAAGGACATGCTAGATCGTCATGTTCCCACCCAGACCTGAAAGGCAAAAAGATATTGTAATGAACTGAACTTACTGCAATGTAGAAATAGGTCTTTAGAGCAAAAGCAGATGATTCACATGTAGTGGCTCAATACTGGCGCTGTCTTGTCCGATGTTCCAAAATCATAGTCCAAACTCTCCGAGTCGCTCAGCACCAAGTAGCTGCAGTCCGACATAAGGCGTTCCACAAGTTGGACTTTGGCCATGAGTCTTCATCAGCAAGCACTACTAGACACCAAGAACCATAAGTGAAGAAACCTTACCGCAGCTATCACCCCAATCGCAAACATTTATTAAAATTATTGGTGTAAAACTTTATGAAATTTAATGGATAGTTATTATTGTAATAAAGATTACAGGGATGGAACACGGGCGCAGAATTCATACCGGAATCCGTTTAAGAAATTTCTCTACATATAATATCGTTGATTTAAGAAGTAGAAAATTTTCTTACATTGAGAGTGGTATGAATTCTGCGCCCGTGTTCCATCCCTGAGATTAGCAATGAATTTAAAGACTTGTTTATTGTAATTTGAATATTTATTGCATATCTTATAGAATCTATTTAGTTGACCAATCAAAATATTAATATAGATTTTTTTATGCAAATTACTATACCAGTGAGGCATGCTGTAACTATTAAATGAAAAATCTTTCTTTTTGTCATATAGATCCAGATTTAATGTATTATGTTGAACATCCAGAAAAATATCTAAGAAATTAACACAGTCATCTTCATTATTAGTTTTATTTAAATTTAAACAGGAAGGATATATGTCTTTAAAAATATCTGTAAAATTAAAATTTAAAACTAGAATATCATCTATATAATAGAATAGATATAGATGATATTCTAGTTTTAAATTTTAATTTTACAGATATTTTTAAAGACATATATCCTTCCTGTTTAAATTTAAATAAAACTAATAATGAAGATGACTGTGTTAATTTCTTAGATATTTTTCTGGATGTTCAACATAATACATTAAATCTGGATCTATATGACAAAAAGAAAGATTTTCCATTTAATAGTTACAGCATGCCTCACTGGTATAGTAATTTGCATAAAAAAATCTATATTAATATTTTGATTGGTCAACTAAATAGATTCTATAAGATATGCAATAAATATTCAAATTACAATAAACAAGTCTTTAAATTCATTGCTAATCTTTATTACAATAATAACTATCCATTAAATTTCATAAAGTTTTACACCAATAATTTTAATAAATGTTTGCGATTGGGGTGATAGCTGCGGTAAGGTTTCTTCACTTATGGTTCTTGGTGTCTAGTAGTGCTTGCTGATGAAGACTCATGGCCAAAGTCCAACTTGTGGAACGCCTTATGTCGGACTGCAGCTACTTGGTGCTGAGCGACTCGGAGAGTTTGGACTATGATTTTGGAACATCGGACAAGACAGCGCCAGTATTGAGCCACTACATGTGAATCATCTGCTTTTGCTCTAAAGACCTATTTCTACATTGCAGTAAGTTCAGTTCATTACAATATCTTTTTGCCTTTCAGGTCTGGGTGGGAACATGACGATCTAGCATGTCCTTTTGTTAAATTATTTTTGTCACAAATATCGACTTTGTAGTTTTTGGATTATTATATTAATTTAGTTATGTTACTTTTATGAAGCACCAATTTTGTTATATCTAATTTGCCAGTAATTTATTCTTGATTTTGTTGGGAGTATGCTAGTTTCGCCATGTTTCCGAAACCTGTTAGGCCTCTTTTAATTTAATTTATTGTCTGTTCTGCTGCTCCCACCCACTGAAGAGGAAGCGGAAGGGTGTTTTTCGCATGTAGTGTTGTTTTTTACAATTGTTCATCGTTACTATAACTCGTTACTTTTTTTTTAACGTTTTTTCTTGTTATACACGCCCACTTGTCTTCAAGTTTCATCATATTTTCTAAATTATATACATATATGTATATATATATATATATATATATATATATATATATATATATCGCCGGTTAAATTATTAAGTCTTTCTAAAAATATTGAAATTATCATTAATTGGCAATTTATCGCTTTTTTAGCTCGACAATGAATTGTCAAAAGTCAGTTTTATTTATCCTCAAAAGTCTTATAGAATCTCACTTAGAAAGTTGATCTTGGGTTCAGCAACATTCATTCTGTCTAACTCGTTTGCATCGAGGAATAAGAAAACTAGCCCAATTCTTTTGTTAAATTCCCACACCCGTTAAGACAGAGTCTATCAAAATACAAACTTAAAGATATAAGAAACAGTTTACAAAGACTGGCTTTTAATTTTATTTCATATAGACTAAAGAAAAAAAAATCGTAAATTACTTTTGGATTGAAAGTAATAAACAGATAAATATAACATAACAAAACATAACTGTAACCATAAGATACAGATAAACATAATACGGGAAGGATTTAGAATATTTCACTAATACACTTTTAAGGCGGCAGCACTCTGTGAAGAAAGTGAGGTTCATGATTCATTCTTTTATAATGTTTATTTATCTGTTTTAGAACATAGCTAAGAAAAAATGTGTTGAGGAAGATTACTTCTGTGAAATGATACCTATCACAGTTTAAAAGAAAAAAAAAATAAATAAAGTGTTAAAAGTTTAAAAACTATTCAATGAAAGAAGTCCATTAAATCTGAATTAAGTTTACGAGTAGAGAGTTTCATTATAGACCTTTTATCATTTGAACTATTTAAAATAATACCTTGTTGAACCTATCATCTTGCTAAATACTCCTCTCCCCCTCCCCCTCCCCCCCCCCCCCCCCCAAAAAAAAAAAAAAAAAAAAAAAAAATATTTTGTATATGAGATTTATCCTCTCTAAAAATACAGTTGTTAAAACAATTCAACGAAAAAAAATTATTTTAGTTATTAAAGTAAGACATACGTTTATGTTTATAAAGAGTTTTTAGATAATTGTTTAAACAAATTAATAAATGAAAACTTTTATTTATTTTAGTTCCCCATCATACATAGGTATGTTGAATTTCGGTATTTGTGAAAAATCGGTTTTTAACGAATTTACATGTTTCGCGGTGCGAGGAATCTCGAAAATCACAAAATCGGTATTGTATCCGTCTGTAGGGGCGTCATTTAATGTGTTAGTTTGTTAGTCTGTGTACACATTATCACATGGTAGAATGGTCGCAAAGATATTGGACCAGTTTTAAAACATCACTTATAATACTGTAAAGGTACTTATAATACTGTATACGAGTAATTTTCAACATTATAATTTGAAAACTTCGTAAGTTTTTCGAAACTTGAGATTTCATTAACATGGGAATATATGACAATTTTACATAAAATTACAATTTGGAGATTTTTTTTATTGGAAATAGAATAGAGTTTCATACAAACTAAGTTACAAAACTAATCCTAATAAAATTAACTGATAAATTAGAATAATGTCAATGTATTGAAGCGGATGTTAGCCTGGTGTATGGGGCATTTCATTCATCGGCATTGCTAATAAATCTGTAGAGTTCATTTTTCTTAATTTCAATATAGTCCTATAGTAGAAATTTGTGATAACAGATATATGCTGCAGAACTGATAGAGTTCACTTGTGAAAACTAGTTTTGTTCATAGTTTTTATTTGTAATTAATCAATTTTTTGAAATATTTCATAACAGATTTAAATATGACATCTGTATACTTTAACAACTTCCGTAATTACAATTAAAAGCAACTATTTTTTCATATGGTCTTAAGACAAAGGACTAACGCAAGTTACGTTATTTCATCACGATTAAAATTAAAGATATTAAAGATATTATTTATATTTATAGACCAGCTAACTGTGCTAGTTTATCCGTTATGCAGGGATGGAACACGGGCGCAGAATTCATACCACTATCAATGTAAGAAAATTTTCTACCTCTTAAATCAACGATATTATAAGTAGAGAAATTTCTTAAACAGATTCCGGTATGAATTCAGCGCCCGTGTTCCATCCTTGGTTATGGTATTAAGCCCCGCCTTTTATTCACACCAGAATAGTTGTAGAGCAATAAACTTCTTATTTAATCATGAGAACGTATTGCTGAATATTACTCTACAACTATTCTGGTGTGAAAAAAAGGCGGGGCCTAATGCCATTACGGCATAGTTAGCAGGTCTATATTTATATATATATATATATATATGTATATATGTATAAAACAAACAAGAAAAAAAAAAGTGTCTCTGAGTATATATTTGTGTAAGAAGTGTGTGTGACTTGTATAGTAATCTACACAGTGTTTTGCATTTTCTTTTCTGAAATTTTGAAAATTATACTTATTTTATATGAAATCCATACACAGTTGTAAAGTTTTATAATTTATTCCAGAGCTTTCTTAGCCTCGCCTTTTTCAGAGTTGCCAAGCTCCTTAATTTATTCTGGAGCATTTTTAGCTCCTCCTTTATTTCACGCCACTTAATTTACAAAATAACTTTCTATAATGCATAACTGCGATAAAATAAGATGAAAAAAAGTATGAAAAAAAAAAAAGCAGAGCTAAAAATACTCAGGAATAATTTAAGGAACTCGGCAACTCTATTTTTTTTTCATACCAATATTTTTTAAACACGATTTTCTTTTTTTTTTAATTGTTGTATGGAGTGTTTTCAAAATTAATCTTTGATAACCATATTTTCAATGCTTCTTTTTCCATTTTATTTGATCTCGTTGCTACTGTATGGATATTGCTCGCTTGAAACATTTCCTTTTTTACTTTAACTGTAAATTGTCCTTCTGTTCAGGATATCTGAAGAACAATGGCGATGATAATTTCTCACTTTTGTTTATAGTAGGCATTATCGTGTGCATAAGTATTGTAAAACTGATAGACTGAGCAGCGCTTAAAACATATTTTGCTCGAACATGCCTCGGTGTTCGTCTCCTTATTGAAACAGTACTGATCATCATTTGATATTTGATCATCTGCGAGTTGAGAATGTTTCATTAACATTTCTGCATCATTAACAAATCAGAGGGAAGATTGTTTAATTCCAATAGCATTTTCAGTAAATTCATAGCCTCCTTAACTAGGTGCCTGTCGCGTAGCTCGGAAACTAGGCAACAGTTGAAGTGGTAGACAGCGCCACCTAGTACAGATTATGGGACTTTTTTGTTCAACTGTCACCAATAATTTAAAGAAGTGATATATGGTATATATAATCAACGTTTCTTCGATTATATTCGTCTTTTATGTACAGTCAGGGAAAAAAAAAACGCAACACCCGCTGTAATTTCGTTATTAATTGACGCAGGAACATCTAATAGACATAATTCAACAGGAAATTAAAAGCACTTTCTGAATATGTTGTCAAATTTTGAATTAGGGGTCATCTACATATTGAAATGAAAGCCAACTTTGATTTTTTCAATAGAAACACCCAATTTTGACTTCATTTTTGAATTTCTGAGAGTCTGGCAGTGCGGAAAAGTATACTATTTATATACTTTATCTTTAGTATTTATAGAGTTATAAACAAAAATGTGTTAGGGGGTTATCTGTAAATGTAGAAAAGTAAGATTAAGATCCTATGAGAAATAGACAAAATTTTAATGTTTCACACCGGAAATCTTTCAGGAAAAAAATAATTTTATAAATTAATAAAATGTTGCGTCTTTTCCAGTTTTTTAATTAACTTGAATTCAATTTTTAGGTTTGTATATACTTCAGTACTTCTTTAGACAATTTTAGGTCTATTTAAATACATTACACTTGCGATTATTCCATACAGCACCCTTTGAAAAAAGTGCAATATTTTTCAAGTAAAAGTGTCTATTATGGCTATACTGATCACCATTGAAGCTTAAACTTTCTTTCGTAGGTAGGTAACATAATATACGAAAAGAAATAATATAGATATATATACAACAACGCATAAACTAAATCTTTTCGGATAAATTTTTGTAAAGGTTCAGGAAGTAAATATTAAACAATTTTAATCGCACTTACCAGTTTTGGGTCAGTTAAACTCTTTGGAACTGTACGATTGGTTTTATAATTTCTATGAAAATATAATTTCTTAAATAACCGTTTCGCGACTGCTGACGTAGATTCACGTCATTTGAAAATCTGTAACTGTGTGAGTGGGCGTTTCTTTCGTAATTTGTGTGTTACATATTTTTTAAGTGTGTACCCAGTGTTCATATTTTTGCAATAAAATATACTATGGATAGAAATATATTAATTAGAAAGAATGTAATTATAAAGTATATCCATTTGTAATATAATTGTGAATACAGAAAATTTGTTCTGAAATATTTTATTTGGAGATTATAACGCCCGTAGGCGGGTCTTACTGTCAAAAAGACAAAATCCTGCGGTCGCAAAAAGTGTTAAAATATATTATAAAAGTTACAATATGTTTTTAAAAATGTATAAAGTTAAACTATATTAATAAAATTTTAAAGACTAAAGTGTCCTTAAAATAATAACCCTCCCCCCCTACAAAATAAATAAGTAAGTAAATAAATAAAATAAAATAAAGCAATATATGAAGCAAAGGATTAAGCCTTTTTTAACTTTGACGGTATTTAAGAAACGATTTTACAAGTCTGTCTTGCATTGCAATTCCATTCGTTTTTTATATTTGACAATTTCACATTAAACCTATATTTCTATTTAAAACAGTAAACCCCGCCTAATTAGTTAATTTTTTTTCTTCTAGTGTTCGTTTAAAAGGTTCAAAAAATTTATCGCAAATTAATCGATGAAGTAAATGCCACTTGTGCATATTTTTGTCAACATAAAATAAGGGGTTTAACAGGAATACTCAATGTCACATTTACTTTTCTTTTCTATATTGTTTTGTTTTGAAGAACGATGAAGGCGGGGCTTGCCTTATTTAGAACACAGGAATTCTTGATGCTATGTCAAAATATCATCATTTTTGTTTCATTTCTTTGGGTCTGACGTTGTTGTTATATAATTTGACTCGTAAATAAAAAATAAAAATACTTTGTTTAATTTTCTTTGTTATTTTTTAAGATTTGATTCGTTATCTCATGCAAAACTTTATAAGAGACGGCCCCCTAAACCACTCCAAAAGAAAGATTTATTTATATCTCGAAAACTAATAACTGGAATGAGCTGCAAATTTGCACGCCCATATTTTTCAGCATTAGGATTCATTTTATGTAAAAATTTATACAGGTCATAATTCATAATTTTTATGAATATGAATTTATTAATATTTTTCATAATTAAAAATATGTTTCAGAATCAAAAGTAATGATGGATTATGTTTGGGTTTCTTCACTGTATCTCGTAAAAAAAAAAATTATACCGATCAAGTTATTTTTTGTGAAGATATTAATAAAAGTTTGAAATATGAATTTAACATTAGCACCCTCAAACTTTAAACGCTTATAACTCTGTGAAAAAATAAATAAAATATACAATCAATGTACTTTTTCGCGTTGTCGCGATCCCAGGAATTCAAATATAAAATAAAAATGGGGCATTACCATTGAAAAAATCAAAGTTGGTGCGCGTTTTAATATGTAGACGACCCCCAATTCAAAATTTCAATTCATTTTCTGAAACTACTTACAATTCCTCGTTGAATGATACCAATTACATTTTTCCACATCGATTAGCAACGAAGTTACGTTGAGTGTTGCGTTTTTTTTTTCCCCGACTGTACATCAAATCCCACTTTAAAAAATTTTTGGTGGCTTTTGAATGAAAAAGTCGCTCAAGCTGTACCAGGTGGCGCTGTCTACCGTTTCAACTGTTGCCTAGTTTCCGATCTACGCGACAGTCATCTAGTTAAGGAGGCTATGGTAATTTCATGGCTCGAAACCAATTTTGTTATTTTGAGGCGTACGATGCAATATTTCTTTTTAAATTTATTCAACCACATTTTGGAAGATCGAAATGAAATGCTAAGTTCAGCAGCTTTTAAATAAGCCCAGTATTTCAAATCTGCATCATGTGCATTCATGTTTCGACATTTTTTTATAAACAAATTAGGATATATTTTTTCTATTCTTTTTCAGTTTTAATATCTTTGTACGTCCAATTTAAAATTAACGAAATAAAAATAATGCGTTGCATGTATACATAAGCTAAAATAATAGTAATAATAATCTATGTATATACTAAATAATAATTTAGGTGTAATAGGTTATAAATGTAGTTACATAAAAGAAATAAGACAATTAAAAATATGCATATCCAAATGACCATAATAAATAAAAATTTAGTACTCCTATCCCCTGTTCAAAAATTTTACTTAATAGACATGTCTTCAATTATTGTAAATCACTCAGCTCCCCTAAAACACGAACATATATATATATAAATCTGGTTTGAAATAATCACACTACTTTCATTACCCTCTATTATACATATTATATGCATTTTCTGGCGATAATGTGACCAGAAGACATAAAAAAAATTGTCCTGACAAAGTAGACACCTAAGCATTTTCCGGGAAGAGAAAGCTGGTATACGTGTAAATACGTATAAAACAGAGTAACATAGCGAATTTAAAAATAAGGAAAAATAATCGGTAGAGCCATTTTTCGAAACATCAGTTTTCGAAATCTAAAACTAACCGCCCTAATCAGGATGACTGTTACTTTCTTGTAATAACCCTGTAATATTTGATAAAAGATATCTAAAATGGATTTTTGTAACAATTTTCAAGAAAATCGCTAGAGCCGTTTTTGAGATACAGGCTTTTACCAAAACAGGGCATATTCAAGCTAATTTTTTTAATATATTTTTATGTTTGAATGCTAAAAATTGTGAACATTCAAACAAAAAAATATTTAAAAAAAAAAAAAAAACTTATTAATCTATCTACAAAGAAATATCCAAATATGTTTAGAAAATATATTGATAAACTGTAACAATATGATATCGAGCGAAAAATTTAAAATCTGAGACGCATGGAGCATTTAAAATTTTTTCAACTATATTAAAATTTTTCAATTATAACAGTTTTCGAGAAATTTTAATATTGTTAATTTTACTACATTTCAATGCTTATACATACAAACTTTCACGACTCTAAGATAGTAATTTCCAAGAACAAAATAGTTCTTAATAGTTAGTAATGTCCACCATCCCTTAATGGGAAAATATAACGGGCCAATTAAAACTGCTGAGAGTAATATGAGAACTACATACTTTATATAACTGGCCCTCTAAAAGCTGTCAGCAATAATAT
This sequence comes from Salticus scenicus, assembly GCA_963930645.1. Lineage (NCBI taxonomy): Eukaryota > Metazoa > Arthropoda > Arachnida > Araneae > Salticidae > Salticus > Salticus scenicus. Next base: position 775,815 of record CAWVNO010000349.1, read on the forward strand.
GAAAACATTATGTTTGTCAGCAGCTAGCCCAACACTAGCCCACCAAAAATTTCTACTGTACGGTTGGCCGCCAGCAGTGGCCTATTAATTACTTCCCTCGTATTGCTGGCTGCCAACAGGACCCATCAGTGGTCCATTAACTTTTTTTCATCTTACTGCAGGCTGCCAACAGTGAATCGGTTGAATGTGGCTACATACCGTAAAAGGTTCCATTCGTCACTGTTAACTTTTGCCAACAGCATGGGATCGCATTGCTTTAAGGATTTTATTTTATTTTGTTTATTTTTCATTATCTATTTATTTATTTTTAGTGCACTCTGTTTCGAGTAAGTAAGTCTTACAAGGAGAGGTCACGACATGGAAAATTCAGATCGGGACGAAATTGCGTAGGATTGTAGTATACTCTGAAGGTAACAGCATATTAAAGCAGTAGCACCCACTATTCACAGAATTTCGAGAAAAAGGCATTTAAAGTTTCAGTAATCTTTAAATAGAAGTTATTTCGCAAGCGATGCAGCGCCCCAGTGGCGTGAGCGTAAAGCACTGGTCTTTCACCCAGACAACATGGGTTCGAGACTAGCTACGGAATTTTTTTTTCTTCTTTAATTTTTAATGTAATCTAAATTTTTTATTTATTTTTACTTTATTATAAATGAATTCAATATTTGAAAAAATTATAAAAGATTATTTAATTTTCTTGAATATAATATAATATAATATATATATATATATATATATATATATATATTTATTTATTTAATATTTATAACTTAAAAATACAATAAATTTTTATAACTTAAAAAATAAATTTTAATTTTACAAAACATTAAATAACAAATATAAAGAAAAACAGATAAAAAATTTAAATAACTAAAATATAAGCAAGCTGTATATTGTATATAACAAAGTGTAAAAAATAGTTAGCAGGTGTACTTAAATCTTGGTTTGAGCTTCCTGTTTTCCTTTTAATGTCTATAAATTACGTAAACCCTTTTAGCTTGTTAATAATAGAGAGCAGGTGAAGTGAAACATTTTATTTCGTCCACAGAAAGATTAAAAAAAAAAAAAAAAATGTCGTTGTCGAAGAAGAGTGTATATTGATTAACTTTTAAAATCTACATTTAAGGTTAACATTTCTTTGCCTGTAATAATTTAATAGTATCGTAATCCTATACTTTAATTTTTAAAGAAGTTGTATTGATTGGAGAAGTAATTATTTAATTTGGATAATAATTATATATGCAATTAAAATCATCATTTCTCTGTAAATTTTTTATTTTTTGTAATTTAAAAACAAAATTTAATATTGTTTTGGATATACCTAAAATAAAATAAAATTCTTAGAAAAATAATTAAAAACATTTTCTTTAGTTTTACCTTATTTTATAGTTAAAACAAAACTAACTTTTTTTTTTGTTGTTGTTATAGAAATTTATTATATTTTTAAGTTATAAATATCAAAAATAGAAAAATTTATTTATTTTATATTCAAGAAAATTAAATAATCGTTTATTAAAACTTTCAAATGAATTATAAAATAAAGTAAAAATATATATAAAGTTTAAATTACATGAAAAATTAAAGAAGAAGAAAAAAAAAATCCCGTTGGTAGCCTCGAACCCATGTCATCTCAGTGGAAGACAAGTGCTTTACGATAACGCCACTGGGGCGCTGCCTCCCTTTTGAAATAACTTGTATTTAAAGATTACTGAAACTTTAAATGCTTTTTTCTCGAAATTTTGTGGATGGTGGGTCCTACTGCTTTAATATGTTGTTACCTTCATAGTATACTACAATCCTGCACAATTTCGTTCCGATCTAAATTTTCCATGTCGTGACCTCTCCTTGTTAGACTATAGAAATCCGACCTTTCTTCAGATTTTTCTTCAGAAATAAAGCTATAAATACGATTTTCTGAGGTTTGTTCCTCCATAATTAGAAACAAATTATATTTTTGCAAACTTGCTGCTTTTCGACAATCTACAGGACTACATAAAAGCAATCTATTATGTATATATATATTATGGAAATCTATAAGACTACTTTTTTTCATTTTTCTTTATATTTAAGCCTCATCACACAGTTCAAATATGCATGTTGATTAATATTTTAGTTGTTTAGATTTATATAACAGTATATACATATATATATTTTTTTTCTGTTAAAAAATAGATATAATATCTGCTGTCTTAGAAGCTATATTATAAAAATCATTTAAATCAGGAGGAGAGGGCTGTATGTGATTTAGGAACCCTGAATAGAGTAGTCTGTCTAATGTGACTCGCCCTAGAAAGTTTTGTGACCTGCTGTGGAATTAATGAAGTTTATAAGTTGCTATCTTTGATAATACAGAAACAGATTTGTCAATATTTTAATGTATTCCAAAACATTGTTAACCCCGCCTCTTTTTCGCACCATTTTATCAGGGGTCGTACTCTCCGCCTTTTTTTCAGGACACTCTCAATAATGAAATTTTTTTAGTTTATAGCTACCACTGTTTTTATGCAATATTCTCTACACTATACAATCATGGCACATCACTATAAACATATACAGAAATTTTTCTTCATAAAATTAATGGTGGCTAAAAAGACAAAAATTTCTTATCTTTGAGAGTGTCCTGAAAAAAGGGCGGAGAGTACGACCCCTGTTTTATATAGAGAATATTTTTTTTTAGTACATATCTGCGATAAAAGAAGAAAAAAATACTTTTAAAATAAAAGTGGTATGAAATAAAGGCGAGGCTTCAATTACTCCGGAATACATAAAAAAGTCGGTAACTCAACAGAAATAATAACTAAGAAATTCGTTTTAGCTCTCTTGAATGAAGACAATGTAAAACAGAGGTAGTCAACCTTTTTATACAACCCGACTTCCCCCCCCCCCCCCCCCAATGTAATAGATTACATTATTTTGCGTCTTACTTTGACTCCTTATAAAATACATATATTAAAAAAAAAAAAAAAAGAGAGAGAAGAAAATATAATAAAATGTTTTTAAATACTTTTATGAAGAATTTTAGGCAATACATTGAACAATTCCATTTCAATGTTTTTAAAATATCAATTAAATATTAAAGAAAACAAAATATTTTAGTGTCAGATTAAACTTCTATAGCCTTTCGTGAAATCTGGAACGCCTACTAGCGGACGTTAGGGACCAAGTTATCTGCCTCTAATGCAGACGGTGATGATAGCTGTCAACAGGAGCACATTAGAGCTTTAATCTTCTTATTGAGGACTAATTGCAAATAAGTTTAAATCAAACGACTTTCTAAATACAAATACGTGAGTGTATGAGAGAAACAATTTACAATTTTAACTTTATAAATGCAGTATAAACATATATGTACAGTGTGACTCTCTGGAGTTAAGTACGCTTTTAAAGCAGTTCGCAAAGTGATTTGGTTGGGTAGCAGACCACATATGAATGATTTTTTTTAGCAAATACATAGTTCGTACAGTCCTTGAATTTTCTTAATTTTTTGCACCACTATTATCATTTAACAAATTTTGATATTAAAAAAGAGGACGTATATTGCTTAAAAATATTGGCGGGAAAGTCCTTGGAAAAAAGCGTGGCCGTACGAACCATGAAATACTTAACACTTTCGCGACCACAAGCTTTTGTCTTTTTGACAGTAACGTCCGCCTGTGGGCGTTATTTTTCGAAGTTACAATATTTCAGAATAATATTTTTTCTGTATTTACATTTGTATTACAAATGGATACACATCATAATTATATTATTTCTTATAAAAGTATCGTACTTGCCAACCTAGCCCGAAAGATTGTTACTTCCGCCTCTTTCCGCCTATTTTTTTACACCAGTCTTTTTTTAGAATACTTTTCTTCTAATTTAATCTTAAGTATATTTGAAGAGAATTACTCTAAAAATTAAGTGGTGTACAAAAAAGGGCGGAAACAAACAAACTTCCGGGTTAGGTTGTTAGCAAGTATGAAGTATTGGTATCCATGGTAGGGGAGACCGGGGCACAGTGGACCTAGGGGCAAAGTGGACCACCTGCATGTAAATCTATTAATATTAAACTCTTTTAGTTCATATATGGATACTCATGTATGGCAGCATGGTGCTAGTTATATTCACTCCAAAAAAGACACATGGGAAATAGTAAGGTAACCATTTTGAGCAGTTTTTATGTTTTGTGCTGCTCAAAGTAATTTTTCCTCATTGAAGTTTTTAAAATTTTATGAAGATTGAACTAGTGACTATAAATACTATATAACTGTTAAAGGAAAGCAAGATATTGCTGTTTTTAAATTCCTAAAAATTATTAGCATATTTATAGTCTGTATATTATTTTATTATTATTATTTATTTTACTCTGGCACGGAGTACAGTGGACCACCTTCTAATGTGCCTAAAAGTACAAATTAGATTTAATACTTATATTTGTTTTAGTTAAATTTATAGATACAAATATAATGTAAAGTATTGATGTCTCAAAGTAATAAATATCTTAATGTTAATATAAATAAAATGAATAATAAATTTCTGAAAGAATAAATATTTGAATAGTAATATAATATCTATTAATATCTAAATTTAAAAACTAATTGAAATATATTGCATTAATAAAAGAAGAAAATAATATCTAATTTATTAAATAGTGGGAGAATTTTATTATCATTGTTGTTTTTAGAGATCACATGTAAACAGCAAAAGAAGCAGCTTAATGCATTTTAGTTAAATTTATCCTACAAATAAAATGTTAATTAATTATATCTCCAAATATTTTTTTATTATTATTAAATATTTGAATAGTAGTATAATATTTATTAATATCTGAATTAAAAAGAAACACTAAAAAAAATTTATATAATATTAGTAAAAGAATAAAAAGTAATTATCTATTTTAACTTAATAAATTTTCTTACTGAGATTTGATTTCTTATTTGTTTATTTTAATTTAATTTATTTTAGTTTATTTCATGAAAATACTTGAATTATGTTCTTTAGACTAGAATATTATAAGAAACTAATTTTGGAGAAAAAAAAGTAATTTACATTAATTTAATACAAACAAGAGGCTGGTCCACTGTACCCCGGTAATAGGGCACAGCGGTTCACTTTGAGAGTGCTCTTTTGTTATTTGTTTATTCATAATGTATTGGAAATATTGTTATAAAAAAAATTAAGACATGTCAAGAAGGGCTTAGAGATTGTTTGCTTGTTTTTTTCTTTTTTTTTTTTTTCCAAGTACATTGCTTTTCTAGTTTTTGAGGGAAAAAAAATTAAGAGTGTAAAAGTGGTCCACTGTGACACGGTCTCCCCTATATTTGATTGTAAAAATATGAATATTGGGTATATTCTTAAAAAATATATAACACACAAATTGCGTAAAAAACGCCCACTGGCGGAGTTACAGATTTTCAAATGACTTGCATTTACGTCAGCGGTCGCGAAAGAGTTAAAATATTAAAAACTGAACAATTTTAAAAGAAAAAGGGCTTAACGATAATCGAATAAAAGTATCTACCACAATCATCGAATAAACGTATGTACCAGACCAAATTTTGAAAATGCGATTAACGAAGAACACTGCAGCTCATTTCTACAAAAAGATATCATAGTAGTTCATTTTAAAAAGGAAGAGTACAGAAGCTGTCTCTTTTAAGAAGATTTTTTTTTAAATTCTTATTAAAATAAATATTATTTTTATTCTTTAATGTTGTTTTTATATTAGAGGAAATTATCAGAGTCTTCCTATAATTAAATACATATACATATTTCACTAACGTAGCATGTTGGTTGAGGGTGAAAGGTGGGGGGGGGGTCGCCGAACTGATGGCCATTTGTGAAGGAGCACCCAGTGGTTGGACGACGATACCACTAACAGCATATCTATATTTCGTCCGATATTCGAAACTGGGTCCTACCTCGTGCGAATCAGAGACGTTAAATACCAGACACTATGCGCGACTAATCATAGAAAAAAAACTGTATACATTACTTAAAAAGATGTAGAACATGTAGTGTACTTTTATGTATGATTCCTTAATCAGAAGTTTGTCAGTATAGTACTCATATAATTACTTACTAATCTTTTTGATTATAAGGTTTTAGAGAAACATAAAGAAAAACATTAACACTTTCGCGACCGCATGTTTTTGTCTTTTTCACAATAAGGTCCGCCTTTGGGCGTTATTCTCCCCAGTTGCAATATTTCAGAACAAAATTTTCCGTAGTCACATTTATATTACAAATGGATATACATTATAGTTACACTCTTTCTAATCAAAGCATTTATATCCATAGTATATTTCATTGTAAAAATGTGAATATTTTTAAGAAATAAACAACATACAAATTGCGAAAGAAACGGCCACTGATGGAGTTACAGATTTTCAAATGACGTAAATCTACGTCAGCGGTCGCGAAAGTGTTAATAATGACTTTTCTAGATATTTTGTGTTATATTATCTGGGAAAAAAAAAAGAGACAATATTTTAAATATACGTTAGATGAAAATACATAATCTTTTTCCAAATTCCAGTAGTTATACATACGTTTTACTAATCTAATTGTTCTGATTATAAAGTTCTATAATTAAAAAATTATACGGTTCATTTTCTTACCGACTTTTTATTCAGATTTTTTTTTTTTTTTTTTAGCTTTCAAATGAGGAAAAAGTGGTTAACGTGAAAATAATAGGTTACGTAGGGATTGAACACAGGCGCAGAACACATACTACTTATCAATGAAACAAATTTTTCCCTTTTTTTAATTGCAATATATTGTATGTACAGAAATTTCTTAAACAAATATCGGTATGAGTTCTGCGCCTGTATTCCATCCCTGTGTTATGTAGTTTATATAGCTCTCCATGTTTGCATCCTCTAATATTTAGTTTTAATTCATGCAATTTTTCCAAGAATAAACTTTTAAAAATTCATTAAAAAATAAAATTATTTAGTTATTTATACAGAATTACTGATAATAATTTATAGCAATTTTTCTTTAGTCTTGAATCTACATTTTTTGAACGAAAGCAATATAATTATCATAAATAAATTTAATAGTTCACACAATAATCCATAATGCATTTTACTATAAAATAACAATTTAAATTATAATTGAAAAATTACCTCTCTTTCCGTACACCAAAGTTAAAATTAGGAGGAAAATAATACAGCTTCTGTGGTTTTCCATGGTAATATGTCTAGCTATTTTCTGACGATAATTGCTTATCACGTAATTCCAAGAACACGTCTATCTCTCGGTGACTGTAATCATTTTGTTGCTTTTTTATCGCAAATTTCATCAGTGCAATCTTTGAAGAACGATGGCTGGTAACTTAATATGAAAATTGATAAATACTGAAAGTCATGCATGACAACATTAGTACAGCTTAATTTATAGGCTTTTAAAAGTATATATATTTTTAAGTAATGCGCAAATTATTGTAGACAGTTTTTATGGAGGTGTTAGAGGAACAATCTGTGTTATTATATGAAGAGTAATATAACGTACACTCGCAGAAGTTGATTAAACAACAACAAAAAAAAAAATCTTTAATTGATAGGAAGAGAAGGGGAATCGTATTTTCATAAAATATAATGATTCTATCGTAATTTCTAACTTTTTTTTTTCAAATTTATGAAGGACAAAGGCAAAAACAATTTGGTAAATTTTGCAATAGGGATTAATTGGAAGAGCTCCCCCCCCCCACCCCACCCCTACCATTTTTTCATTTTTCTTTATATTTAAGCCTCATCACACAGTTCAAATATGCATGTTGATTAATATTTTAGTTGTTTAGATTTATATAACAGTATATACATATATATATTTTTTTTCTGTTAAAAAATAGATATAATATCTGCTGTCTTAGAAGCTATATTATAAAAATCATTTAAATCAGGAGGAGAGGGCTGTATGTGATTTAGGAACCCTGAATAGAGTAGTCTGTCTAATGTGACTCGCCCTAGAAAGTTTTGTGACCTGCTGTGGAATTAATGAAGTTTATAAGTTGCTATCTTTGATAATACAGAAACAGATTTGTCAATATTTTAATGTATTCCAAAACATTGTTAACCCCGCCTCTTTTTCGCACCATTTTATCAGGGGTCGTACTCTCCGCCTTTTTTTCAGGACACTCTCAATAATGAAATTTTTTTAGTTTATAGCTACCACTGTTTTTATGCAATATTCTCTACACTATACAATCATGGCACATCACTATAAACATATACAGAAATTTTTCTTCATAAAATTAGTGGTGGCTAAAAAGACAAAAATTTCTTATCTTTGAGAGTGTCCTGAAAAAAGGGCGGAGAGTACGACCCCTGTTTTATATAGAGAATATTTTTCTTTAGTACATATCTGCGATAAAAGAAGAAAAAAATACTTTTAAAATAAAAGTGGTATGAAATAAAGGCGAGGCTTCAATTACTCCGGAATACATAAAAAAGTCGGTAACTCAACAGAAATAATAACTAAGAAATTCGTTTTAGCTCTCTTGAATGAAGACAATGTAAAACAGAGGTAGTCAACCTTTTTATACAACCCGACTTCCCCCCCCCCCCCCCAATGTAATAGATTACATTATTTTGCGTCTTACTTTGACTCCTTATAAAATACATATATTAAAAAAAAAAAAAAAAGAGAGAGAAGAAAATATAATAAAATGTTTTTAAATACTTTTATGAAGAATTTTAGGCAATACATTGAACAATTCCATTTCAATGTTTTTAAAATATCAATTAAATATTAAAGAAAACAAAATATTTTAGTGTCAGATTAAACTTCTATAGCCTTTCGTGAAATCTGGAACGCCTACTAGCGGACGTTAGGGACCAAGTTATCTGCCTCTAATGCAGACGGTGATGATAGCTGTCAACAGGAGCACATTAGAGCTTTAATCTTCTTATTGAGGACTAATTGCAAATAAGTTTAAATCAAACGACTTTCTAAATACAAATACGTGAGTGTATGAGAGAAACAATTTACAATTTTAACTTTATAAATGCAGTATAAACATATATGTACAGTGTGACTCTCTGGAGTTAAGTACGCTTTTAAAGCAGTTCGCAAAGTGATTTGGTTGGGTAGCAGACCACATATGAATGATTTTTTTTAGCAAATACATAGTTCGTACAGTCCTTGAATTTTCTTAATTTTTTGCACCACTATTATCATTTAACAAATTTTGATATTAAAAAAGAGGACGTATATTGCTTAAAAATATTGGCGGGAAAGTCCTTGGAAAAAAGCGTGGCCGTACGAACCATGAAATACTTAACACTTTCGCGACCACAAGCTTTTGTCTTTTTGACAGTAACGTCCGCCTGTGGGCGTTATTTTTCGAAGTTACAATATTTCAGAATAATATTTTTTCTGTATTTACATTTGTATTACAAATGGATACACATCATAATTATATTATTTCTTATAAAAGTATCGTACTTGCCAACCTAGCCCGAAAGATTGTTACTTCCGCCTCTTTCCGCCTATTTTTTTACACCAGTCTTTTTTTAGAATACTTTTCTTCTAATTTAATCTTAAGTATATTTGAAGAGAATTACTCTAAAAATTAAGTGGTGTACAAAAAAGGGCGGAAACAAACAAACTTCCGGGTTAGGTTGTTAGCAAGTATGAAGTATTGGTATCCATGGTAGGGGAGACCGGGGCACAGTGGACCTAGGGGCAAAGTGGACCACCTGCATGTAAATCTATTAATATTAAACTCTTTTAGTTCATATATGGATACTCATGTATGGCAGCATGGTGCTAGTTATATTCACTCCAAAAAAGACACATGGGAAATAGTAAGGTAACCATTTTGAGCAGTTTTTATGTTTTGTGCTGCTCAAAGTAATTTTTCCTCATTGAAGTTTTTAAAATTTTATGAAGATTGAACTAGTGACTATAAATACTATATAACTGTTAAAGGAAAGCAAGATATTGCTGTTTTTAAATTCCTAAAAATTATTAGCATATTTATAGTCTGTATATTATTTTATTATTATTATTTATTTTACTCTGGCACGGAGTACAGTGGACCACCTTCTAATGTGCCTAAAAGTACAAATTAGATTTAATACTTATATTTGTTTTAGTTAAATTTATAGATACAAATATAATGTAAAGTATTGATGTCTCAAAGTAATAAATATCTTAATGTTAATATAAATAAAATGAATAATAAATTTCTGAAAGAATAAATATTTGAATAGTAATATAATATCTATTAATATCTAAATTTAAAAACTAATTGAAATATATTGCATTAATAAAAGAAGAAAATAATATCTAATTTATTAAATAGTGGGAGAATTTTATTATCATTGTTGTTTTTAGAGATCACATGTAAACAGCAAAAGAAGCAGCTTAATGCATTTTAGTTAAATTTATCCTACAAATAAAATGTTAATTAATTATATCTCCAAATATTTTTTTATTATTATTAAATATTTGAATAGTAGTATAATATTTATTAATATCTGAATTAAAAAGAAACACTAAAAAAAATTTATATAATATTAGTAAAAGAATAAAAAGTAATTATCTATTTTAACTTAATAAATTTTCTTACTGAGATTTGATTTCTTATTTGTTTATTTTAATTTAATTTATTTTAGTTTATTTCATGAAAATACTTGAATTATGTTCTTTAGACTAGAATATTATAAGAAACTAATTTTGGAGAAAAAAAAGTAATTTACATTAATTTAATACAAACAAGAGGCTGGTCCACTGTACCCCGGTAATAGGGCACAGCGGTTCACTTTGAGAGTGCTCTTTTGTTATTTGTTTATTCATAATGTATTGGAAATATTGTTATAAAAAAAATTAAGACATGTCAAGAAGGGCTTAGAGATTGTTTGCTTGTTTTTTTCTTTTTTTTTTTTTTCCAAGTACATTGCTTTTCTAGTTTTTGAGGGAAAAAAAATTAAGAGTGTAAAAGTGGTCCACTGTGACACGGTCTCCCCTATATTTGATTGTAAAAATATGAATATTGGGTATATTCTTAAAAAATATATAACACACAAATTGCGTAAAAAACGCCCACTGGCGGAGTTACAGATTTTCAAATGACTTGCATTTACGTCAGCGGTCGCGAAAGAGTTAAAATATTAAAAACTGAACAATTTTAAAAGAAAAAGGGCTTAACGATAATCGAATAAAAGTATCTACCACAATCATCGAATAAACGTATGTACCAGACCAAATTTTGAAAATGCGATTAACGAAGAACACTGCAGCTCATTTCTACAAAAAGATATCATAGTAGTTCATTTTAAAAAGGAAGAGTACAGAAGCTGTCTCTTTTAAGAAGATTTTTTTTTAAATTCTTATTAAAATAAATATTATTTTTATTCTTTAATGTTGTTTTTATATTAGAGGAAATTATCAGAGTCTTCCTATAATTAAATACATATACATATTTCACTAACGTAGCATGTTGGTTGAGGGTGAAAGGTGGGGGGGGGGGTCGCCGAACTGATGGCCATTTGTGAAGGAGCACCCAGTGGTTGGACGACGATACCACTAACAGCATATCTATATTTCGTCCGATATTCGAAACTGGGTCCTACCTCGTGCGAATCAGAGACGTTAAATACCAGACACTATGCGCGACTAATCATAGAAAAAAAACTGTATACATTACTTAAAAAGATGTAGAACATGTAGTGTACTTTTATGTATGATTCCTTAATCAGAAGTTTGTCAGTATAGTACTCATATAATTACTTACTAATCTTTTTGATTATAAGGTTTTAGAGAAACATAAAGAAAAACATTAACACTTTCGCGACCGCATGTTTTTGTCTTTTTCACAATAAGGTCCGCCTTTGGGCGTTATTCTCCCCAGTTGCAATATTTCAGAACAAAATTTTCCGTAGTCACATTTATATTACAAATGGATATACATTATAGTTACACTCTTTCTAATCAAAGCATTTATATCCATAGTATATTTCATTGTAAAAATGTGAATATTTTTAAGAAATAAACAACATACAAATTGCGAAAGAAACGGCCACTGATGGAGTTACAGATTTTCAAATGACGTAAATCTACGTCAGCGGTCGCGAAAGTGTTAATAATGACTTTTCTAGATATTTTGTGTTATATTATCTGGGAAAAAAAAAAGAGACAATATTTTAAATATACGTTAGATGAAAATACATAATCTTTTTCCAAATTCCAGTAGTTATACATACGTTTTACTAATCTAATTGTTCTGATTATAAAGTTCTATAATTAAAAAATTATACGGTTCATTTTCTTACCGACTTTTTATTCAGATTTTTTTTTTTTTTTTTTAGCTTTCAAATGAGGAAAAAGTGGTTAACGTGAAAATAATAGGTTACGTAGGGATTGAACACAGGCGCAGAACACATACTACTTATCAATGAAACAAATTTTTCCCTTTTTTTAATTGCAATATATTGTATGTACAGAAATTTCTTAAACAAATATCGGTATGAGTTCTGCGCCTGTATTCCATCCCTGTGTTATGTAGTTTATATAGCTCTCCATGTTTGCATCCTCTAATATTTAGTTTTAATTCATGCAATTTTTCCAAGAATAAACTTTTAAAAATTCATTAAAAAATAAAATTATTTAGTTATTTATACAGAATTACTGATAATAATTTATAGCAATTTTTCTTTAGTCTTGAATCTACATTTTTTGAACGAAAGCAATATAATTATCATAAATAAATTTAATAGTTCACACAATAATCCATAATGCATTTTACTATAAAATAACAATTTAAATTATAATTGAAAAATTACCTCTCTTTCCGTACACCAAAGTTAAAATTAGGAGGAAAATAATACAGCTTCTGTGGTTTTCCATGGTAATATGTCTAGCTATTTTCTGACGATAATTGCTTATCACGTAATTCCAAGAACACGTCTATCTCTCGGTGACTGTAATCATTTTGTTGCTTTTTTATCGCAAATTTCATCAGTGCAATCTTTGAAGAACGATGGCTGGTAACTTAATATGAAAATTGATAAATACTGAAAGTCATGCATGACAACATTAGTACAGCTTAATTTATAGGCTTTTAAAAGTATATATATTTTTAAGTAATGCGCAAATTATTGTAGACAGTTTTTATGGAGGTGTTAGAGGAACAATCTGTGTTATTATATGAAGAGTAATATAACGTACACTCGCAGAAGTTGATTAAACAACAACAAAAAAAAAAATCTTTAATTGATAGGAAGAGAAGGGGAATCGTATTTTCATAAAATATAATGATTCTATCGTAATTTCTAACTTTTTTTTTTCAAATTTATGAAGGACAAAGGCAAAAACAATTTGGTAAATTTTGCAATAGGGATTAATTGGAAGAGCTCCCCCCCCCCCACCCCACCCCTACCCTTCACCAGAGCAGCCGGCGTTTATGGCGTGCTTTACGTAACGGCAAGTTATAAAACTGACTATAAGTTATTGAAAAAGCTAACTTATATATTGCCTTCATAATATATACGAAGTCTGTGATATACATATAATTCATGAATATTAGTAAAGGAAATTTACAGTGATAGCAGTTTTTTTTTTTTTTTTTTTTTTAATAAACCGGAAGCATTTATAAAAAGTTTACATAAAGTCTCCAATAAAAACGACGGAGACTTGGCCTCTAGGCAACTGCAAATCTGCAACAACGCTTAAACTATTAAAAACCATTGCAGTAGGTATTAGATTTTTTGTACATGCGCAACATAACATAATAAAACTTGTATTATAAAATAACTTTTACGCAAAAATCACACAAAAATCCAAATATTTACATGTAATTTTTATGCAGCCCTGCACGAGGATTATATACATCGCTTAAAAAAGAAGCATATTTTAGATTTATATCGAATCCGATACGTTTTTATTCATTATTTTTTAATCGGAAATAATAATTAAAGATATTGGCCGTTTTTTGTATAAGACGGATGAGTTTAATGAAATGCAAATTTAGTTAAATATCAATAAAATAGAATTATATGTTTTTTTACTAACTGATAAACAATTTTCGTTGAAAATAATCCATTAATTTTTTGCCGATCCGATTTAACTTCATTCCACTGGTGAGTGTTGCGAAAGTTGAGACTTTTTGTTCAATAATCAACATTAAATTTTAACTGAACAAATTGACTAATTATTTTGAAGTTTATTCTTTCATTATGTACAGTATATTTAGTATCACTTCTTAAAATTATTGGTAAGAGAATCACCTAAATTTAGCAATAATTTTTAGAACGCTTCAGAGCGTTAAGGCTGGCAAAGAGTTAAGAATGTTGCAATAGCTGCCAACCGTTCCGTATTTCAGACACTGGTATTTCTTAAAGAAATTTTTATATTACTTAATCGTAGAAAAATGCTACAAAATCGTATAAAAAATTCTCATAAAAAATTACCAATAAAGAAAATGTGAAATGATTGGGAACTCATGTTTACAAATATATATTCAATTGTAATAATCTCACTAATGTTTGTTAGTTGTGTTCTAACTATTATTTAAAAAAAATTTTCGCACAAAAAGCCATAACTCATAGTGGTAAACTATGATTGAATTAATTTGTAAGTACTTGTAAAAAAAAAAAAAATCATCATTGCCACATATAAGTTTATTTATTTATTTATATATTTATCTATTTATTAGAAAGCATTCTTTAGTAAATTACTGCAACATACATCGCATTTTGTTAGGTCGTTTGTCGGTTATTTTGATATAAATTAGCATCAATAAAACGGACCTCAAACAATTACCGACCTTACATTATAATGTATGTGTGTTCTTAGATCTTCCTGTAAAGAAAACATAAGTCACATACTCTTTCTTTTCAAAGTGAAATATTTCGCAGTGATAGTAATAATAATGTTATACATTGTAACATTCTACTCACTTTTACAAAAGTGTTAGCTAAACAAATACATATCCAGATAGGCAGACAAAACAAAGACATAAATTCATTTCACTTTTGTTACAAACTGTTAAAAATGGATTATTATTCTAATTTGATTGTGGTTAAATAAAACTGTGAAAATAAATTGTATAAAGTGCAGATTGGTAATCTACATCGACTAGGAAAATTTCATTATATGATGTATTTCATCAGCCATCAAGTAGATAATAAAATTTTATAAAGTGATAATATAAGGAGATGATTAAAAAGTTAAATAGAATTAGGCTATCTTAAGACTTGTTAGAAAGGCATCCTACAGCACAACACTGAGAGCTAGGCACCAATCGACCAGAGGTTTATTGCAGAGTTGCCAGCATTTTAATTCCGTAGCATTTCTAGACCCGCCTTTATTTCATACCATTTTTATTTTTAAAGTATTTTTTTTTTTCTTGTTTTATCATAGTTATTGATTGAAGAAAATTATTCTAGAAATAAAGTTGTAATAAAGAATTCATGGTTCAGTGATTTTCAAAAATTAAGAATTAAAAGATCAAATTAAAATGCCGGATCGCTCTGAAGCAAGAGAATGGAAAAAATTCAACGATGCACTATTTTTCTTCAAATTTAATAATTATAGTAAAATTTAAAATACTACGTACAATTTATGCAATATTTACAGGAAAAATGTTTAAGGAACATCATAGCTCCAAATCTTCATTTACTCACCTAGGGAGAGATCGAAAAAATTCTACTTCGATCGCAGTCGAAGCATCAAAATCTATACTCTCATTTTTTAGCTGTCGTCAAATTCTAAAACAAATCGTATAAAATTTTCTTTATTTCCCCGGGCCCACCAGCGGCCGAGCGGTTCTGCGCTCAAAGCTGGTAGACGGGAGGTGCCGGGTTCGATCCCAGGTCGCGCTCATCGACCTAGCCGTTCGGAGTTTTCCGTGGTTTCCTCCGAAACTTGCGTAAATACGGGCTAGGACCCCTTAGAAAGACCCCCACGGAGGGCATTCCCCCTCTAGGCCTAGGACACATCAGGTGTCAATCGGCCTTAAAAATCCTACAACTTTATTTCCCCGCGGTGATGAAGAGCCGTCTAAAGGGAGTTGATTTTACTACAGTGGTGCGAAATAAAGGCGTGGCTAGAAATTTTTAGGAAGAAATTAAAATGATGGTAATTATGCTATTGTATCCACATCCAAAAACCATCTCTAAGAGAAAAGTCTCGTACCTGAAGAAAAGTTCAGCAGATAACTGACAGGAATATCCAGCAGTTTAAAAAATAAAGCTCTCTTAGATGACGCACTTCATAATACATGCATTTTGAGTTATAAATCAAAAATCTCTCACTGATACTTTTTGGTCTTAGTTAAAAGTCATTCGAATGTACGTCACAAGTCACTTTTAGTTTCACTTAAGCGAGTAAAATTTGAATTATTTTAATAATTTATGTATCAGTGGCGGATTCAGAACTTGACTTTGGGGGGGGGGGGCTAAGTTTTTTCAAAGTGTTATTCTAGACCAATAAAAAATTTAAAATTGCAATATTCAATTGTGAAGGTCAGTGGTTTTTTTTTTTTGGGGGGGGGGCTTCAGCCCCCTAGCCCCCCCCCCCTAAATCCGTCACTGTTATGTATAACTTTACCTTCTCTTCCTCATGTATGATAGTAAAAATATTTTTTTTTTTTTTTTTGTCCATTTCTCGAAATGGAGTTTCGTTATATTTACACGTTTATGTGCGTGTGTGTCTTTTACAAGATAATCTCAAGAACAAGTAGTAGAGGAATTCCAAACTCGG
This sequence comes from Salticus scenicus, assembly GCA_963930645.1. Lineage (NCBI taxonomy): Eukaryota > Metazoa > Arthropoda > Arachnida > Araneae > Salticidae > Salticus > Salticus scenicus. The sequence continues at coordinate 792,504 of CAWVNO010000349.1, forward strand.
TATTCTAAATCTGTGTCATATAAGGATGCTATGCTACACTGAGTTTATCATAGAAATCAAGTGAATGATTCATATTCAGGTATATACAGTCGGTAACAAAAGTGTCCGAACACTAGCAAAAATTCCTATGTAAAAAAAGTACACTCCATACGGTTTTGTTAAATAAATCCTTGTCAAATCCTGTTCTTAGTCAGTGTAAGAACATGATTCGATAAGGATTTATTTAACAAAACCGTATGAAGTGTACTTTTTTTGCAGAGGAATTTTTGCTAGTGTTCGGACACTTTTGTTACCGACTGTACAAGAGAATTCAAATACATTACGTGTATTGAAAAAATATTTTATACGTACCTATGGGCGTTCCCTAAACAAAAATGAAAGGAACATATATTTTTTTAATGCGTAAAAGAATGTTTCGTGTGAAAATCATTAACCATTCAATTACAAGGCGTACATTATTCTCACTATATCCCCTTAACGCGCGGTGTCCTCGCCACAAGGACGCAAAATTTAAGATACAGCTGCAAAAATTCATCCCGGAAATATTTTAGCAAAAATTCACGTTTATAACATATCAGAAAAGGCCGGTTTTTTAAACCTTAAAATTTAAAATTTCTTTTAGTTTAATTTAGTTCATGAATTCCGGTGGCAGTATAATTTAAATGTTTCAAATTGTCTTGCGCCGCAAAGGGATATTCCATTACAAAAGTAATGGAATATAGTGGGACTAAACATGAAAATTATTGGAAGTCCATTTCCGATTGCGATATATGTTATTAATGTAGGACAATATTTAGTACACAGCATTGTGCACACGTATACAATTTATAGACATCATAGCATACAGGACTATTAATAATTAAGAGAAAACATTCGTTTCTGTTCAATGTAAGTGGTGGAAGCTACATTTTACCATGTCCAGGTAAATCGCTCAAGAATGAAAATTAATTCCTCATATCCATACGATAATAATATATATTTTTGGAGTTAAATTTTCAGCTGTGTGTGTGTGTGTTTTTTTTTTTTTTTTTTTTTTTTTAATCATAATTGTGCGTTTTGTGGTTCTCTGAATACTCATGTCAACTTTTCAACAACTGATTTTTTCGTGTATGTCTGTTATCGACATAACTTAAAAACAAATAATTACAAGCAATTCAAATGTTGTATTTTGAAGTATGTATGAGGTTGCTACTTGAAAAATTTTATAAAAATTAAGTGCAGATGTAAGTTGTATAAATAATTTGGAAAAGCTTTTAAATTCATTAACTGTCTTGGAATGTATATACATGTAAGTATTAAATCCACACCGGGGGTTGAGTGGTCGATAACCATTCCCCCATACACACACAGAAATTCTGTGTGTGTATGGGGGATATATAATCACTTTGATATATAATTCTGTGACAGCATAGCTGCCAATATTTTAATTTATTTCGGAGTAATTTTAACCCCGCCTCTATTTCGTACCACTTCTTTTTTAAAAGTACTTTTTTCATATTTTATCGAAGTTATGTATTGAAAAAAAATTTTCTATAAATAAATTGGTGCGAAATAAAGGCGGGGCTAAAAGTACTCCGGAATAAATTAGAATATTGGCAGCTATGTGTGACAGAATTATATATCAAATAAAGCTGTTTCTAAATCTAGTTTGAATGATTTTAACACAGGTTTGTATACAGTAATTCTTATTTTATCTCTTAATATGCAATCAGTCTTTATAAAATTGAAAAGTAAGGTAAGAGAAAGTCTTGTGTATGCCACACTAGATTATTTTTTCTAGATAAACGAATGCGTGTACTCATTTTTTGTGTACTCTTAATTTACTACTCATTTTTAAATTTCCAATATTTCTATTAGACTTTCTAAAAAAGTATGTTTTACACGATTTTTTTTTTTTTTTTTTTTTCGTTTTTTCAAACTATTTTTAATATAGTTTCAAGCCGATACCAATATAATTAAATGCTTACAATGTTTTACTTACTTTTTTTAACATAAATCTTTACAAGAGAAAAATAGAAATAAAAAACTACTAAATAAATTCAACCTGTATCATTTGTGATAAATCTGATGTCATAATACCATTAAAATTTTTATTCATCTATTTTTTCAAGCCATAATAATTTTACTTAATAATTCAAATTTATGGATATTGCAAAAACTTATTTAACATATCGTTTTGGAGAAGTTAATTATTTCAATCAAATCATTTTAAATAAAAAAATTATAAATTTATTTTTATGATGGTGGAAATTATTTATTTATTTATTTATTTTTTAATTTATTTTTTTTGCATCCGACAGTTTTTTTTTTTTTTTTTTAATCGAGTAACGTATCTTACGTAAAACAGCAATACGACGATTGATAAAAAAATTACCATCCAAGTGTTTCGCTGGAATACAATATACAGAATTCATTACCACAAGAAAATTTTAATGGATGCTGTTGCTGCATTCTAACCATACTTGCCAACATACTAATTAATATTCCGTAGTAGAGTTAATATCGCCTTCTTTTTCACACCAGTACGTTTTTAGAATATTTTTATTCTTATTCAATCGCAATTGCATTTGAAGAATATTACTCTAGAAATTTACTGGTGTAAAAAAAAGGGCGGGATTAACAGCACTATGGAATATTAAATAGGATTTTGACAAATATGATTACAACTAGAATGCCTCGATAAGATAACAATAAAATCGTAATCATCAAGTGAAAGCAGCGTCACCTGGCCTATCACCAGGTGGCGTCCTTTTGCAACACACACAATTTTTAATACGCGCAAATTAAATCTTGTTCAGATAAACTTTGTCGGAGTAGGGCAGATGGTACGCAATGCATTAAAAATTTAAATTGAGTTGTAAACCTGGAATAGTCTGATATTTATTTTATTTTATTTGTTTATTTATTTATTTATAATGAAGTTAGGGTCTTGACAGCCTTGTTACTAGTTTTTTTTTTTTTTTTTTTTTTTCCTTTTTGGTTGTGTGTGTGTGTGTGTGTGTGTGTGGCGAGGGGAGAGGCTATAAGGTATAGTTTGCACACACTTTAAAAATGAAAAATTATTAGGAGGGTGTATGATGGAGGACAGATATTTGAAGAAAGAAGAAATAGAGCAAAGGTCTTGGTAAGATGAAATTAGAATCCGTCAGAATTTTCAAAGATCGTTTGCACGGTGACTGAGCGGAAGTTTGCTAAAGCCAGAATTTTAAAAGTTGTTTGCACACAGAGCAAAAAGGCTGTTGTTGATTCCGAAACGGGAAGAGAATAGAGACCCTATATTAGATGGAGACTGGACACTAGCGCGCCAGCTTTTTTACGAAATCTTCCATTTTAGTGCCAGATGCTCCATTGCTTACCATTACGCTGTGAAGAAATTTCGATTATATAAGTCGAAACTGAAGGAGAACTTATTTATCGCATTTTTACAGTGTTGGTTAATAAATTACTTTAATTTTGAAATATTTTTAAAAGATAAAAATGTATTATTATTTATTTTATATCATGTTTTAAATACTTTGATTTCTGTTATTGCATGCTGTTTTACGTAATTATTTCGTAACATATGGGACAATTACATTATTTATTTGCCAGCTGCTAGCTGGCAGCTAAAAAAAAAAAAAAAAAAAAAGAAAATAATGTGTATATTATTTACTAGCATATGAAATATATATATATATATATATATTAAATAATAGCTGCCATAATAAATTTTATAAATAATATTTAAATTAGTTATTATTTTTATTTACATAACATCTTAAAAAAACTAAAAAAAAAAAAAAAAAAAAAAAAATCAATAAAATAAGCAAGTAACAAAATAAATTAAATAAATTAAAATATATTTTTTAATTTCTAAAACTATTAGTTAATCATCATGTCCAACACAGTTGAAGGCTATTAGTTAATATTTTTACGAATTATTATTAATTAAATTTTTATTTTTATTTGTTAATATTTTTACAAAAATAAATAATTACGTCCTTATTAATAATAATACGTAATTAAAATAAATAAAATATGTATTTTTAGCTTGTAAAAATATTACGTAAATATTTTTATAAAATAATAAATAATTTCCGTTCTTCTGCCGTAATTTTAGATTTATTCATGAATTACTTGAAAAAAAACTAAGATTGTCATATTTTTGTTAAAAATTTATGTATGTCCTCAGAAAAAATAATGTAGTATTACTTTCACAATCAACGTATTTTGCTATAGAAATATATAACAAAAAATTCCTCTGTTTTCCGATCGGAGTTTAGAAAGTAACCATATCTTATCGAAGGTTAAATAAAACTCGTTTTTCTTCAAACTCTTTTTTTCTAAGAAGAAGAAAAAAAAGAATACATATTTATATTCTACATTGCTTTCTGAACAAATTTAGTACAATTTTGTTTCATGTATGCTGTATAGGAAAGTGTCAATCACGAAGAAAAAAACATTACGGTCTGCGGGGATCATGCCGAATTGGCACTAAAATAGCCGACTTTCATTCATTGTCCAGTCTCTTCCTAATATAGGGTCTCTAGATGAGAAGCGTCGCAGGTGCCTCCTAGCGGGAGATTTGTGCAATCAGAATTTTCAAGAATTGCCGTAGATGGCTAGTACATATATATAAAGCATTTTTAATTGTGATTAATTGTAGAACAGTGAATTTGTTATGAAATCCTTAAAACATTCATTTAAACATTCTTCTTTTCCACTAAGAAAAAGAGGATTATAGATTTTTTTTAATTTCTTCAAACTTATTAATTATTAAAACATATTATTAATTATTAAAACATATTAATTATTAATTATTAAAACATATACACAAGAAAAAAATTGCTTATGCAATTATTTATTTGCATAAACTTTTCTAGGCGACTTTATTTTTATTTTTGCTGTTTGCGTAAAACTGTAAACCTACACCTATGTAATAAAAATTAACATGTCTACCGCTCTTTTTTTTTTTTTTTTTTTTTAAGAATAAGGAAGAGTTTTATAAATTTATTTCATAACAATATTTATAATACGAATATTATTTTATATCTGTTTAAAAATGTTGATTACGATAAAGCTTATAGACATGGAAAAAAGGGGTATTATCCCGTTAGTAGTCGCTAGTTGGTCGATTTGCCGCCCATCTTTTAGTGTTGCCAGATTTTTTTATTCAATAGCCACCAAAAATTTTTAGAAGTAGCATTTGGCATAGATAAAATGCGAATAAACTCGAAGAAACGTAGATCACATCATTTTTTAAAATTATTGGTGACAGTTAAATAAAAAGTGTGCAATTTTTAATAGGTGGCGCTGTCTATAGCGACTACTAACGGGTTAAAAACATAAACATGCAAAACAAAATATAGTACATGAAATATCTGGTAAAAGAAGCAGGTCTACCAGATTGAGAGTAATTTCCATTCAATATCAGTATGTACACGAACCATTTGCTTCATCTCAACGAAAAGCTTAGTGTAGCATCCCTATATGATACAGATTTAGAATACTGAGTTTGGAATTTCTGCTGCTATTCGTTCTTGAGATATACTGCTAACACTCACACAGACAGACACACACACAGACCATTCGCTAAAAACATGATTTTCGTATTCAGGGGACCTCAGAACATGTAAATATAACAAAAACTCGCTTTTGAAAATTTGACCCTAAAACAATACTTTCTCTACCGTAAGGGTAAGAGAAAGTAAAAACTGCTGTGTAATGAGCTGTAGCAAATACACAAATTTTTGTTCCAGTGACAAAAAATATAATCCTTAAAGACTTACAAAAAATTTAAATCCCTTTGGTATAAATGAAATACAGTAACCACCGCTTATTAAAATCACTGGTTAATAAAATCAGCCGCTTAATATGATCAAATTTCCAGGACCGGAATCAAATCAATGCAAATTAATTTTAAAACCGCCGCCTAATGAAATTAGCATTGCCGGTTATAAAACTCAAAAAAAAAAAAAAAAAAAAAAAAAATCTTTTCAGCAGCAAAACTGTCATTTATGCACACTAAACAAATTTTTATTTACGCTGTTTTTTTTTTTTTGTTTTTTTTGTTTTTTTTTTTTAAATAAAGTAGAAAATGAAATACAGCAATCCCTCTGTTATCTATTTTTATCGAAAGTTTTACATTTACAACAGTAAATTTTACATTTACAGCAATTAAGCACGTCCCATTATTTGTCTTAGAAATAATTTCAAGCAATGTATTCTTCAAAGCGCGGAAATAAGGTAAAAATTTTATTTGGTGATCAAGTGATTTTTTTTTAAACATATATAATATTTAAATAGGGAACTTTCGGCAAAGTATTGATAATTTTCCTCAAAGGAGAGCGCATCGGAACTTGAGACGTGTTTAATTCACTTATTTGGAAGGAACAATCAAATAATTATGTGTCAAAAATTAATTAATATTGTTTATTAGTTCCATTATTTGATACCTTTTGAAATTTCTTTCCAAATTCAGGTAAATAATATCTTTTTTCTTCAGTGCAGGAACGTTCGCCGGACATAAAAATCAGCCGCTTAATAAAATCACCTTTGCTCAGAACGAATGTGATTTTAATAAGCGACGGGTACTGTATTATATTAGGTAACGGCTGCGTCAGCAAAAATAATTCATTTAAATTTAAACAATATATATATATATATATATATATATATTATATATTTTTTTACTTACACCAGAAAAATTTTGTTGTATCATTAAATTAAATAAATAAATGTCTACGGCATTAACTACTGTAATTAGGCTCTTGCAATTGTTATTGCTTAAAAAGTATTGGGAAAAAAACTCTTTCCCGATAGATATCAGCTGTAAGGAACGAAATTAATTTTCTGAACAAGCTTAAGGCAAAAAAGCATTTAAACTAGTGTATCTGTAAATCAGGAACCTGAACATTCTCCTTTCATCATTGCTCAGCAGATCATTTTTATTTATTCACTATTAATTCAAATAATTAACGGTTACCTTGTTATATAACGTAAAATTATTAAATTAAGTAAAATTAGAGATATGAATGAGCTGCAAATTTCAAAACCCATGTTTATCATTATGCTTATTCTATTCGTGCAAAAATTAAATACAGATCATAATTAATATTTTCGAAATATGAATTTATTAATAATTTTCATAATTAAAAGTGAGCTTTCAAATTAAAAAATGCGTCCATAAATTTTGACATTTTTATCTCAGTGAAAATTTGAGATAAATATATAAAATATACCATTTTGTGCAATAAATCGAGCCAAACATTTTATTAATTTAACAAAAAGCAGTGATCGTAGAAAAAAAAAAGAACTTGATGCTATTTTAATACGTAGCCGACCCCCTGAGCAAAGCCTAAATATATCGTTATAAACAAGGCCTTATTAGGTATTGATTGGCCCCAGTTCATGCTCCTACGATGGTATGCGGCGAAATGAGTCGGCGGCTGGGATTGCATTTTTTAAGACTGTACATATACAGGGTGATTCCACATTGTACCGAGAAACTCAGTGGGACAATAGAAGTGCTAACGTGGAGCATAAATCAGTATATCAACCCTGTTCCTATCTGAAATCGTTTTTAAGCTACTGAAAGTACAGTGCCCGCAGCGGTCCTACATTTTCACGTGTGTTTTATTATTTTAATACCACTATTTATTTGTACATCTTTTTTGAAGATTTTAAAGCTAAAGCAATATGTAAAAGTATATTAATTGATTAAAGTGGTGGGAAAATAATAAAATTCACGAAAAAGAAAATTGGACTGCTGCGGGCACTGCAAGTAGAATTAAAAAATAAATAAAAATTTTACAAAATCTGTTATTCCTGCAGTTTCTAAGAATTCTATGGATAAAGCAAACTTATATTGTAAAAGAACCGAAAATAAAATTTACATAATGATGTTTATAATGTTAGAATACGTTTTAGAATAATTGTGATATACTGATGAGTTACAAGTGCATAAAATAATGAAACAGGGATCACAATCCCTGCATTTTTTTTTAGGCCTGATTTGAGGATGAGAAATTGTCGTCTTTTTTTACCACAATAATTTTTATAGATCCTCGATCCTTCGATTTATTACAAATTATTTAATTCTGAAATGGGGAGAGCGATAAGCTTTTCAGCTAGAAGACTACCTGGGATCTCACTACAGTTATCCCAGATCCTTCATTTAGTCGTGAAGCATACTTTTTTTGAGACACATGTCAGTGACATTTTTTTTATCTTCAAAACATTCATAGGACGGCGAAAAAGTATAATTTAAAGTGAGACGTATTGATGACGAAGTATTGAGTTTTAGAAGAAAAGTGATAAATAGAATTTCATAGTAAAATGTAATATGTTATACTAAATATAAATTAATAAAAAGTATTGTATAATGTGTAACTTTTACTATTTTTATGCTGTATATTGAATATTTCAATGCTTATTCCATTAAATTCCTTTTAAAAATCCAACTGAAAACCTTATTAACACATTCGCGACCGTTGACGTAGATTCACGTCATTTGAAAATTTTTAACTCCACCACTGGTCGTTTCTTACACAATTTGTATGTCATTTTTTCTTAAGAATATACCTAATATTCATGTATTTAAAATCAAATATACTATGGATACAAATACTTTGATTAAAAAGAATATAATTATAATGTAATATAAATGTGAATACAGAACATTTTGTTCGAATTATTTAAACTTGGGAGTATAACGCCCACGGGCGCTTATTGTTAAAAAGACAAAAGTATGGGGTCGCGAAAGTGTAAACTTGAACAAGTATGCCCGTCACAAAGGTATGGTTGATGCGGTGCCGAACGTGTTAATCATGATATTTTACTATGAAAATACCATAAAAGGTTTCCCATAAAAACACTGATAGGAAAAAAGTCTATTCGTATCATAAAATTGTGCATTCATTTTTATTCTGATTTGATAAAAGAAAACGATTTATTAATATAAGGCTGAGCACAGCCCCGTCTTTTTCCAAGGAGACTTCCAACAGTATTAATTAAAAATAATTTTCCTCTTAAATGAAAGTGTACAGTTAAAAGAAATGCCAACAGCACACATGTCCACCGTACATCTTTATGATGTGTCTGGGATATCTTTTCATCCTGAATCCATCTCCATAATGCCCACTTGTATGTTTTTCTAACATCAGTATTTCTTTGCAGGAATATTTGTAATTTTTACACACAGAAAACTGCTAAAAATCTTATCAAAATTTTCGATAAAAAATTTCCAGTAATAATAATAAAAAAAGGCGTACAAGTTGGCAGCTATGCATCTTGGAGATATCCTGGGGAGAACATGTTCTGTCAGGGAAGACTACTTGGAAAAAGACGGTGTCGTGTGCGCACCTTTATATACAGTGCGTCCCAAAAGTTTATAGACAACCGTTTCTTTGGATTTAAAAGCTAATTAAATGAGTAAGAAAGACGAAGTAAATTATGTAAATATGTATTGACGTATTACAAAAAATGAAATACTTAAAGAACTTTAAACACATTTAAATTTAATATTAAAAAAAAAAAAAAAAAAAAAAAAAAAAAAACGAAAATAATGCTGTCCCAAAAATATATAGACAACCGGTGATAAAAGCTGATTCAAGTACTGATCTTCAAATTTGCATATTCCAAGGTTATGTACTTGTGAAGTAATAATTTTCTGAGATAAAAGCAAAGCTGACTTTCTTTTTTTGACTGATTGTACAGATGCCTCACAACATGCAGTTTTCCAATAATGAAATTTTGAAATTTTATTGTTTCAAAGCTCGTGGAATGAAAGTTGTGGACATTTCTAGAAAAACTGGACGCAGTAGAGCTGGTATACCATATTCTGTCAGAAAGGGACAATTTTGAAACAAAATCACGTTCTGGGCGACCAAAGGAAACAACTAAATGACAAGACATAGAGATTTCCAGATTAGTTTCAACCCAGACCCTGTATGTAAGGTCAATTTCTAGAGAGATGACCGTTCCAGTATCAAAATCCACGGTGCATCGACAGCTGCAGGTAAGTAAATTGCTTTCATATTGTAAATAGTGTCGTTCACCAAAGTTGACAAAACGGCATAAAGATGCTCGTGTTTAGTGAGCTCGAAATCATGTGAATTGGACATATGAATAGTTCAGTGTTCTGTTTAGTTAGGAAAATAAGTTCAATTTAGATGGCCCCGATGGTTGGAAATATTACTGGTTCGATATTCGCAAGGAATCACAAACTTTTTTCAACAGACAACAAGAAGGGGGTTCACTCAAGGTACGGGGAGCATTTTCCTTTAAAGGAACTACCGTCACTACCGATATTGTTTTTTTTAAAGGTCGTCAATGTTCTGAAGATTACCAGAAAATGCTAGAAGTACGGTTACTTCTATTTGAAAATTTGTTAAGAGGGGAAGAATGGATATATCAGCAAGATAATTTATCCATTTACTAGTAAAACTCTACATTGTAATGGTCTAGACAAATCCAAGTAACTGCTATGGACTGCCCAGCCCTAAGTCTTGACCTGAACCCAATGGATAACCTTTCGGAACTATTTGCTGGTGACGTATATGCTAATTTTGTCAATTTGCATCAGTTCTAGATTGAATGCTGCAAATTGAAAGAAGTTGGTTTTCTCTAAAGCCAGAAATTCTTCAAACTATTGTTTTGAGTATGCCTGTTCGATTTTTTGAAGTGATTAGGAAAAAAGGCTCAAAAATTTGAATGTAAAAAAAAAAAAATAATGCGTAGTCTATAAACTTTTGGAACAGTAAATTTTCAGTTTTTGTTTCTATCACAATGTCTGTGATTGTAATATAATATTTTTTTATAATGTTATTATTGTCTTGATGTTACTTATAATTAAAAATGATTTTGAAATCTTCATTCATTTTTTTCAATAGTAAAATAAAGAAAAAACTGTTGTCTATAAACTGTTGGGACGCAATGTATCATAATGTTATGTTACAGATAAACATAAATTATTATCTACGTAGTAAAAAAAAAAAAAAAAAAAAAAAAAAAAATGTAAATAATTGCATATAAGTGCAATCAAAAGTGATCAACTACTAATAAAAGTTGATAAGGGGAGATTCAAAAAGTGATGGGGAAATCTTGTTTTTTAAACGTGAAAACGAATAGTGCACAAGAAACAAGCAGTTAAATTTATGCGGCTCTAGTCAACCGACATAGTTTATTGTAAGCTTATGTGAAAGCTTTTGCAATGCGCCAATTTTTAGTAAATTTTACCTATTATAAATCGATAGATTATTTTTGTTGAACTGCCCATTCAATATTTTGGCAGGATATTTATTACGTATTTTCTTTCACCGTTCGAGCACTTTTAATTCGTCATTATATCTACATATACTAACATAATTGATCTAAGTTTGTGAAATTGTTTTATGCTTTTTCCAAAAGATGTGCTTGATTTTGGTATAGCAAGGTTAAAAGCTTCAAAAGCAAGGAATATTTTAAGATTTTTAGCTTTTTCATTTTATTCGCAGTAGTTTGAAAACGGTTTGAGATAGGACTGGGTTCATATACTGATTTATGCTCCATTTGAGCCAATTTTGTTGACCCCGCAGTTTGTCAGTGTAATAATTAGTCACTCTGTATATTTTTATATTATATATATATATATACATACATATGTATATACATGGATGCCAACATTTTAATTTATTCCGGAGTAATTTATAGCCCCACATTTATTTCACACCATTTTATTTACAGAAAAATTTCCTCCAATATACGACTCCGATAAAATAAGAATAAATTACTCTTAAAAAACAAGTGGCATGAAATAAAGGTGGGGCTTGAAATACTTCGGAATAAATTAACCCTTTGCGCTCGGAAAATTTTCCGTAAGACATGCCTTTTCGCGTTCCTTTAAAACGTGACACGTATACTCCAACTTACTACCTTTTGGCTACCGAAAAATTGTAATAATTTGTTTTATTTTACTATTTTTTTCATTATTAAATAAAATAAATCTTTCTGTTAAAATTTTCCGTTAGCCGAAAGGTAGCCTATAGTTACACGTTTTAGAAAAATAACATTTCATTTGCAGAGGAACACCTTAACACGTGGTTCGATTTTTTTAAGTCCCCTCAGAAGGGACATACGAGCGATAAGGGTTAAAATATTGGCATCTATGTATATATACATATACATATATATATAACAGGATCGGGGGTGGTAGTGGTTATCGTAATTGGCACCTTTATTTTTATTTAGAAAAATTGAGTGTATTTGGGGTGGTAGTGGTTATCGTAACTGGCACCATTATTTTTATTTAGAAAATTTGAGTGTATTTTTATACTAATATACTCCGACTGAATAGGATTACGATTACTGCTAAAAAATACCGGTGGAAGAGTTCCGTCAAAAGACGGAAAACTTTCTTTCCTGAACAGGATAGAAAAGAAGTAAGAATAAAATGAGTATTTTTATACATTTTTACATTTTAAATTATTATTATCATATTATAAGGTATTATTTTCATACTTTAAGTTAATATTGTAAAAGGAATTTATGGAAATTTCAGATTGGGGAGTCAGATTCTTTAAAAATATAGAAAGTAAAACACGGAAATTCGTAATCGCGATCGTTCGAAAAAGAATAAATAAGATAAATAAGTTAATTTAAATTGAAGGAGCATTTTGATGCCTGAAATGGTCCATAAATAAGTTAAATGATGTTTAGAGATATGGTTTAAGATTTATGATTGTAATTAGGTAATAATTGATAAAAATTAGGGTTTGATTTGTACTTATGTCAAATGAAATAGCTATAAATATTGTTGTTCATGATTTGGTGATTTCGAGCGTTGGGGAGCCACTTTGCTGCGCGAAATTACTGGCAAATAGGAACACAAAGAAGCATTGCACTACTAAATAATGTAACCAATAAAGAAATAGGGAGAAAATTAAAATTACGCCAGAAATACGCCAAAATTATGACTATAAAAGATGAAACATGCTAAAATTAAGCAATTTTCAATAGCTATCCTCTGTTAAAAATTGTCTTACAAACTTACGCCGGCCACCGGATTCGAAAGCTAAATGACGGCGATTTCGGTCTACCTAATAATATGAAGCTACAACCGATTCTTGAATTCCGGGATCACAGAATTATGTTACTAAGACTGATATCAAAATATGAGCTGTCCATTGCCTTCTGCTCACTTAAGTCATAACTGGGATTAAATTTTTTTTAAAGTTATGTATCGCAAGCTTACTAGTGTTTCTTGTGCCTTCATTGCAAGTTACTGCCTCCAGAAACTTTGACAGACCCCAATATCACACACACGCACACACACACACACATATATATATATATATATATACAGGGTGATTTCTTATTGGATAACAAACTCAGTGGGGTAATGAAAGAGCTTACATGTAGTACAAAAATCAGTATATCAGCCCAGTCCTATGTCAAATCGTTTTTTTTTTTTTTTTTTTTTTTTTTGTGTGTGTGTGTGTGTGTGTATGTAAACATTAAAAAGAAAAAGAGTTTATTGCAAATATAATGATCTTTTTTTTTTTTTTAAATTGAAAAAGTTCTCATTCCTGAAGTTTCCAGACATGGTACACGAAAATCAAATACATATTTAGAAAGAGCAAAAAAATTCTACAAAGCAAGCACTGTGTTAGAATATTTAGATGTAGTGACGAATTACAAGAACAGAAAAAGTGAAAAATGAAAAATCGAACTTACGCTCGAAAGTTTAAACGGCAATTTCGCTAAAACTGTTCTAGCTGCAATTGGTGAAATTTATTAAAAGTTGGTATATTCCAATAGCTTTCAAATAACTGAAACATTGGTTGATATGTGCAGGAAAAATTTAACTGTTTGTTTGTATACACCATTCGTTTTAATGTTTTCGGAAATTGAGACTCCGCTCATCATGTTTTGAAACTCTCCTTACCAACACCTCTTAACACTTTCGCGATCGCTGACGTAGATTCACGACATTTGAAAATCTGTAACTCCGCCAGTGGGCATTTCTTGTATATTACTTATTTCCTGGTTTGTATATTACTTATTTCTTAAGTATATACCCAGTGTTCATATATTTGCAATAAAATTTGCTGTGGATACAAATATTTTTATTAGAAAGAATATAATTATAATGTATAACTGTTACCGATAAAGCTCGAAATTCGTTAATGTACAGATTATCTAGCTAATCTGCAGATTAACTAAAATGACCCGTTAAAGTGCGGAATCAAGAGTTCTCAGCATTTTAACTGGATAATCTGCACATTAGTGGCTTCTGTATCGTTAAAGTTCAAATGTTTGTTTGGAGCCTTAGTTGCTTTACATTCACTATGACGTCAAACAGTCATGTGATAAAGATACGCGAATGAGCTTCAAACATAAACTAAAACTTTTACCCCTTCCTCTCCGCTATGATAAACTATAAACGCAAAGCGTGGGGGATCGAAGCGATTATTTGGTTTCTTATTATGACCAACACAAAATTTAAAGTAACAAGTAAGTTATAATTGTTTTAATTTTGATTTTATTTCTTCTCATTTTTAATTCTGTTAATATAAGTTTGATAAGGGTCTGCACTTCATTAATGAAATCTAATCTTAATGAAAGGCTCTCTCTCGTGAAACTCCATTTTGAATTATAAATATTAAATTTACAACACAGTAATTATTTCCTCCCGCAATAAAACTATTAAACCACAACTTTTAAAAACTCATTTATTTTAAAATTGATTTAAATTAATGTTACTTAAAGGAAAAAAAAAGGAATTAATTTTTAACTCTAAAAATCTTATGGCATTCAATATTATGGCTTTATTTAATAAATACTTAATATGAAATTTTTGTACATTTTTTAGCATTTCATTACATTTTTTTTTTTTTTTTTTTTTTTTTTTTTGTTTCTTTCAATTTCAAGTTTCCTTGATATATTTTATATATCATGATTATATTATTATTATTTAATTTTGTTCGCTTTTTCAGATAATTTCGTTGTAGTTTATCACATAAAATGTGTAAAAGTTTTTTTTTTTTTTTTTTTGTAAAATTATTATATTTGCTAAACAGATATATGTATGCTGCAAAATATAGTTTAATAAAGCATTGGAAAACTGTCATTTTAATTTTCATGCGTCCTAAAATATATTAAAGCAGTTTTATTTATTTAAAGTACTTCTTAAATAATGCTTCTGATTTTTCTAATATAATATTTCTTTAGCGAATTGAAAATTGGTGCATATATATATATATATATATTTTTTTTTTTTAATAGTAATAGCAATATAAGTTGTTAATAAAACATTTTTTTTTATTTAAATGGTTAAATATTTTTATTTTGAAATAAACCGTTACTGTTTTTCAATTCTAATATTCATTTATAAAATAGAATTTATTGAAACCTATTAAAGATATTATATTTCATATTAAAAATGCATAACATCTTTTAACTTATATAGACTGAATAAAAAAGATGAAATAAATAAATAAAATTAAAACAAATATAACATTAAAAGGCATATAAATTAAAATAAGTAAAGAAAGAAAGAAAAGAACAGAAAACTAATTTTTTTTTTTTTTTTTTTTTTTTTTTGTTTCCCGAATGAAAAAAAACAAATACAACACAGTGTGCTGTAAAATTACAACAGCAGAGATCTTATTTTCACTTTAACGAGTGCCTAGTAGGTAATGTGCAGATAATCTAGGTAATTCGCTGATTATCTAGGCAACTTGAGAAATGAAACAATTTTCCTCACTTTAACGGATCACTCTGGTTAATGTGCAGATTACCTTGCTAATCTGCAGATTAACTGATTTCTACACTTTAGCGATAACATATCCATTTGTAATATAAATGTGAATACAGAAAATTTTGTTCTGAAATATTATAACTTGAGAGAATAAGGCCCAGAGATGAATCCTACTGTCAAAATTACATAAGTATCCGGTCGCGAAAGTGTTAATAATTAACATTTGATCATACTTATCTTATATGCATCAATTTACACTTTATTTATCACGCAGACGATAACTGTATGTTTATCTGTATCGTAATATAAAGATATGCATTCAGAAAGGAGTTTCTTCTTTAAATTGCATGAAAACCCGTATAAGATGTATCAATATTACAGAACCATGCAAATAAATTAATTTTTAAAACGAAGAAACAGGTATGTACTCTATGCCAATGGTTAAAGCGTACTTGCCAACATACTAATTAATATTTCGTAGTATTCTTAGCCCCGCCTTATTTTTCACACCAGTATCCTTTCACAGTATTTCACTTCTTTTTTAATCATAATGTTATTTGGAGAATATTACTCTAAAAGTTTTCTTGTGTGAAAAAAAAAGGGCAGGACTAAGAACGCTACGGAGTATTAATTAGTATGTTCGCAAGTATGAGTTAAAGTATGCATGCATAAAAAAACGTATAGATGCTTTTTTTTTTTTTTTCTTTTTTCCATTGCAAAAGTAAAATTAATAAATTCATAGTTGCCAACATTATCATTTATTCCGGCGCATTTTTAGCCCCGCCTTTATTTTTCACCTCTTTATTTATAGAATATTTTTCTTCAACATATAACTAAGATAAAATAGGAAGGGTACTCTTAAAATAAAAGTGGTATGGAATAAAGGCGGTGCTAAAATTTCTCTGGAATAAATTATAAAATGTTGGCAATCTGCAGCGATAAAGAAAAAAAAAAAAAAAAAGTCTTAAAATAAAAGTAGTATGAAATTAAGATGAGGCTTATGAAATTAAGATGGGGCTAGCAGAATAAATTAAAATGATTGCGACTCTAAATTTACCCGAGGTTTTACGTATTCTGAGGGATAACCTATTTCCATATGTAACGAAAAATATTTTTGTACTTTTTTTAGAATGAAAATGCAAAATAATGTATTTTTAAATAGTATGATACAGATAAACATACAATTATTGCCTATTTAACAAATAAACGATAAATAATGCATATATTTACAAGATTACCAACATCCTAATTATGAACCGGAATTTTTTTAGTACACGCTTCTTTTTACACACTGGTATATTTTCAGAGTGTTCTTCTTTTTATTTAATCGTAATTAAATTTAGAAAACTTACTCTAAAAATATATTGATGCGGAAAAAGGGGCTTGTACTAAATATTTTCTGGTTCATAATTAGGATGTTGGCAAGTATGTATCTATGATCAAAGGTGAATTATTAAAGGGAGTTGTCATGCGGAATTTAAAAATGTGATAGGCGGTATCTTGTTTGTGAAACGTGAAAACGAATCTTGACAGCTAAATTTCTCCTGCATTAGGCAACCGATATTGTTCATTGTAAGCTTATTCGAAAGTTATTAGAGTGGACAAATTTTAAACAAATTTTACCAATTATAGATAGAACGATTTTTACTAAATTGCCGATCACATATTTAGCTGAATATTTAATTTTGCATTTTTTCACAAATTCAGCTTTTGTAACTCGCCATTAAATCTAGATATTCTAACACAATTGATATCATTTATAGCATTTTTTCTGTTCTTTCTAAATATGTGTTTGATTTTTTTGTAGCATTGCTGGAAAATTTGGACGTGAGGGATGTTTTAATATTTTTAGCCTCTTCATTCTTTTTACGGTTTGAGATAGGACAGGTTTAATTTTGCTCCATATGAGCTCTTCTTCTTCTTCTTCTTTTTTTTTTTTTTTTTTAACAGTATTTTTTTTTTTAGAATACTCATCTTCTTATTTTATCGTAAAGACATTTAAAGAGAATTGCTTTAAAAATTACGTGGTGTGATAAAAAAAAAGGGGGGGGGGCAGGTACTAACAATTTTGCGGATTCGGGTGGCGGCTACGAATATATACATAATATATGTATAACTATATATAACTGTGAGTTACATATATAATATATATATATAACTCACACCAGAAATGCTCTGCTATAAGGCACTTAAACATAAAATCTCTTTCAAGTTACGTTGTTCTTCATCGGAGATTTTAATCTGTTTCTATCATGTCAAATGTGGGAAATCGTTGGTTTCCCATTTCGATAATCTGTTTTGTGTTAATACCGTTTCCACATTCCCAGGGATGGAACACGGGCGCAGAATTCATACCGGAATCCGTTTAAGAAATTGCTCTATCTATAATATCGTTGATTTAAGAAGTAGAAAATTTTCTTACATTGATAGTGGTATGAATTCTGCGCCCGTGTTCCATCCCTGCATTCCTCACTTTTAACGACCAGCTTTTTTACTTCCATTACCTTACTACCGTAGGTAATGGAATTATTGTATCGATATTTCACCTGATTTGCATGTTTTAAGCTTTCCTGAGTCCAAAAAAGTGTTTAATTGGTCTGTGTGTGTATGTATGTGGGGAATCTTCTGGCTATTATAACTCAGAAACTAATAAAGATAGAACCACGAAACTTTTGAATTGAAACAGGTCTGATGTACGGATGAATTTTCCAAATTTTGGAGAAAATTGGAAAAACAGAAATGGGACATTCGAAACCGAAAGTGGGACCGTAAGTCCGCATCTCAAAAACGGTTCCAACGATTTTCTTCAAAACTGCTGTATAAACACTCTATTAGATGTTCTTTCGAATGATATAGTTGGTTAATTTAGGGAAATTGATAGGCGTCCTGTATAAATAGCTGAATTTCAAGTCCTGCAAGTCCGTTCCTTTTAAATCGGCTGCATGATTTTTTTCTTCAAACTTGCCATATTAACCCTCTTTTAAATATCCTTTAGCATGCAATTAATGTTTTCTGGTCAAGAATTAATTACGGCAAGTTTTTGTAAAAGTTGGCATCACAAAAACGGCTCTAACGATTACCTTGAAAATTGTTTCATGAACCCATTTTAGATATCCTTTCTCATGCTTTGCTTAGTTATCACAGGAAAATTAATAGTTATCCTCATAAAATAGATCTGTTTTAGATCGCAAAAATTGGTGTTTCCAAAAAAAGGGAAAAAAAAAAAAAAAAAACACTGTGTAAACTATGCTTTATATGTCTTCACACGTATATAAACTTTCTCTTACCGGAAAATTTTTTTAGGTGTCTATTTCATTAGGTCAATTCTATGTCTTCTGATGACATTATCTCCAAAAAGTGCATGTAATACGTGTCCCAGGCAGCACATAACGTTGTTATAGCGTTGAAAATAAGTCTGAACAGTGGAAAATTAGTTGTAAAAACGTTAAAACAACGTTATGTGCTACTAGGGTATAGTTGCCAACTTAGCACCTTTTGAATACCGAAAAAAATTAATAGAAATATTTATTATTATTAATCAGTGAACTGTAACGGTTTTCACTGATAAAGTATAATAAAAAATATTATTAAATTTTTCCAGTAGCCAAAAGTTGTTAAGTTAGCAACTACACTAAGCGACAAAAAAAAAAAAAAAAGCCGCATTGCGGAAAAAATGACTTTCACCTTTTTATTTGTAATAACTTTAAAATTAATCGTTGAAACAAATAAAACTGTCATGTTTGCATAATTCCAAAGGGATGAAATGATACCTATGTACATTTTCTATGTAATAATTCGTTTTATTACACACTACGAAGTAATTTATAAAAATCTACATAAAACTTTCTTTTAAAACATAATGCAATAACCATACATTTTGTATTCTATTATGATTTATTATATGAAATAAAACTATTTATTTGTGAGATCTACGCAATTTTTTAATAAAAATATGTATTCTGCATTGGGTTAATTCCATCTTTATGTGGAATTACTGCTTTAATGCGCAATGGCATAATATTATACAGTATTTTAATATAAATCTCAGAAATTTCAATGTGCGAAATATCACAAATACTTTTTCTAACTAATCATTTTTTAATTTAACTAATCATTTAACTAATCATTTTTTAATTTTTTCAGCCTACTGAGATCTTGCTTTCCTATTTCTCTTCACTAAGAATGGATTTTTTTCAATTTTTCTGTCATTTAAACCTGCTTTTTTAATAGTTGTTGCATTGTAGTTAAAGAAATTATGCTTCAAAACACTTTTTTTTTTCTGAATCTCTTTATGTTCTAAATGTAATACAAACCGATTTTATAAGCAATGGCTTTTTAATTTACGGTCATCTTGATTGGATGAGCAACATGGCCGCCTAAAGCAAAATTTCTGGTTGAAATGGCCGAAAAATTTTATATCTTGCTAAAAACCATTTTATCAATGTTTCGTTAACATTTAATTATTTTGCCATCTCACGTATTAAATTATTTTTTGATTTTCATTCAAAAATTAATACTTTTTGTGGCATCGTTAAGTGCCTTATTCTTGCCATTTTTTAAATAATTCCTAAAATTACAATTTTCCTGACAATTGCATTTTATTTTTAACACTGGACTCAATCCTAAAGTGTATATGGAGGACAACATAATAAAATCTGTTCGAAAATTTGCTTTTTAAACGATGAAATTGAAGGTTGTAGAAGTTGAAAAGGAAAATATCCAAGTGCGGCTTTTTTTTTCTTTTTCTTTGTCGCTTAGTGTATACGTGTAATAGTGGGTAATGGAAGTCGTATGGTTTTTTCTCACCAGCTTTTTTATTTACTAAATCAGTAAAAACCTTTACAGTTCGCTGATTCTGATTAAATAAAATAAATGTTTCTGTTAATTTTTTTCGGTAGACAAAATGTACTAAGTTGGCAACTATGCATATTACTAAAAGGAGTTAAAGACATGAAAACACATTCAAACTGATGTTATAATAAACTTATAAAGAATATTTTAACAGTACTCAACAGTATTAGTAATGGGGACGTATACGGAAAAGCTACATAATGTAGCTGTTATACTATACCAAGACATTACTAAAATAAAAACTTCAGCAAACGTATAGACAAAACTTAACAACCAGTGGCGGTTCTACATTGAGGGCCAACGGGCACGGCCCCACTTAAATTTTTTCTCGATGAAAATAGTAATAATAATAATAATTTTGTTTTTATAACTGTTCAAAAACATATATACAAAATAACTACGTCTGTCTTTTTCTTAATCTTCTTTCATTATCATTTATTTATCAATATATTTTTCCAGCTGTCATAAATCACTGACTGAGAGAGAGACCGCTACTTCCCTTTTCCTTTTCTAATACAGCTGGCCGATTTCATCCGGACCGAAATTGGCGTGTTTATTTGTACAGTTTATTCTACTGAACGATCGGGTTAACATATTTGGCGACTAACTGCTTTACCAGTTTAAGCACACGCTGTAATTTTGTCGTCGATGGGCCAGCAGATTCCTGCCCTTTGGAACAAAACTATAGGAAAAAAACCATGCAATTCACGGATAATATTTGGCGACTTCTGCATTACGTTTTTTTTTTTTTCTTTTTCCCTCATTGATTTTTCAATTTTTCAGTGAATTCTTTAGAGTTATATATGACAGTTTAAAATTTTAGTGTTTAAAAAAAGAAATCTGGTAATAGTCAAAAATATTTTCTAGACTAGCCTTTGAGATAAAAGCTTGTATAAGAATTTAAGACCTCTTTAACTAACGTGTTTTGAATTTAAATGAGGGGAGAAAAAAATAAAAATAAAAATAATATGCGATTTTTTTTTTCCCTTCAGAATAGTGCATTAAAACTTTTATGTAAATAAATTGTAAAATTTTTAGATAATAATTAATAAATTTTCATGGATAAATGGATTAAATAACTGTATAAAATTGTGATTTATTATTATTATTAAAGGATTTTTCTTTTAAATGCGATTTAATAGAAACATCCGCAATGTTTCTTTTTCCTTTATTTTATTTTCTTTCTTTTTTCTATCTTTCCTTCTTTCTTTCTTTCTTTCTTTTTTTTTTTTTTTTTTTTTTTTTTTAAGATGGTAGCCCGTTTTATTTCTTTATTTATTGCAGTTAATTTAAATTATCTAAAATTAAGTGAGAAACATGTTTTTTTTTTTTTTTTTTTTTTTTTTTAAATATGTATCCACATTACATTAATCATGACTTTCTAAATTCCAATAGATAAGAAACATGAATATAACACTTGAAATTTTATAATTAAAAGATTTAGGGATATAATTAGCGTAAGCTAAATAATATTACACTCTGAGACATTTGAATTTAAATTTTAATGGTGTGTAATGTTAGGGTTAAAGCCAGTTGACTAAAAGAGGGTCCTAGACCTGAGTGGTGTACTCTCTGTAGAAAGTTTTTCTAAGTGCTACATAACACTTTTTATTTGAGTTTTGGAGAAAACCACTCCAAACGTATATGTCGACGAAAGCGATCTGGTATCGAACTTGGCAATTTCCGTCTACTAGCTTCCAGATATTTAAATTTTGATATTCCATTGATCAGAACATTGCAGAAGTTTTTAATTGTATTTATAAAACTTTAATTTTTGTGATAATTTTATGCAATGTTTTCCATAGTGTTAAATTTAAGATTCGCCATCAAAAAAAAAAAAAAAAAAAAAAAAAGCGAAATTTCGTTTTACATCCCACTTTATTAATGTTTGTTTTCATGTTTGAATAATGAATAGTATTAAAGTTAAATTACGCATCATACGATGGATCGGGTCCCACCTGTGAAAATTTGCACGAGCCGCCACTGTTAACAACTAATAGTAAATTTATTTATTCTGTGTTATTATTATTTTTTTTTAGGAATAACCACCTTTCTTTACCACTACTAGTAGTATTTTCCAATGCAATTAATCTTCTACAATCACTAGAAAATTTTTATTAAAACTTTCTGTTGAAAATTAGTGGTAATACAATCATCAGTAAAACCGAAAGACTTTGAACCTAAAAATTAGATTAGACACTGTTAGAGAAATATTTCAGCATTTTGAAATAACTAAATATGAAAATTATTTTGTTAGAAACACATCTGGAAAGCTTTTGTGTATCATATTTATATAAATTTAAAGATTAAGATGTATCTATTATTTAATTAAGTTATTTCTTTTAACTTTTTACCTAGCTAATGCTTATGAATAGATGATTTTTCTGTAAATGAATAATTAAATAATTATAAACAAGCCTCGAATTTAGGCATTCCTCTAACTATTAAACGTTACATTGCTTTGAAGCTGCAATGAACCACATGAACCCTGTGCTATCTCAGTACTAAATTAGGATAAATCAAATATATGTATAATTTATTTTAAAGATCTGTTTTTTTTTTTTTTTTACAGTTGCTTCAATTCAATCCTTAATAGATCATATATCTGATTCTAAATTTATTCATCCTGCTATGCTAGGGGGATGGAGGTCGGGCGAAGTTGAAAATTATTGCTAGATTCTTACATAATAATAAAAAGGAGTTAATTAGCAGCATTGTGGCATTTAAAAAAAATAAAATTTTACTATCCAATTACTCAAAATTTAAAAGTTTTTTTAAGTGTCCCTTTATACATTGTAGTAAAAATGACATTTTTAATCACAGTAGTACTTAAATGCTTTTTAGATTAGAAATATAAGTCATATATTTTACAAAGAATTTAAAATGGTAACTTGATAGAATTTCATAAGAGTGAATTTTCTAGAAACTTAAAAAAGAACAGAAAATAATAAGCAAGCAAGGAATAAATAAATAAAAATAGATAGGGTTCCAGCCGCAGTAAAATGACAGTTGTCTTCAAATGGAAAGAATTGGCATTTATTTTGCGATTATGAATCACAAATTTGCCATCCCGAAAATTTACCATTAAAATATTTCTGATATTTATATTGGAGAAAACAAATCTCTAGCACCTAGAAGCTAGATCCGACTAGCAGCATCATGTTTTCTTTGAAGGAACAAACAAACGCCCTTTCTCTCTTTTCATCTTTCTGTGTTTAATGGCGCGCCTATACTGAAAAAAAAAATAATAAAATAAAATAAAATAAAATCAGTATTTTACAACGAAAGGTGCTGACACCGCGGCTGCCAGCACAGTTGCTGCAAAATTTACAAGCTGCTGTTTTTTATGGTGCTGCAAAATTTACTGCACTTTGCAGTGAATTTTACAAAATGCTGTTTTTAGTAGTGCTGTAAAATTAACTACACTTTGCTGTGAATTTTACAAGATGCTGTTTTTAAAAGTATTGTAAAATTAACTACACTTTGTTGAAAATTTTACAACATTTTTAAAACAGCATCTTCTAAAATTCACAGCAAAGTGTAGTAAATTTTACAGCATCATAAAAAACAGCAGCTTGTAAATTTTACAGCAACTGTGTTGGCAGCCGCGGTATCAGCACCTTTTGTTGTAAAATACTGAAATTTTTTTTACGGTGATATTATTAGTCCATTTTTCTATTAGGATTGTAATTTGATCTAGTAGGATTTGTCATATTCTGTAATAAATAACTGCGTGATATGCACTTCTTCTCATATTTATAAGGGCACTATATGTTTTGAAATAACTAATGTAAGAATAATTGTGAACAAGATTATACTAAGTGCACTTAATATATCTAGTATTCTAAAAACCAAAACTGTTATAATTTTTTTTTAATATGAAACAAAATTAATAAAAAATAATGCAAAATATTTTTTTTCCACGTTTCTAGATGTTCATAATTATAGGGACAGTCAAGATTTTTTCGTTTTTTTTTTTTTTTTTTTTTTAACTTTCTAGCGGATAAATTACAGTTGACATGTGATATTGTTAACTACTGGGCTAGATTAATTCATATATAAGCCTTCAATTTTTCTTGGACGGATATTACTAATAATTACTCGAAAAAAAAAAAAAAAGTTCATGTAGTGAAGTATGATAGATGTGTTTTTAAGTGGAAGGGTAATTTCAATCAGCCGTATTTCTAATGAAATTCGAAGATCCAAAATTGCTGAAGAAAATGTGATCAAACGTTGAACTGCTGGTTAGATAGGAGAGAGATCGGATGCAAAATCAGAGTTGTTTTACAGAGATCGAAGACTCAGAATTCCTCTTACTGTTCTACTCAAAATGACTGCTGCTGAATTTGCTCGTAATTTTTAACGAAAGGTTGGGGTCCACATTTATAGGGTCCACACTGTTTTGAGAATGACAAATTTCTGCCATTTTTACTATAATTATTTTTATAAAAAATCTTCACCCTGTTCAATCACCACACTTTATTATTAAAATACTACATGATTTTACTAATAAAAATACCATATTTTCTGGAGTATAACGCGCAGTTCACATGAACGAGTTATACACCGGAAAATTTAACTTACAAATAAAGCTATATGTGTAAGAAATATAAGCTTGTTAAAAAAATATAGTTTTTTCTGTAAGTGTAAGTTTCCGGTTTGTAACTGATTTAACAAACCTGCGCGTTATACGCCAAAAAATACTTTACTGGTGGCAAAGAAGTCTGAAATTTTTCATTCCTGAAAATGCCCTAAAATAAATAAATAAATAAAAGCGAATAATGCGAATCCTGTGTTTCAAAATAATAAATTTCGCAGTGAAAGTGAATAAAAAAAACAAATAAATAATATATATAAAAATGCAAAAATTAATACTGTAATCTTAAGTTTTTCACTTTATTTAACAAAACAAAATTTAATAAGGTAATTATTTGAAATTTTTTTCAATTTCTACAAATTTTCATAATTTGCTAAATTTTAATATTCTTAATCAATCTTTATTTCAAAGGTAGAATAAATAAGTCATGATGATTTTGTTGATTTTATAGTATAGCTAGGAATACTATTAGAAATAGATTTTCGTTTAGAATAAATATGGCTACAGGTTTTTTTCCTTGCTTTCTTTTTTCTTTTTTTTTTTTTTTTTTTTTTTTTTTTGAAAAGCAGGTCATGTAATAGACTAAATTCCTGTTAGGTTAATTCCTTATTTCTCTTCTTTTTCTTTCAGAAATCGATCACTTATTGGACTCTGGACTTACCTTAAAAATTTCTTAAAAGTGTGTTTTTGGCAACTTCAACTTGATCGCACATTTTATTTCAAAAGCGCGGTCACTTGAAATCACGGATTCACTTGAAAATTTGTCATTACGATAACTTCCAAAATAATCAGTCAATTCGAACAAGTAGGACAATGAACTTATTTGGTAAATATTGTGGGTGACTTCATTATCCAAACTGATCCGTTATTTTGTTTCAAGTTACATCCACTTGAAAATTTCTCATAAAAAAGCATTTATGGATTGATTTGCTTAAAACTTGGTATGTATAGATAGATACTACTAGCAGCACATGTCGAAAAGGAGTGAGTAATGACTGAAAGATAAAATTTCTGAACTTTATAAGTGCATAGCATTAAATTTCATGGTTACTGAATATATTACGGTTTAGTAATTATAGTATCCAAAGCAAACTCCTTGTTCCTCGAAAAAAAAAAAAAAAATTATCTTTCTCACGATGCGATTGATTTAATAATGAATATCGAAAATCCTTCAGCAAAAATCTATTAGGGTATCACGTTTAGAATTTTTATTTGAAGCATTTAGACAGATTAAAAATAGATTCCCCCCTAAAGAAGATGCTCTGACACTTTCTTGTTTTTTTTCAGTCTTCAAATGTTTTTGATCGTAATCCTGAATCACTTATGCCTTTAGCAAGAAAGTATATTTTACCTTTATGTCAAAATGTCAACACCGAATCAATGGATCAGGAGTGGGGAGAATAAGAAGAGAATGTAGAGAAAGTCGACGATATTTACAAATTTTGTAAAGGCGCGTCTTTTGCATTGTAGATACCAATGTCCGAAAAGAAATGCTAATCTTCTAAGAATGCACCGGCAGATATAGGGGAGCATGAGGTCATGACTGTCCCGTAGATTTTTAAAAATCTTTTAAATTGTCTTTGTCCTTCATAATTTTGAAAATATATATATAAATTTATTCTAACTATTTAACTATTGCGAAAAAAACTTTGTTTTGTGAAAGAATATTTCTCTTCCATAAGGTGACTAATTTTAACAGTACCTCCTTCAATGACCAATAAATGAACAAAAGTGTGGGGAAAACGAAAATGAAGGGAAAAGAGGGAAATTTTGTCAACTGAACAGGGACATTGTAAACTTACAAGACATCAACTGCTCATAGCTCCAATCCCTTAAATTAGTGCCTCTAAGACACTTTTCAAGAATACTTCAGTTAACAAGCACTTTAAGTAGCTATTCAATAACAATTTTTGCATTTTTATAAATAAAAAATATTTTGTAATGTGTACGGTGTCAATAAATTTTTTAATAATTTTCTTTGTCTAGGAAAGACAGTCTTTACTTAAGTTTGCCCGGAGCTGCCAACCTAATCCGGCAAATTGTTAGTACCGCCCCTTTTTCAACACCACTTAATTTTTAGACCATTTGTTTTCTTAATTAATCGTAAATATATTTGAAGAGAATTACTCTAAAAATTAAGTGGTGTAGAAAAAGGGGAGGTACTAACAATTTGCCGGATTTGGTTGACAACTCTGTTTGCCTAATCCAGGAAAAGAAATTTATATTTATTCATGTAAGCATTTCTTACTATTAACTAGAACAAACATTCAGATGTTTTAAAGAAATTATTATCTCTTATTTTTTCCTGTGAAAGTTCGAAACAATTATTATAAACACATAAATACAATCATGAATACACTCACGCACACACATATACAAACCCATTTAAACGTTACTTAGGGAAAAAAAAAAAAAAAAAAAAAAAAGGAAATACTTCACAAAAAAAAAAAAAAAAAAATTCTGTCTGACTCAATATAGATATTTGCTAATAGATGGTGCAAATTATCTGTGTGATCCCCCCCCCCCCTAAAGTCAATATAAATAGAAATATCACTTCACCTAAAAATTAGTGATATGAATGAGCCGTAAATTTTAAAACCCATGTTTCTCATTATGCTTATTCTATTCGCGCAAAAATTAATACAGGTCATAATTAATATGTTTTTGAAATATGAATTTATTAATAATTTTCATAATTAAAAGTAAGCTTTCAAATTGAAAAATGCGTCCACAAGTTTTAATAGCTTATATCTCAGTGTAAAATTAAGATAAATATATAAACTGTACCATTTTGTGCAATAATTAGAGCCAAACATTTTATTACCGTAATTTCTCTTAGATAACCCGCATGTAAGATGTGTCATTTCTTCAAGAGAAATTTTATTTAATAGAGAAATCTATACTTTTTCGAAGGAAGAACTCGTACAAATATAAGTTTATTTATCATTTGAAATTTCTGGTGCAAAACTGGATTATATAGCCTGTGGGGTATCTACCAGAAATTACGGTAATTTAACAAAAATCGGAGACCGTAGAAAAAAAATGAGCTTGATGCTATATTTAATATATAGACGACCCCCTGAGCAAAATCTAACTATATCGTTATAAACTAGGCGTTTTTAAGTATTGATCGGCTCCAGTTCATATTCCTGCAATGATATGCGGCGAAATGAGTCGGCGGCTGGGATTGCATTTTTTAAGACTGTACATATACAGGGTGATTCCACATTGTACCGAGAAACTCAGTGGGACAATAGAAGTGCTGAAATGTAGCATAAATCAGTATATCAACGCTGTCCCAATCTGAAATCGTTTTTAAGTTACTGCAAGTAGAATGAAAAAGCTAAAAATTTTACAATATCTGTTATTCCTGCAATTTCTAAGAATTATATAGATAAAGCAAACGTATATTGTAACCGAAAATAAAATTTACGTAATGATGTTAAAAATGTTAGAATAATTGGGATAAACTGATGAGCTACAAGTTCTAAAATATTGAAAAAGGGATCACAATCTCTGCATTTTTTTAGGCTTGATTTGAGGATGAGAAATTACTGTCTTTTTTTACCACTATAATTTTTATAGATCCTCAATTCTTCGATTTATTACATATTATTTAGTTCTGAAATGGAGCGAGCGGTAAGCTTTTCGACTAGAAGACTACCTGGGATTTCACTACTGTTGTCCCAGATCCTTCATTTAGTCGTGAAGGATTTTTTTTTTTTTTTGAGACACATGTCAGTGACTTTTTTATCTTCAAAACATTCATCGGACGGCGAAAAAGTATAATTGAAAGTGAGGAGAGTAGTGATGACGAAGTAGTGAGTTTTAGAAGAAAAGTGCTCAATAGAATTTCATAGTATAATGTAATATGTTACCCTTATATAAATTAATAAATAGTATAGTATAATGTGTAACTTTTAGTATTTTTATGTTGTATATCAAATATTTCAGTGCTTATTCCATTAAATTCCTTTTAAAAATCCAACTGAAAATTTATTAACTTGAACAAGTATACTCATCACACAGATATGGTTGATGCGGCGCCGAACGTGTTAGTCATAATATTTCACTGTGAAAATACCATGAAAAGTTTTCCATAAAATTACTGGTGGGATAAAAAGTCTATTCGTATCATAAAATTGTGCATTCATTTATATTCTGATTTGAAAAAAGAAAACGATTTATTAATATAAGGCTGCGCACGGCCCCGCCTTTTTTCAAGGAGACTACCAACAGTATTAATTAAAAATAATTTTCCTCTTAAATGAACACTGTACAGTTAAAAGAAACGCCAATAGAACACATGTCCACTGCACATCTTTATGATGTGTCATCCTAAGTCCATTCCATAATGCCAACTTGTATGTTTTTCTAACATTAGTATCACTTTGCAGGAATATTTGCAATTTTTACACGCAGAAAACTGCTAAAATACTTATCAAAATTTTCGATAAAAAGTTTACAGTAATGGAAAAATAAATAAAGAAATAAAGAAATAAAGACGTACAAGTTGGCAGCTATGTATCTTGGAGGTATCCTGGGGAGAACATGTTCTGTTAGGGAAGACTACTTGGAAAAAACGGTGTAGTGTGCGTACCCTGATATATCGTAATATTATGTTACAGATAAACATAGCTGCCAATATTTTAATTTATTCTGGATAAATTTTAGCCCCGCCTCTATTTCGTACCACTTATATTTTAAAAGTAATTTTTTCTTTTTTTATCGAAGTTATGTATTGAAGAAAATGTTTCTATATATAAAGTGGTGCGAAACAAAGGCAGAACTAAAAGTACTCCGGAATAAATTAAAATATTGGCAGCTATGGATAAACATAAATTATTATCTACGTAGATAAAAAAATGTAAATAATTGTATATAAATGCAATCAAAAGTGATCAATTACTAATAGAAGTTGGTATGGGGAGATTCAAAAAGTGATGGGAAATCTTGTTTTTAGAAAACGAACAGTGTACAAGAAACAAGCAGTTAAATTTCTGCGGCTCTAGTCAACCGACATCGTTCATTGTAAGCTTATGCGGAAGCTTTTGCAATGCGCCAATTTTTAGTATATTTTACCTTTTATAAATCGATAGATTATTTTTGGTGAACTGCCTATTCAATATTTTGGCAGAATATTTATTACGTATTTTCTTTCACCGTTTGAGCACTTTTAATTCGTCATTAAATCTAGATATACTAACACAATTGATCTAAGTTTGTGAAATTGTTTTATGCTTTTTTTCCAAAAAATGTGCTTGATTTTGGTATAGCAAGATTAAAAGCTTCAAAAGCAAGGAATATTTTAAGATTTATAGCTTTTTAATTTTATTCGCAGTAGTTTGAAAACGGTTTAAAATAGGACTGGGTTCATATACTCATTTATTCTCCATTTGAGCCAATTCTGTTAGCCCCGCAGTTTGTCAGTGTAATAAGGAGTCACTCTGCATGTTATTATATTATATATGTATATACACATGTATATACATAGTTGCCAACATTTTAATTTATTCCGGAGTAAATTATAGCCCCACATTTATTTCGCACCATTTTATTTACAGAAAAATTTGCTCCAATATATAACTCCGATAAAATAAGAATAAATTACTCTTAAAAAACAAGTGGCATGAAATAAAGGTGGGGCCTAAAATACTTCGGAATAAATTAAAATTTTGGTATATATATATATATATATATATATATATATATATATATACAGAGCTGCCAAACTCATCCGGAAAATTGTTAGTAACGCCCCTTTTTCTACACCACTAAATTTTTAGAGTATTTGCTTTCTTCATTCATCGCAAATATATTTGAACACAATTACTCCAAAAATTAAGTGGTGTAGGAAAAAAGGGCGGTACTAACAATTTGCCGGTTTTGGTTGGCAGCTCTGTATATATATATATATACATATATATATATATATAACAGGATCAGGGGTGATAGTGGTTATCGTAATTGGCACTATTATTTTTATTTAGAAAAATTGAGTGTATTTTTAAACTAATATTTTCCGACTGAATAGGAATATGATTATTGCTAAAAAATACCGGTGGAAGAGTTCCGCCAAAAGACGGAAAACTTGCACCCCTGAACAGGATAGAAAAAAGGTAAGAAAGAAATTAGTATTTTTATACATTTTTATATTTTAAATTATTATTTTCATATTATAAGGTATTATTTTCATACTTTAAGTTAATATTGTAAAAGGAATTTATGGAAATCTCATATTAGACAGTAAGTTACTTTAAATGTATAGAAAATAAAAAACGGAAATTCGTGTTCGCGATCGTTCGAAAATGAATAAATAAGTTAATAATTTAAATTGAAGGAGCATTTCAATGCCTGAAATGGTCCATAAATAAATTAAATGATGTTTAGAGATGGGGTTTAAGATTTATGACTGTAATTAGGTAGTAATTCATGAAAATTAGGGTTTGATTACTTATGTCAAATGAAATAGCTATAAACATTGTTGTTTATAACTTGGTGATTTGGCGAGTTGGGGAGCCACTTTGCTGCGCGAAATTATTGGCGAATAGGACACAAAGAAGCATTGCATCATTAAATAATGTAATCAATAAAGAAATAGGGAGAAAGTTAAAATTATGCCAGAAATACGCCAAAATTATGACTATAAAAGATGGAACACGCCAAAATTAAGCGATTTTCAATGGCTATCCTCTGTTAAAAATAGTCTTACAAACTTACGCCGTCCACCGGATTCGAAAGCTAAATGACGGCGATTTCGAGCTACCTAATAATATAAAGCTACAACCGATTCCCGAATTCCGGGACCACAAAATTAAGTTATTCAGACTGATATCAAAATATGAGCTGTCCATTGCATTCTGCTCCCTTCAGCCATAACTGGGATCAGAGCCTGAATAAGGGGAAAGCACACATTATTTATACTTACACCGTTATTTTTTAACAAATACTTTCCTCCTATAATAAACACAAAATTCTCATTAAAAATTATTTTAAAAGAATTCTGGTGTCTAATAACGGTGAGTAAATTGGATTGTTTTACACCGTTCATTTTTTATAAAAAATATTTCCTCGTCAAAGCGTGGAATTTCTATGACATGAAGTAAAAAATAATTGTAAAAATATTTCGGTGAGAGCGGAGATAATGGGTGCATCCCCCTTAATCAGGCTCTGACTGGGATTAAATAAAGTTATGTATCGCAAGCTTACTAGTGTTTCTTTTGCCTTCATTGCAAGATACTGCTTCCAGAAACTTTGACAGACCCCCAATATCACACACACACACACACATATATAGACACTAAGCGACCAGAAAAAAAAAAAGCCGCGCTTGGATATTTTCCTTTTCGCCTTCTACAATCGCCAATTTTATCGTTTAAAAAGCAAATTTTCGAACAGATTTTATTTTGTTGTCCTCCACATACACTTTAGCTTTGAGTTCAATGTTAAAAACAAAATTCAATTGACAGTAAAATTGTAATTTTAGAAATTATTTCAAAAATGGTAAGAATAAAGCGGTTAACAATGCCACAAAAGTATAAATTTTTGAATGAAAATCAAAAAATATTTTAATACATGAGATGGCAAAATAATTAAATGTTAACGAAATATTGGTAAAAGGGCTTTAGCAAGATATAAAATTTTTTGGCCGGTTAAAGTAGAAATTTGATTTTAGGCAGCCATGTTGCTCATCCAAGCGAGATGACCGTAAGTTAAAAAGCCATTGCTTATTAAATCGATTTGCATTACATTTAGAACATAAAAGAGATTCAGAAAAATTGTTTTGCAGCATAATTTCTTTAACTACAAAACAACAACTATTAAACAAAGCAGGTTTAATGGACAGAAAGTTTGAAAAAAATCCATTCTTAGTGAAGAGAAATAGGAAAGCAAGACCTCAGTAGGCTAAAAAAATTTAAAAATGACTAGTTACTTATTGTGCTGAACTGGTTCCCTTTGATGAGTCAAGTTTAACTTATTTCGAGCAAAAGAAAACAAGCAGATCTGACAACGAAAATATGATCGACTTAATGAAAATCACACTTTTAAAACAGTGACACATTCTCCGTACAATATAGTACGGAGGTGCATAACTTTTCAAACAGTCGGGCAAATTTTTATGCTCAAGGGATCAATTATCTCGAAATAAAACACAATCTTCATAAAGGTGGTGCCTGACGACTATTTTGGAGGTATCTTGGACATTTCTGCAAATAGCATTTCAAGCTGGTAATGCACCTTACTACACGGCATCTGTGGTAAGTTTATTCACTTCAAATTTTCAAAATTTCCTATCCATTCTCATGAGAACCTATAATTCTGTAAATAATCATAACTCTTCTCACTTTAAGTTAAATCCCCTTAAGGATATAGTAGAATTTCTTCATTACCAGACATGGAAATAGTCCTAATCGTGATCCGCTCGCAAATGTTTCGTCTATAAAAGGCGGTGGAGAGGGGAGTGGATTCGAAATTTGCTGCCTATAACTCTGCCAGAACTAGAAAAAATTATTTGTGATATTTGGCACATTGAAATTTTTTATATTTATATTAAAACGCTGTATAAAACTATGCCATTGCGCTTTAAAACAGTAATTCCATATAAAGATGGAATTAACCCAATGCAGAATACATGTTTTTATGTTTTTAATAAAAAATAGCTTAGATCTAACAAATAAATTTGTTTTATTTCATGTATTAAAATATAATAACTCGTTTATTTCATATAATAAATCATAATAGAATACAAAGTGTATGGTTATTGCATTATGTTCAAAAAGAAAGTTTTATGCAGATTTTTAAAAAGTACTTCGTAGAGTGCATTAAAGCGAATTATTGAATTGAAAATGGACATAGGTATCATTTCATACCTTTGGTATTATGCAAACAAGACAGTTTTATTTGTTTCAACCATTAATTTTAAAGTTATTACAAATAAAAAAGGTATTTTCCATTTCTCCGCAATGCGGCTTTTTTTTTTTTTTTTTTTTTTTTTTTTTGTCGCTTAGTGTAGTAAAAAAAAAAAGTTTATTGCAAATATAATGAAAAATATTTTTTTTTTAAATTGAAAAAGTTCTCATTCCTGAAGTTTTCAGACATGATACACGAAAATCAAGTATATATTTAGAATAAGCAAAAAAAAAAAAAAAAAAATCTACAAAACAATAACTGTGTTAGAATATTTAGATGTAGTGACGAATTACAAGAACAGAAAAAGTGAAGAATGCAAAATCGAACTTACGCTCGAAAGTTTAAACGGCAATTTCGCTAAAACTGTTCTAGCTGCAATTAGTGAAATTTATTAAAAGTTGGCCTATTCCAATAGGTTTCAAATAACTGAAACATCGATTGACATATGCAGGAAAAATTTAGCTGTTTGTTTGTATACACCATTCGTTTTAATGTTTTCGGAAATTGAGACTCTGTTCATCATATTTTGAAACTCTCCTTACCAACACATCTTAACACATTCGCGACCGCTGTCATTTGAATATCTGTAATTCCGCCAATGGGCGTTTCTTTCCTGGTTTGTATGTTAGTTATTTCTTAAGTATATACCCAGTGTTCATATATTTGCAATAAAATTTGCTGTGGATTCAAATATGTTTTTTAGAAAAAATATAATTATAATGTATATCTGTTACCTTTAAAGCTCGAAATCCGTTAAGGTGCAGATTATCTAGCTAATCTATAGATTAGCTAAAATGACACGTTAAAGTGCGGAATCAAGAGTTCTCCGCATTTTAATTAGGTAAACAGCACATTAGCGGCTTCTCTATCATTAAAGTTCAAATGTTTGTTTCGAGTCTTAGTTGTTTTACATTCACTATGACGTCAAACAGTCATGTGATACAAATACGCGAATGAGCTTCAAACATAAACTAAAACTTTTACCCCTTCCGCTCCGCTATGATAAACTGTAAACACAAAGCGAGGAGCATCGAAGCGATGATTCGGTTTCTTATTATGACCAACACAAAATTTAAAGTAACAAGTAAGTTATAATTGTTTTAAATTTGGTTTTATACCTTCTCATTTTTAATTCTGTTAATATAAGTTTGATAAAGGTCTGGATTTTATTAATGAAATCTAATCTTAATGAAAAGCTCTCTCTCGTGAAACTCCATTTTGAATTATAAATATTAAATTTACAACACAGTAATTATTTCCTCCCGAAATAAAACTATTAAACCACAACTTATAAAAACTAATTTATTTTATAATTGATTTAAATTACTATTACTTAATGAAAAAAAAAAAAAAGTATTAAATTTAACTCTAAAAAATCTTATGGCATTCAATATTATGGCTTTATTTAATAAATACTTAATATGAAATTTTTGTACATTTTTTAGCGTTTCATTACAATATTTTTTTCATTATTATTAGTTATTTATTTATTTATTTTATTTATGTATTTATTTTGTTTTTATTTATTTATTTATTTTTGTTTTGTTTCTTTGAATTTCAGGTTTCTTTTATATATTTTATATATCATGATTATATTATTATTAGTATTACTTAATTTTGTTCGCTATTTCAGATAGTTTCGTTGTAGTTTATCACATAAAAAGTGGAATTTTTTTTTTTTTTTTTTTTTGTAAAATTAATATATTATCTAAACTTGTACAGCTTTTTGTATGCTGCAAAATATAGTTTAATAAAGTATTGGAAAACTGTCATTTTAATTTTCATGCGTTCTAAAAAATATTAAAGCAGCTTTAATTGTTTGAGGTAGTACTTAACTAATGCTTCTGATTTTTCTAATTTAATATTTCTTTAGCGAATTAAAAATTGGTGCATATTTTTTTTTTTTAATAGTAATAGCAATGTAAGTTGTTAATAAAACATCTTTTTTTTTTTTTTTTTTTTTTTTAAACGGTTAAATATTTTTATTTTGATATAATTCGTTACTGTATTACAATTCTAACATTCATTTATAAAATAGAATTTATTGAAAGCTATTAAAGATATTATATTTCATTATAAAATGCATAACATCTTCAAACTTATATTGACAGAATAAAAAAGATAAAAATAAAAATAAAAATATAACAAATATAACTTTAAAAGACGTACAAATTAAAACAAGTAAAGAAAGAAAGAAAAGAAAAGAAAACTAATCTTTTTTTTTTTTTTTTTTTTTTTTTTTTTTTTTTTTTCCCGAATGAAAAAAACAAATACAACACAGCGTGTTGTAAAATTACAACAGAAGAGATCTTATTTTCACTCTAACGAGTGCCTAGTAGGTAATGTGCAAATTAACGAGTGTCTAGTCGGTAATGTGCAGATAATCTAGGTAATTCGCTAATTACCTAGGCAACTTGAGAAATGAAACAATTTTCCTCATTTTAACGGACTGTACATCACTCTAGTTAATGTGCAGATTACCTAGCTAATCTGTAACCAGTATCCTTTTAGAGTATTTTTCTACTTATTTAATCATAATGGCATTTGGAGAATATTGCTCTAAAAATTAATGATGTGAAAAAAAAAGGGCAGGACTAACAACACTACAGAATATTAATTAGGATGTTGGCAAGTATGAGTTAAAGTATGTATGTATAAAAAAACGTATAGATGCTTTTTTTTTTTTTTTCTTTTTCCCATTGCAAAAGTAAAATTAATAAATTCATAGTTGCCAACATTATCATTTATTCAGGTGCATTTTTAGCCCCGCTTTTACTTTACACCTCTATATTTAAAGAATATTTTTCTTCAACATATAACTAAGATGAAATAGGAGGGTTACCTTAAAATAAAAGGGGTATGGAATAAAGGCGGCGCTAAAAATGCTCTGGAATAAATTATAAAAAGTTAGCAATCTGCAGCGATTAAAAAAAAAAAAAAAAAAAAAAAGAAAAGAAAAGAAAAGTCTTAAATTAAAAGTAGTTTGAAATTAAGACGGGGCTTAGAATGCTTGCAGAATAAATTAAAATGATTGCAACTCTAAATTTACCCGAGGTTTTACGTATTCTGAAGGATAACCTATTTCCATATGTAAGGAAAAACATTTTTTTTTACTTTTTTATTTATTTTTTATTTTTTTATGAAAATACAAAAGAATGTATTTTTAAATATTATGATACAGATAAACATACAATTATTTCCTATTTAACAAATAAACAATAAATAATGCATATATTTACAAGCTTACCAACATCCTAATTATAAACCGGAATTTTTTAGTACACGCCTCTTTTTACACCCCACTATATTTCCAGAGTGTTTTCCTTCTTATTTCATCGTAATTAAATTTAGAAAAAGTTACTCTAAAAATATATTGATGCGGAAAAAGGGACTTGTACTAAATATTTTATGGCTCATAATTAAGATGTCGGCATGTATGTATGTGTGATCAAAGGTGAATTAATAAAGGGAGTTGTCATGCGGAATTTAAAAATGTGATAGGCGGTATCTTAAGTTTGTGAAACGTGAAAACGAATCTTGAAATCTAAATTTCTCCTGCATTAGACAATCTATATTGTTCATTGTAAGTTTATTCGAAAGTTATTAGAATGGACAAATTTTAAACAAATTTTACAAGTTATAGATTGAACGATTTTTACGAAATTGCCGATCACATATTTAGCTGAATATTTAATTTTGCATTTTTTCACAAATTCAGCTTTTGTAACTCCTCATTAAATCTAGATATTCTAACACAATTGATATCATTTATAGCAATTTTTTCTGTTCTTTCTAAATATATGTTTGATTTTTGTGTAGCATGGCTAGAAAACTTGGACGTGAGGGATGTTTTAATATTTTTAGCCTCTTCATTCTTTTTACGGTTTGAGATAGGACCGGTTTAATTTTGCTCCATATGAGCTCTTCTTCTTTTTTTTTTTTTTTTTATTTAACAGTCTTTTTTTTAGAACACTCTTCTTCTTATTTTATCGTAAAGACATTTAAAGAGGATTCCTATAAAAATTACATGGTGTGATAAAAAAAAAGGGGGGGGGCAGGCACTAACAATTTTGCGGATTAGGGTGGCGGCTACGAATATATACACACATACATATATAAATATATATATGTAACTGACACCAGAAATGCTCTGCTATAAGGCACTTACAGATAAAATCTCTTTTAAGAACTGATTCATCATCAGGGACTGCGAACTGTCTGTATCGCGTAAAATTTGGGAGATCGTTGGTTTCCCATTACTATAAACTATCATGAGCGTCTGTCGTATTAAGATTTCGGAGACGGATCTGCGCAATATCTGGCACATCCTTCTGCTTTCTAGTTATGTTTACATTTTTTATCCTCTTGGAGGAACGATTTTCTCCGGAAACAGATCTGCGCAACTTCTCGCGTATGCTTTCCGCTGTTTTCAAAGATATTTGTTTACATATTTCTTACGTTACTTATCGTATGTGTAATATGTTTTATTGAAAGACTAAATACTACATAGTCTCTTTGAAAAAAATATATATATAGCATATTTAACTGAGTTTCTGACAGCATACTGACTAAATGAAAAACACTTAAAGAAAAAAAATAATAATAATTTTACTATTGATAAGAGGTTATAAAATGTATCTGCTTAAAACCTCTTATCATGTATTTATTTTATACTTATTTTACAATATAATAATAAAATTTTATAACTCAGAGCAGTAGCATTTATATGTGTACATATTTTCCTTAATCTTAAATGTAAACAAAATTTATTACAACTGATTTTAAAGTTTAGCCAAAATTCGATACACTGAGTTCAAAGGAATTATTTAAAATGAATATATATATATATTTTAAACATTTTTCTGTAAAGTTTATATGAAAATAAAAGGCAGTTGTAGAATTTTTTAGTTTTTCAAATTTTATAATCTGTAAAATTTTAATAATATATATATATATTTTTTAAATCGACATAGTATGTGTTAAAATTAATTCTTGTAGTATCTCTTGAATATCACTAGTTAAAAATTTAAATATGTAAGGAAGCTGCTGGTTAATTTTAAAAATATTTATACAGACCTAAGAAGATAAATTAAGAGATACAAGAATTTTTAAACAACTACAGAAAACAGTCAATGTGCAGTAACAAATTGTGCTTTAACGACTTGTTTAATGTGTGCATGTTTTGATGACAATGTAACTCCTCTAGCAAATCCTGAAACTATAAAATTATTTAACTCATTCACACGATATTATACAAACAATGCTATTATAAAAATAAATAAATGTTTAAGTTTTTAAAATAAGAAACTAAAATTAATATATTTTTTCATGAATACAACATCCATGTGTTGAAAAGATTTTTTTTTTTTCTTTCCCCTCTGGGCTCAATTCTGCTGTTGAGGGTTGTGGTAATCGGGGGAGGGGGGGTGTTAAATGTTAAGATTTCTGAATAGCAGTGTTTTATAGAGATTTATTGATTTATTTTTGATTTATTTTTTATTTTTGTAAGTTTTTGTAGCAGTTTTTTAAGATTCGATAAGATAAATAAACATTTCTATTAAAAAACATCAGTAATCAATCATAACACATGC
Organism: Salticus scenicus; assembly: GCA_963930645.1. Classification (NCBI taxonomy): domain Eukaryota; kingdom Metazoa; phylum Arthropoda; class Arachnida; order Araneae; family Salticidae; genus Salticus; species Salticus scenicus. The sequence continues at coordinate 832,171 of CAWVNO010000349.1, forward strand.
TATGTTCAAGCAAGACATAACAGCAAAGAAAAATATTTTTAAAGTTGAACCTATTTAAGTTTTTCTTACAATTAGATTGTCTTAGAATTTAGATTTTAAAGATAAAACCATCTAGCCACTGGAGACATCAGTACATAACTTCTAACATACAATAATAAGAAGAAAATAAAGAAGAAATAGAAGAAAATAATAACTATTATTATTATTTAGAATATAAGCCGTGGAAACAGGTTCCCTCTCCAACATAAACTACAAACCGGTTGGAAAAAACCGAGTTTTTTTTTTTTTTTTTTTTTAAACCCAGTCCAGTGGGTTTTATCGGGTTTAATCAGATTTTTTAAGGATATTTTCTCCCTTCCTTTTTTTTTTTTTAACATCAAATATATCATTCATAATAAAATAATTTAAAAAATTAAATTATTATTTATTCATTAAAACCAAAATTTTAACATTTCTAAAGTCTTTTTCTGATTTAGTTATAAAGAAATTAAAAAAATTAAATAATTGTACTTTAAATATTCTAATTCTTTTTATCTGCCCTTTACATTAAAAAATTGGATTTTAATAATTATTTCATATTGCTTTATTAATTTTTTCATAGTCAAGAGACTTTCATAAAAAAATTTTAATTAATTGTCCCTCTATATTATATAATAGAGTAGCACCGTTAAAGTTTTCATAATTTTTTTTTTAATTTAGTTTTTATTCATTACATATTATTAACTCGCTTTCTTGTTTGATTGTCTAGTACAAGCTTTGCAAATACTTTTTAACTAACTTTCTGACTATCTAGACATTTGAAACTTTTAGAAGAGCTCAGAACACAATGACAATGCATCTCCTTATATTATTAAAATCTGTGCGCATCTGTCTGTCTGTCTGTCTGTGAGAAATGCCTTGTCATAGCTAAAGCTCCGGCGCTAATGGTCGCAGCGCTTCGAAACCGGTGTCGACAGACGCAGAATTTCTTCATCTCGACATCGCGATAATTCGCTAAGCGATGCGACCCTAATTAGCGGAGATATTAATTAAAACGTCGACCCATATCTACCGAAAAATGACCCAGAATTCATGATTAAATGCTTAAAAAGCGACATTTTTACGGAAAAAGTGGAAAATAAATTAGAAATATCAGTCGTATCGTTACAAATAAGATATCAAATGAAAGGTGCGATTTTTCTGAATCCGACGGTTTAAATAGCTTATCTATAGGGCAATTAGATTTTTTAAAATTAACTAAAGTATGAAAAAAAGGTGGCAACAAATCACAACAGTTCTATTAATTTCGCAATAGACGTATTTCGGTTACCATGGCGCCGGGCGAAAGAATAAATAGATTTTACTTCCAGCTTTACTGACTTTGTACTGGAAATAAAAATTGCAAATTTCAAAATGCTTCAATTTTCTTCAAAATTAATTCAAACTTGCTACAAACTTTTAACATCACAAGACGAAGTTCCAGTTCAAATATCATCGGGTTTCGAGAATAAATAAAAAATGTACAATTTAATTGCAAATTAAATGTTATTATAATACGCGTATTTCAAATTCTAACTATGATTAAATTATTTTTAGTACATCATTCGAAAGATATTTTAAAGTACTTTTATATTATCGAAAGCGGGATTCAAGATTTCGCTTCATTTACATGTTTTGAGGTCTCCTGAATCGGTTTTCTTTTGTATCTGAGCTACTAATTAAAATAATTCCATAAGTAATACATCATAAGATAGCTTTGTTGGTTTGAAATCGAACAGTAGATTACAGAAATTTCTACCGCCAGATGGCGCTGTAATATTTTAAAATTTCAATATTTCAATTTCTAATTATGATTAAATTGTTTTTAATACATCATTCGAAAGATATATTAAAGTTCTTTTATATTATCGAAAGTTTTAACCAGATTTGCACGTTTTGAGATGTCCTGATTAGGTTTTCTTTTGTATCTCAGCTAATTCAGTTAGACCGTTCAAAATTGGTATATGTAGGCTAATTAGGAAGGGCTGAAAGGGTGGGGAAGATATAGGCGTGCACCGCGCGCACGGGACAGCGCTGCCGAAGGCAGTGGGGACCCGGTCCGACTTTTTAACCGATGAGAAATGATTTTTTTTTTTCATTTTCTTTTCTTAAGAATAAAAATTTGATTTGAGAAGGAATATGTGCGCGTAGCGCGCGTATACCTTCGCACGTGCGTGCGCAGCGCGCATGGGTCTGCGCTGCCGAAGGCAGTGGGGACCCGGTGTGAGTTTTTACCCGATCAGATTTTTTTTTTTTTGAGGGGGGGGGGGGCACGGAGGGTCAGGGAAGGAATACGCGCAGGTAGCGCGCACGGGGCAGCGCTGCCGAAGACAGTGGGGACCCAGGCCGACTTTTTACCCAATCAGAAATGATTTTTTTTTTTTTTTAAATTTATTTTCTTAACACTAAAAGTTACTGTTAGTGATTCATTAATTTTAGTGATTCATTTGAAAATACTGACCCGCTAGCGGGCGAAGCTCGCTAGTTCTTTTAATATTTTTATTCAATTTTCTAAATGTTTGAAAATTTCTTATAAATGCTCTCTTTATTACGCATTTGATCATTTTCTTTCAAGTTGATGGGATAATTCACCAATTTTTTTTTTTTTTTTTTTTTTTTTTTTAAGAATTTATTAATACACAGATTGGTCAAGTTTATATGATTCAACAGAAAATTTAAAAACGTGATATGAAAAAAGTTCTTTTAATCTCGTAATTATTTATATTTTACATTCCTCGAGTCCTACAGTTTTCTTTATATTGACAAATAACTCTGGTTTTTTTTTTTTGTTGTTGTTGTTTTTTTTTCTTGATTTTTATTATTATTATTATTATTATTTATTCTGTTTTAAAAAGATAACTATACACATTTTTTCATGGGGAATTTCTCAGGATTGTTTTCTATACAGCAGTTTGAGCATTTCCAATATTTCTAAAAATTCTTTGTTCATGTTCCAATAACACTACTCTGAAAAAAAAATCGATATCTGATATCATTCTTGGAGATTCTTATGTAAAAGGACTTCCTGAATCCGAATCTGGCCCCCATTTCGCCCCACCACCTGCTGTTTGTTTGGTACGCACCCTCCCCCATTTTTACTTTCTTCTATATGTAATATAGAGAAAGTATTGGATTCGTGAAATTTTTCGAACTCCGGTTTTCGATTGATTTACAAGTTTTGGGATGTCCTGAACACGATTTGATAGTTTTTAGAAAATGTCTGTCTGTCTGTGTGTATCACGAATTTTGTGGACGCTGTATCTCGCGAACCAATAAACGAAATTTAACCAAACTTGGTATTTAGTTAGACCCTGACATAAAGTGGTGCTGATTAGATTTGGGGATCAATCGCTCAACAGGTGGAGCTGTAATCGTATTTTTTCTAAATTTTTAACATGGCAATATAGGACAAAATTTCGTATAAATGTACATAATGAGAGTTATTTTTAACTTGTGATTGTAAAATTAATATGAATTATTGATAATAGTAGTAGTTAACTAGGAAAAAAATTTTGTGCATGTGGGGGCATCGCTCCCCCCCCCCCTTCCGGGTGGAAAAATTTTCAAGATGGGTATCTTTCGAAAGGTCTCATCAATACCTTTAAAACGAATTGCTGAACTATAGATCTGTGATAATTTTAAACAAAATTATCGATTTTTTTTTTTTTTTTTTTTTACTTTTAACGAAAAAAAAAACTTAGAAAAAAAAAAATGTTTTTTTATTATTATTATTATTATTTAATATTGAGGACTTTAAATGGACTTTTTTTTTTGGATATTTAGTGTACTACTATATTTAGTATACTACTTCTCTAATACGGAAATCGTCTGCATTGTCATGGAAGATAATTTTTTTAAATAATAATTTGAATGAATTATTTTTACTGGGTGAATTTTTATAGGAAAGATTTTTATAGAATTTTTAGAAGAAAGTCATGTGGTGACCACAACATACTAGTTTTATATAGGAATTTTTGCTTGTGTTCGGACACTTTAGTTACCGACTGTACATGTATTTCATTGAAATGGTAAAAACTGTTTGTTTTCTGTGATATGTTTTAACGGTTAAAAAAATAGGCTATCAACGAAAATTAATTTTGCCAAAAATAAAAATTTGGCAGTTTGATTTCTTACTTATCAAAAACCCTCGTCTTTGGTTTTCACTTCACATTAAGTCAAATTTTATAATATTTCATCATAAGATTTTTAAATTTGAGAACACATTCTTTCTGTGCGTAAACTTCAGCGAATAAGGAAAAAAGATATCAATTCAAAATTATACTTGAACTTTGTATTTAAGTATTTATAAATTTTGAAACAAACAAAAACATATTTAGGTAGAGTCAGTGAGAACTGTTTATTTGATTTAATATGGTTTAGTTAGCTATGAGCTGCATTACTGATAATTCACTACCAGCGTTTTATAGTCAATCCTCTTAGTATACTTTATTAAAAATTCGTGACAATTCAGAATTGCCGAAGACCATACTTTTTTTTTTTTTTCATTATTCATAATCAGCATTTTTTGCAATATGTTTTAAGCAATTAAAGAAAAAAAAAAAAAAAAAAAAAAAAAAGAGCATACATTTCTACACAAAAATAATGGTGGAAAAAATACAGTTGGTGGCAACCCCGCATATTTGGAAATAAAAGCATGAGCGATGACAAACAAATTAAACTGATAACATATTTCAATTGCATTGGGAAGTTAAAAAAATAAACTTTCACTCAATGCACCATAAAAGTATATAAACATAAAAAAATTTGTATTAAGTTTTATTTGTGTAAGGGAGAAAAGAGAAATATTTGGAGGGGGCGACACACACCCTGAAAATTTTCAGTGGTGGTGTATGTTTCAGTGCCAATACATGTTAAAGTAAATATTGTGAAAATGTAATGAAAGTATTTAGCCATTGTCTTGTGTACATGCATAAAACTGATCCATACCTATTTAAAAAGTGATGTACCTGTAAGTATATAACATACAGATTCTATTATTATATAAAGACTTTTTGTTGTTGTTAAATTCGATTATACATACAGGATTCATAATCAATTATGAGGAAAAAATTCCCTGAGATTTCCAGATAATTTCAAAGAAAATATTAGCAATATATTACAAGAAACACTCCTCCAGAGAGGCGAAAATACTTCTAATTCTATTGTATGATGTCATATTACTGCCGATCATGACAGAAATTTACATAGAAATCGTTGCTCACATGCGTATTTTCACAATACTTAACCATCTGAATCAGTATGAAGGCTAAACAAGGAAATTATGTTTTGAAAGAAAGGAAATTTTCGTTTTTCCAGGTTTTATGATCAATTTTCCCTATTTTTATTTTAAACAAAATCAAAAATCAAAAAAAAAAAAAAAAAAAAAATCTGCACTTGGATATTTTCTTTTTCGCCTTCTACAACCGCCAATTTTATCGTTTAAAAAGCAAATTTTCGAACAGATTTTATTATGTTGTCCTCCACATACACTTTAGCTTTGAGTCCAGTGTTAAAAAAAAATGCAATTGTCACTAAAATTGTAATTTTAGAAATTATTTCAAAAATAGTAAGAATAAGGCAGTTAACGATGCCACAAAAGAATAAATTTTTGAATAAAAATTAAAAAATATTTTAAGACATGGGATGGCTAAATAATTAAATGTTAACGAAATATTGGTAAAAGGGTTTTTAGCAAGATATAAAATTTTTTGGCCGTTTAAACTGGAAATTTGATTTTAGGCGGCCATGTTGCTCATCCCAGCGAAATGACCGTAAGTTAAAAAGCCATTGCTTATAAAATCGGTTTGTATTACATTTAGAACATAAAAGAGATTCAGAAAATTTTTTTTTGCAGCATAATTTCTTTAACTACAGTACAACAACTATTAAAAAAACAGGTTTAAATGACAGAAAATTTTAAAAAATTCCATTCTTAGTGAAGAGAAATAGGAAAGCAAGACCTCAGTAGGCTGAAAAAATTAAAAAATGATTAGTTAATTATTGGGCTGAATTGGTTCTCTTTGATGAGTCAAGTTTAACTTATTTCGAGCTAAAGAATACAAGCAGATCTGACAACGAAAATATGATCGTCTTAATGAAAATCGCAATTTTAAAACAGTGCCATATTCTCCGTATATTATGATACAAAAGTGCATAACTTTTCAAACAGTCGGGCAAATTTTTATGCTCAAGGGATTAATTAACTCGAAATAAAACACAATCTTCTTAAAAGTGGTGCCTGATCGACTATTTTGGAGGTATCTGGACATTTCTGCAAACAGCATTTCAATATGATAATGCACCTTACTACACCGCATCTATGGTAAGTTTCTTCACTTCAAATTGTCAAAATTTCCTATCCATTCCCATGAGAACCTATAATTCTGTAAATAATCATAACTTTTTTCACTTTCAGTTAAATCACATAAAGGATATAGTAGAATTCCTTTACCAGACATGGAAATAATCCTAATCGCGATCCGCTCGAAAATGTTTCGTCTATAAAATAGCGGGGGAGAGGGGAGAGGGGAGAGGATTCGAAATTTGCTACCTATAGCTCTGCCCGAACTAGAAACAAATATTTGTGATATTTGGCACATTGAAATTTCTGATATTTATATTAAAACGCTGTATAAAACTATGCCATTGCGCATTAAAACTGTAATTCCATAAAAAGATGGAATTAACCCAATGCAGAATACATATCTTTAATAACAAATAGCTTAGATCTAACAAATATATAGTTTTATTTCATGTATTAAAATATAACTCGTTCATTTCATATAATAAATCATAATAGAATACAAAGTGCATGGTTATTGCATTATGTTCAAAAAGAAAGTTTTATGCAGATTTTTAAAAAGTACTTCGTAGAGTGCAATAAAGCGAATTATTGAATTGAAAATGTGCATAGGTATCACTTCATACCTTTGGTTTTATGCAAACAAGACAGTTTTAATTGTTTCAACCATTAATTTTAAAGTTATTACAAATAAAAAAGGTATTTGTCATTTCTTCTGCAGTGCGGTTTTTTTTTTTTTTTTTTTTTTTTTATCGCTTATTATATATATATATATCTATATATATATATATATATATATTTTGGTAAACATTAAAAAAAAAAAAAAAGTTTATTGCAAATATAATGAAAAATGTTTTCAAAAAAATTGAAAAATTTGTCATTCCTGAAGTTTTCAGTCATGATACACGAAAATCAAGTACATATTTAGAAAGAGCAAAAAAAATTCTACAAAACAAGAACTGTGTTAGAATATTTAGATGTAGTGACGAATTACAAGAACAGAAAAAGTGAAAAATGCAAAATCGAACTTACGCTCGAAAGTTTAAACGACAATTTCGCTAAAACTGTTCTAGCCGCAATTGGTGAAATTTATTAAAAGTTGGCCTATTCCAATAGGTTTCAAATAACTGAAACATCGGTTGACATGTGCAGGAAAAATTTAGCTGTTTGTTTGTATACACCATTCGTTTTAATGTTTTCGGAAATTGAGACTCCACCAATCATGTTTTGAAAATCTCCTTACCAACACATCTTAACACTTTCGCGACCGCTGACTTAGATTCACGTCATTTGAAAATCTGCAACTCCGCCAGTGGGCGTTTCTTTCCTGGTTTGTATGTTAGTTATTTCTTAAGTATATAACCAGTGTTCATATATTTGCGAAAAAATTTGCTGTGTATACAAATATGTTTATTAGAAAGAATATAATTATAATGTATATCCGTTACCGTTAAAGCTCGAAATCCGTTAATGAGCAGATTATCTAGCTAATCTGCAGATTAACTAAAATGACCCGTTAAAGTTCGGAATTAAGAGTTCTCCGCAGTTTAACTAGGTAATCTGCACATTAGCGGCTTCTGCATCGTTAAAGTTCAAATTCTGATTTCGAGCCTTAGTCATTTTACATTCACTATGACGTCAAACAGTCATGTGATACAAATACGCGAATGAGCTTCAAACATAAACTAAAACTTTTACCCCTTCTGCTCCGCTATGATAAACTGTAAACACAAAGCGAGGAGGATCGAAGCGATGATTCGGTTTCTTATTATGACCAACACAAAATTTAAAGTAACAAGTAAGTTATAATTGTTTTAATTTTGGTTTTATACCTTCTCATTTTTAATTCTGTTAATATAAGTTTGATAAGTGTCTGCATTCTTAATTAAAAGCTCTCTCTCGTGAATCTCCATTTTGAAATTTAAATATTAAATTTACAACACAGTAATTATTTTCTCCCGAAATAAAACTATTAAACCACAACTTTTAAAAACTAATTTATTTTAAAATTGATTTAAATTACTATTAATCGAATGAAAAAAAAAAAAAAAAAAAAAAAAAAGTATTAATTTTTAACTCTAAAAATCTTATGGCATTCAATAATTTGGCTTTATTTAATAAATACTTAATATGAAATTTTTGTACATTTTTTAGCATTTCATTACGATTTTTGTTTTCTTTCAATTTCAAATTTCCTTTATGTATTTAAAATATCATTATTATATTATTATTATTATTTAATTTTGTTCGCTTTTTCAGATAATTTCGTTGTAGTTTTTCACATAAAATGTGTAAAAGTTTTTTTTTATTATTTATTTATTTATTTTTTGTAAAATTAATATATTTGCTAGACTTGTACAGATATATGTATGCTGCAAAATATAGTTTAGTAAAGCACTGGAGAACTGTCATTCTTTCATGCGTTCTAAAAAATATTAAAGCAGTTTTAATTATTTATTCTGATTTTTCTAATTTAATATTTCTTTAGCGAATTAAAAATTGGTGCATATTTTTTTTTAATAGTAATAGCAATATAAGTTGTTAATAAAACTTTTTTTTTTTTCATTTAAATGGTTAAATATTTTTATTTTGGAATAAATCGTTACTGTATTACAATTCTAATATTCATTTATAAAATAGAATTTATTGAAAGCTATTAAAGATATTATATTTCACATTAAAAATGCATAACATCTTCAAACTTATATTGACAGAATAAAAAAGATGAAATAAATAAAGCTAATTAAAACAAATATAACTTTAAAAGACATAGAAAGAAAAATAAGTAAAGAAAGAAAGAAAAGAAAAGAAAACTATTTTTTTTTTTCCCGAATGCAAAAAACAAATACAACACAGCGTGCTGAAAAATTACAGCAGCAGAGATCTTATTTTCACTGTAATGAGTGCCTTGTAGGTAATGTGTAGATTAACGAGTGTCTAGTCGGTAATGTGCAGATTATCTAGGTAATTCGCAGATTACCTAGGCAACTTGAGAAATTAAGCAATTTACCTCACTTTAACGGATCACCCTAGATAATGCGCAGATTACCTAGCTAATCTGCAGATTAACGGATTTCTACACTCTAGCAGGGATGGAACACTGGCGCAGAACTCATACCCGTATTTGTTTAAGAAATTCTTCTACCCATAATATCGTTGATTTAAGACGTAGAAAATTTTGATTTATTGATAGTGTTATGAGTTCTGCTCCAGTGTTCCATCCCTGCTCTAGCGGTAACCTATCCATTTGTAATATAAATGTGAATACAGAAAATTTTGTTCTGAAATATTATAACTTGGGAGAATAACGCCCTGAGGTGGACCTGACTGTCAAAAATACAAAAGGATCTGGTCTCGAAAGTGTTAATAATTAACATTTGATCATACTTATATGCATTAAATTACACTTTATTTATCACACAGACTATAACTGTATGTTTATCTGTATCGTAATATAAAGATATGCATTCAGGGAGGAGTTTCTTCTTTAAATTGCATGAAAAGCCGGTATAAGATATATCAATATTACAAACCCATGCAAATAAATTATTTTTTAAAACGAAGAAACAGGTATGCACTCTATGCCTATGGTTAAAGCGTACTTGCCAACATACTAATTAATATTCCGAAGTATTGTTATACCCGTCTTATTTTTCACACCAGTATCCTTTTAGCGTATTTTTCCTCTTATATAATCGTTCTTCTTATTTAATCATTTCAAGAATATTACTCTAAAAATTTACTGGTGTGAAGAAAAGGGCAGGGCTAACAACACTATGGAATATTAATTAGGATGTTGGCAAGTATGGGTTAAAGTATGTATGCATAAAAAAACATAAAGATTTTTTTTTCTTTTTCGTATTGCAAAAGTAAAATCCATAAATTCATATTTGCCAACATTTTCATTTATTCCGGCGCATTTTTAGCCCACCTTTACTTTGCACCTCTTTATTTATAGAATATTTTTCTTCAACTTATAATTAAGATAAAATGAGAAGGTTACTCTTAAAATTAAAGTGGTATGGAATAAAGGCGGTGCTAAAAATGCTCTGGAATAAATTATAAATGTTAGCAATCTGCTGCGATTAAAAAAAAAAAAAAAATTCTTAAAATTAGAGTAGTATGAAATTAAGACAAGACTTAGAATGCTTGCAGAACAAATTAAAATGACTGCAACTCTAAATTTACCAGAGGTTTTACGCATTCTGAAGGATAACCCATTTCCATATGTAAGGAAAAATATTTTTTTACCTTTTTTTTTTTTTTTTTTTTAATGAAAATACAAAATAATGTATTTTTAAATATTATGATACAGATAAATATACAATTATTACCTATTTAACAATTTAACGATAAATAATGCATATATTAAAAAGCTTACCAACATCCTAATTACGAACCGGAATTTTTTTAGTACACGCCTCTTTTTACACACCGGTATATTTTCAGAGTGTTTTTCTTTTTATTTAATCGTGATTAAATTTAGAAAAGTTACTCTAAAAATATATTGATGCGGAAAAAGGGGCTTGTACTAAATTTTTTCTGGTTCCTAATTAGGATGTTGGCAGATATGTATCTATGATCAAAGGTGAATTAATAAAGGGAGTTTTCATGCGGAATTTAAAAATGTGATAGGCGGTATCTTAAGTTTGTGAAACGCGAAAACGAATCTTGACAGCTAAATTTCTCTTGCATTAGACAACCGATATTGTTCATTGTAAGCTTATTCGAAAGTTATTAGAGTGGACAAATTTTAAACAAATTTTACCAATTATAGATAGAACGATTTTTACGAAATTGCCGATCACATATTTAGCTGAATATTTAATTTTGCATTTCTTCACAAATTCAGCTTTTGTAACTCATCATTAAATCTAGATATTCTAACACAAGACATCATTAATAAAAAAAAATTCCGTTTTTTTTAAATATACGTTTGATTGTTGTGTAGCATGGCTAGAAAATTTGAACGTGAGGGATGTTTTAATATTTTTAGCCTCTTCATTCTTTTTAAGGTTCGAGATAGGACAGGTTTAATTTTGCTCCATATGAGCTCTTCTTCTTCTTCTTTTTTTTTTTTTTTTTTTTTTTGAGTATTTTTTTTCTTATTTTATCGTAAAGACATTTGAAGAGAAGTGCTATAAAAATTACGTGGTGTGATAAAAAAAAGGGGGGGGGGGTAGGGGCAGGTACTAACAATGTTTTAGGGTGGCGGCTATGAATACACATACACATAATAATATATATATAACTCACGCCAGAAATACTCTGCTAAAAGGCACTTAATGATAAAATCTCTTTCAGAAACTGTTGTCCTATATGAAAATGATTAAACTCTGTGTATCAGGTCAATTTGGGAGATCGTATTTTTCCCATATCAATATCCGGTTGAACTATTTTGTGTTACTACCGTTTCCAATTTTATGACATTTTGGCTAGGGAAGTTTTGGATTTTTTTTTTTTTTTCTATTACCCTGCCGTAGGTTTTGGAGGTATTGTATTCGGTCCAAAAATTTTGTATCGAGATTTACATGTTTTAAGGTCTCCTGAGTCCAAAAAAGTGTTTTTTGGCAAGTGGTCTGCAAGTTTCAGCAAACGTATAGACAAAACTTAACAACCAATCGTAAATTTATTTATTCAGTGTCATATATTTTTTTAAGAAATAACCACCTTTCGTTACCGCTACTAGTAGTATTTTCCAATGCAATTAATCTTTTACAATCACTAGAAAATTGTTATTAAAACTTTCTGCTGAAAATTAGTGGTAATACAATTATCAGTAAAACCGAAAGACTTTGAACCTAAAAATTAGATTAGACACTCTCAGAGAAATATTTCAGCATTTTGAAATAACTAAATATGAAAATTATTTTGTTAGAAATACTTCTGGAAAGCTTTTGTGTATCATATTTATATAAATCTAAAGATTAAGATATATCTATTATTTAATTAAGTTATTCCTTTTAACTTTTTACCTAGCTAATGCTTATGAATAGATGATTTTTCTGTAAATAAATAATTAAATAATGATAAGCAAGCCTCGAATTTAGCCATTCATCTAACTATTAAACATTACATTGCTTTACAAAAGGATATTGCTTACTAGTATTTAACTCTTTGGATGCTGTCAGTGTATATACATGCAATACTTCGCACCGCAACTGGTAATTAAAAGCATTATGCATTAATTTATATTTAATTCGTTTTATAGAAATGCTGAGTTACTTAATTTAACCAGGAGCACTTTTAGTCCAAAGTTTAATTCACACCATTGAATTTACAAAATAAATTTCTATAATATATAACTAAGGTAGAACAAGCCAAAAGTATTTTTAAAAAATAAGTGGTATAAAAAAATGTGGGACTAAAAATGCTCTGGAATAAATTAAAGATTTTGACAGCTTTGGTTCTATGTAACCTCTTCATATTTTAAAAGGAAAAAGTTGAGTGTATAAGTTTGTTTGAGAAATTTGTACATTACATTTTATCTCAAAATAACTAAATTTTGCCACTTAAGATGTGTATGTTCCCATGGATAGCAGCACCCTTTAATATTCTCTACATATTTTCTTTTAAAAATTTCTAAGTGAATTTCGAAAATGACTATTAGATCATAGCGTCCTAAACTAGATGCCTTCCGCGTGGCTTGGAAACTTGGCGGTAGGCAGCGCCACCCGGTACAGACTGTGCGATTTTTTTGTTCAACAGCCACCAAAAATGTTTAAAAGTGGGATTTGATATACATAAAAGGCGAATAGAATCGAAGAAACGTCGATTATATGTATTATATATCACTTCTTAAAATTAATGGTGACAATAGAATAAAAAAGTGCGCAATGTGTACCAGGTGGTGCTGTTTACCGTTTCAACTGTTGCCAAGTTTCCGAGCTACGCGGAAGGCATCCAGTTTAAAAGGCTATGATTAGATACATAATTTATTGCAGAGTTTGGAATATTACTTCCATTATCCGACTACCATAGGTAATGGAAGTATTGTATTTGGTCCAAATATTCGATATCGAGTTTTTATCTGATTTATATATTGTAAGGTCTCTTGAGTCCATTATAGTGGTTTTTAGCAATTGGTCAGTGTGTGTATATATGTATATGGGAATCTTCTGACTATTATATCTCCAAAACTAATAAAGATAGAACAACGAAGCTTCAGAATTGTGAAAGGTGTGGTGTACAAATGATTTTTAAAACTTTTGGTGAAAATTGGAAAATCAGAAGAAGATCGTAAGTGCGTATCTCAAAAACGGCTGTAATGATTTTCTTCAAACTTGCTATATAAACACTCTATTAGATGTCTTTTTGCATGAATTAACTGGTTTGTTCAGAAAAATTGATAGGCGTCCTCTATAAGTGGCTCAATTTCAAATTTCGCAAGCGCGATCCTTCCAAAACGGCTGTGTGGATTTCTTCAAACTCGCTGTATTAATCCCTATTAGATATCCCTTTCTGTGTAATTGTTGCTTTACAGTCAACTGTTGAGTATGGCAAGTTTTGGTAAAAGTCGGTATCTCAGAAGGGCTCTAACGATTTTCTTAAAAATTGTTACATAAACCTGTTTTACATATCCCTTCTCATGTATTACATGGTTATTACATGAAAATTAACAGTTTTCCTGATTAGTTAGGTCAATTTTAGACTGTGGAAATTAGTTTTAAAGAAAAGGCCCACTGACTTTTTTTAACTCGCTATTTCAGTTCTGTTTTATATGTGTCTTTACACGTTTATCAGCTTTCTCTTATCAGAAAATTTTTAGGTGACAACTTTGTTAGGTCAATATTTTGTCTTATGATCACATAGGCCTGCTAACTATGCTAGTCTTATTATTTAATCATGAGAACATACTGCTGAATAATACTCTACAACTATTCTGGTGTGAAAAAAAAAGGTGGGGCCTAATTCTATTACGGATAAACTAGCATATTTAGCAGGTCTAGATCACATTACCTTCAAAAAATGTATATAATATGTGTAATAATGGATAATGGAAGTCGTGTGGTTGTTTCACACGAGATTTCTTTTTTAGATTTATTCCGGAGCACTGTTCGTGCCCGCTTTTATATCACACCACTTTTCTTTTCTTTCTTTTGAAAAGAAATTGCCCATGTTGTGTAACAACGTTTAAATAAATTACTCTAAGACGTAACAACGTTAAGATAAAATTACTCTTTTGAATTGTGGTATGGAAAAGGCAGAGGCCTCAATGTTCCTATATTTTTAAGATCGTTTATTACATTTCACCACAATTTTTAAAAAGAAAATTTTCCTGAAGCATTTCATGCTAAAGTAGCGTAAAAACCCACGCGAAATATTTCTTTTAGAAAACTCTAGAGAAAGTACGATAAAGTAATTGTAAAAATAAAGGAACGCTGCGATCCCTGGAGAAAAGGGTGGGTACTGACAATGCTATGGATTAAGTTAGAAATACCATACTTGCCAACATACTAATTAATAATCCGTCGTATTGTTATCCCGCCTTCTTTTTCACACCAGTATCGTTTTAGAGTACTTTTCTTCTTATTTAATCGTAACTGAATTTGGAGAATATTACTCTAAAAATTTATTAGTGAGAAAAAAGTGTGGGACTAACAATAATACGGAATATTAGTTAGGATGTAAGCAAGTATGGAAATACTAGCAGTTCTGTGATTATATCTGTGTAAAATAATAATAATACATAAATTAATATACAGATATTTTACGAAGTCTGTTATTGTTTGGGACTCAGTAAGTAAAACACCTGCTTTAGAAAAGGATCTCTTTAATATGTCACTTTCTTTTAATATCTACAACACTAATCATTTAAATCACCTTACAAATAATTTTACAATACGCCCTAATACTCATTTAGATAACTTCCCTCCTTTCTTATTGCAACTATTTGCACAGGAGTCATAGCTTGTTTCGCAAAATAATACTTCATAATTCACTATAAGTTAATTAAATAATTAGCTTTCAAAAATTTCGAAAAAGTTTGTTGTAATTTAGAAGTTTGCTGTTATAAGTTTAATTTACTAGTTTAGATATCGATTACTGATGATTAGGATATAGGCGTCATTTTTGGACCGGGGGTGTTAATCCCGAATGACTGCATTTGGGCTCTATGCCTAGGTGAAATGCCATTCATAGGGTTCTTTTTCAAAGGTACCAGCTAATAACTATGCGAGTTTGGGAGAAAACATGGAAAACTCAAAATGGCTATGTTGATGAGCAGGACCTGGGATCGAACATGACATGTTTTAATTACCAGCTTCTAGTGTATAACAGGCATGAAAGAGTTTCGCTTTTTCTGCCACCAATATTTCTATGGAGAATTTTTTTTATCATGTTTATGTAGAGAGACTGATTTTATGAGTTAGAATTTTAAATAGGAAAATACCGATGGGAAAAAAAAGTAGAACTCCCTGGCATAAACTCTCCACATTATTCGACCGATTAGAAAATGATTAGCACCGAAATTTTCGGCGTATAATCCTCAAGTAAGGTACGTCATTCTGACACCAGAAATGTTTTTTACAATCTACTTTATTTTTAACTTCGAGGGGGCGGAGTGCTGAGTACCCGGGGTCCAGTGATGACCGCACACCTCAGCGAACCAGAAAATGGTAGCAGAAATGGGTCAAGTACGTGATGGCTTACACAAAGAGATAAATAAATAAAAAGGGGGCCAGGCCGGGAAAGAACTACAAGAGAAAAATTCTGAGCTCAACGAGAAAGATGATAGAAGAAAACGAAAAAAGGCAATTAATAATGCATAAACATTAAGTAAAACCTACAAAGAAAAGTGCAAGGGAACAAATAGATTGAGTATAGCATTACAATAATAAACCAGAATAAAAGAAAGTTTAAGTATAGCATTATGAACAAATGACCAAATTTTTTATGGAACATTTAAAAAATTTTATTATTTTTTTTTTTTTAACAAGATTACAAGAAAACAACGAAAAACTAAAGAAGGAAACATATATTACAAATATAGCTTTAGTTGTCAATAACATTTCTGGTGCAAAGCTGACTTATCTTACCCATGGTTTATATGCTGAACGACTGGTCAAAATTTCTAAATAATCTGTGTGCTTTGAAAGACGAGCTAGAATAGATTAATTTTTTATGATAATGATCTGAATTGCCTATTATGTTGTTTTCGAGAACTATTTAATACCTTTAAAACATTATTTAATCGATCGGATTCTGACAACTCACAAGCTGGCATAATATGGTTCCTTAGGAAGAATAAACCTCCATTCGATATTTTCGTTTAAAAAGAAATAATCGAGATTTTTGTACGCTTGTACATGTACAGCCTCGTCAATCTCATCTTCGAATTAGCAATGAGCATGTACAGTTTACTTTTGATTAAAACGAATCCAAAAGTCACAAATAGCACGATCAGGAGAATAAAGTTGATCGTTTACCCATTTGATATGTTTTTGTTCAATAAATTTGAATGTCAATTTCGCCCTATAAAAAGATGCTTTTTCATTGTAAAGCTTGAATTTCCTTACATTCACTTCTCAAGGAATTTCTGTAAGACAGTTAATGATGTACCAGTTAGCTGTAACGGTCATCTGTTCCTTCAGCTTCGTGGCTTTGAAAAGTCCTGCATTTTTAAAGAAAACAACATACATTACTTTTTCCATTGCTCATTGTCTTTTTACTACTGTTGGTTTAGGTCTTATCATGTTCCAAGACACATAGTGGTCTTTGCTGGCATATTAGAAAGTCATAAATATTTATATACATTTTACCACCAATTATTACTTCAGAAATAAGAGATTGTTAAACATAATTAAGTAATTTACCAGTTTCTTTACACATTCCGGCAGGCTTCACATTTTTCCTTCTATTACATTATGGGAAACCCAACGACAAATTAATATTTTATATACAATTTCAAGAATAATTTTATGTGTAGCGGTGGATCTAATGTTCAGCTCTTTCTGTGTCATCCTGTAAATGCAGCAACTCTCATTGATTAATATTTTTCTTAAGGCTGACACATTTTCTGGGACAGTCAAACTTTCAGCTGTCAAACTTCAGCTGTCAATTCCTACAGTTTTTCATCCGGGAGAGAGCCTGGACCTCTACGAAATTCTGTAAACAACATAAGTTCAGTGACACGCTATGGATCTTTATTTCTATATGCTAATTGTAGACGTTGTGTTGTGGGGAGTAAGGCCAGTTGACAGCACTAGGGTCCTAGGCCTGACAGGAAGTGCCTTCCATGGGGAGGGGGTCTTTCTAAGGGGTCCTAGCCCATATTTACACATGTTTCGGAGAAAACCATGGAACTCTGAACGGCTAGGCCGACGAGCAGGACCTGAGATCTAACTCGGCACCTCATGTTAACCAGCTTTGAGCTCAGAACCTCTCAGTCGCTGGTCTGTAGACATTAGAGGCATTCATTTTATTACAATGCAACATTAAAATAACTGAAAATCATAGAGTGATACTACCATAGAGTGTTAACATTATTTACCATTCTTTCAAAATTTATCCTACGTAAGCTAAATTGCATTTGTTGTCACAAAATTCGTCTTCGGTCATAAAAGCCCATAAATTTAGGTATTTACCCAATTATTTTTGCTTATTGTCTGTCATCGTCTCAAAAGTACTAGAGTCATACTCCCATATGTATATACAGAGTTGCCAACATTTTAATTTATTCCGGAGCATTTTTAGCCCCGCATATATTCCATAAGACTTTTTTTTAAGAGTAAATTTCTCTTATTTATCGTAATTATGGTAAAGCTACGAGTTTGCGCACAATTCAACAGAACGATATAAAACATCGAAATATTAATTTTTAACTAAACTATTGGTACATAATTTTAAACTGATCCTCTTTCTATGCATTCCCATTACTATTTTGTTATTCTGTTATAATTTAAAACAACAGCTGTAATAAAACCAAGAGAGTTATTTTGCGCAATCTTTCCTTATAGGGTAGGAGTGATTGCGCACATGGGTAGGAGAGATTGCACTTAATTATAACTACAATTACATTAATAATAATATTAATTGGACTTAAATGACATTGTTGTAAGGTATTTGTTATCAAATATTTTTGTATTGGGAATCGATATTTCAATACAATAATTAAAAAATCAGAAACATAACAGAAATGTAAAAAAACTACAAAAAATTATAAAGAAAAAATGTTAAAGAAACAGTAAAAAGAACAAAACTAGATAAGGAACAAGACCAGATGAAGAACATTAAGTTCCTAGATAAAACATTTAATATAAAATTAGTACAATTCTTTTTCAGCAAGGATGGTTTCTTGTTTGCTGACAGGTTCTCTCGTTGTCCACTATCATTACACTTATTGTTGTACATGGTGAGGTTATTCTGCAACCATCTGCCACAAGTGAACATTTTCGAGACGGATTGCACCCCGTGTGGCCATTTCCGGTAATGCATTTCTGAGAAGGGGGGGGGGAGGTAAGAATCCGTGTGTGCAATGTTATAAACTAGTCCCGCCCGTTTTTAAGCCCAGAATCCTCCAACCGTTTACTATTTATAATTTTTTTTTTTTTTTTTTTCCCCTTCAAAACGCCCAGAAATGTTCAAAACACAAAACCTAAATTTCACTTGATTTGAAATCTTCTCATTCCGACTTTAAAATCATTTACTTTTATTTAATTTAATTAAGTTTATTATAATGTAGACGATTATATTCCTTAAAAATAAGTTTGAGTAGGCTGATATGTTTTGCTTGCATTTAGTTTTATCCCTTCTATTTAAGCAGCCGACAGCTTTCGCATCATACTTGAAAGTATTGCAAAACTAAATAGATGTACAATAACATTTAAATAATTTGCGATAAATTTCTCATAAGCAAACATTAGCATTCGAGAGAAAAATCCCACCAGAGGAGTGGCTTTTTTTGATCTTGCCACTCCTGAACAATGTTCAGTTATATATTGGGGTTAAATACTCTAAAAATTAAGTGGTGTGAAACCGAGGTAGGGCTAAAAATGCTCCGGAGTAAATTAAAATGTTGGCAACTATGTATATATATATGCTTTCTCTAGACAATAATAGTTGAAAATAAATGATTTTTAAATGAAATATTTTCTCCACATTTGATTCGAAAAACATTATTTTGAAAGATTAAAGTACCATTGCAGGGTTACTAACATTTATAATTATTCTGGAGCATTGATAACCATGACTTTATTTAATACCACATTTTTTTTAACCCATTGCCGGCCCAATTAAATTTCACACCTCTGATCAAGGTTGGACTTTTTAATTCAATATCCACCACTAAATTTTAATGTAACAGTTGATTATTGACTTTGACTACGTCAATATCATTCTTCGAAGTTACTGGTGGTAATTGAATGGCGCAGACCCTAATTTGGCAATAATTTTTCGCGCGTTAAAACCGGCAAATGGATAAGGAGTAATTTTTTCTTATTTTACTGTAATTCGTAATTGCCAGCCATCTCATTAATAAGCGTAAGATTGTTAACGCTCATTTTTCTACGCCGCTTTGTTTTTAGAATAATTCTTTCCAACGTTTGTTACGATTAAATAAGAATAAAATTTATCCCGCATTTAATCCATACCACTAATTTTTTTAAAGTCCCCCCCCCCCCTTATTTTATCGCAGTAATATAATGGTCAAAAATATTTTAAAAATAAAGTGGTGCGAATTAAAAGCGGACTCCCGAAAAAATTACAATGTTGGCAACTGTGAGTCTACATAAGTTCTATATTACTAAAAGGAAACAAAACTAAAATAATATTTATTTTTATCAATATTTGATAGTTTTTTAGTAATGGACTTTTTATGTTAATTATTTTATACATCAACAAAGATATTTTTTTAAATAAAGATATTTGCTACAGCTAGTACTTCTGCTATTCCGTTTTTTAATATATGAAAAAATATATTAAACAAAAGTTCTCTCCCTTTCTTCTCCACAATAGCCTTGCCTGAAATGCAGAGTGAAGAGTATTGGAAACTAAGAAAAAATTGAGCTAAATACATTTTCGAAAGTAATTAATTTCTTTCTTTCGTTCTCAATCTCTTTCTTTCTCTTTCTCTCTCTCTCTTTTTTTTTTTTTTTTTTTTTTTTTTTTTGTGCCAATATATCTAATTACACTACAGTTAAGAGTGGGAAGGAAAATAAGAAAAATTTATTTATTGGTTATTCAGTTTTTGATGTGGCAGAGGTGTTATCTTCGCTTATAAGAATTTATTATGAATTATATCATTTTCTTTTTAAGGAATTATAATTATTCATTTTATAGTCATTTATATACATTCATATCCATTCTTTACGTGACAAAATAATGAACATGGGACAGCGTGAAAGCAGCATTAGTTTATTTTTGCACTGCAGTCTTGTCTCTTTCTAAGTATTTAAATCGATAAAATATATAATAATAAATAGTTTATTTATTTAAAATGTTCTTTTATGATAGACACGGATTTCTTTATAATGAGTGTTTGTGTAGGAGGGGTTTCTTTACACGGGCAACTCTGTATAATGAAATATTTAATTAAATAAATAATGCGGTTTAATCATGGAAATGTGCTATTAAATTTATCATGAATTATTAAACAAGAAAATAATTAAAGAAATAAAAAAATTAATAAAAAAATGAAAGAAAAAGAAAAACGGGGCCTAAAAATTGGAAAGGTTGCCCAGTTCAACGTTCAACCCACAGATTATAGATATATACAGATAAAGCAGTTGGCAATTTACATCCAGCGCCAAACCAGCCCCTGGGAGAATCCATTGTACTAAATCGCGGAATTTCATGCCTGTAACCATAGCAACGACGAGTTTGATTTGAGAAAGCCAAGTTGGCATTGGTTTTATGGTTACCGCATTCTTCTCTTGGTCTGGTTTTGTTTATACTGTGGTGAATGCAATGGCGCTGGTTTAATACTGTTTTTGTTTGTGTTCCTTTTTTGTACTTATAATAAGTAAGTTAATTTTAATGTTAATTATTTAAATAGATTAGTATAAAATGTTTATTATGTCATTATTTTATTCAGTCTAAAAGTAATTGCATGCTTAATCATCATCTTTTAAATGATGTTTCTGTTCGATTTCCTTTCTGATTTTTCTGCCCCCCATAAATGTTTTAATACCCACTTAAAAGTTATTAATATATTGTTTGGTCTTAAAATTAATCATTAATTGGAAAAATTGTGGTTATTCGGGACTTGAAATTTATGCTACAAAATCACAAAGAAGTTTAAGCATATAGAATGTGCAATATTACTTGAGTTTGATTAAAAAACAAAAATCTTGTTCTTGTCTTTTATTGCAAAAATAAATTGAATTTATATTTGGAACTCTGACCACAACGAGAGTATAAATTAATATTCTTATACTGGCTTTCATTAAATAATTTCTTTTTTAATTGTTCAGCTATAAATAATTAGCTTACTCTCTACGAATGTCAATGCCGGATAATTTGCAGTTTGATTGGATTGCTTCCATCTAATTAATTAAAAACTAACGAATATTTCAATCTCTGATTTTACATCAAATAAAAATTGAATTTTGTTTATACAATGGGTTTTCAATTACAGTAAAATTATAGTATTTTCGAAAGCAGACACATCAATTATGAAATCAATAACAGAATTTTCCCCCTAAATTCAGAATTACTGTTTTACACTATAACTAGCCAATTGTTAAAATTTATAACGCATAAATGTAATCCCATTGAAATTACTCTAAAGAGGAAAACAACTAGAATGATGTGAAATGCTAAAAGTAACAGTATGAGATTAAAATACTTTTTTTTTTTTTTAAGTTAAAAGGAATTAGTGCATAGGTTATTTTATTAATGTATATTTCTGTTTATAATTTTTCATTCTATATTTAATAGTATCCTAAAATTATTTTCTGTTTTCAAAGAAGCTTACTGACTAAAATCAAACTTGAAATTTTTGATGGGACATGTGACTTTTAGTATCTAAAAATGTTTTAAAATTTATTAAAGGTACTAAAACCAAAAATTAGGAAAATGTAATAAACTGTAGATATAAATTTGTTGCAAAAAATTATTTCAGGATGCTCTTTGTATAGAATTTTAGGCTTTTGACAATTGTCAAAAACTTGCCAACCCTGCATTGAATAAATAAATGTGTATAACTTGAGAAATTATAAATTAAAATAATTATAAAAAATTATAATCTTAGTATTGGAATACTTGTTTAAGATGCTAAAATAAATTTTTCTTAAGCAAATAAGTAAATAAATAAAAATAATATACATTTCTAAGTTTTGAAAGCGATTAGCTTTCTGTTATACTTTATTATCTTAATATTTAATAAGAACCTAATATTTTTCTCTATGTGCTAGTCGTTTAATAATTTTAAGAAAATAACTGATATTGACATGGTATAATTCTAGGGGGGGGGATGCAATTAAGAATACTGTACTATTTAAATGACTGTATTGTATTTTGTTAGAATGAAATTACAATGAAAAATGAAGACAAGCCTTTATTATGCATTCTAGATCCTTTTGTAGATGCCCAAAGAAGCAGAAGCAATTTTTTTTCCTCCAAGTAAAGCATTGGAAATGAAAACCAGGTAATTTTTTTTATGTGATTTTCTACAATATTTGAAAATAAAAATATACTTTTTATTAAGTGTTTGAAGTTAGATACCTATCTAAAGTTGTCAAGGAAGCCCCCCCCCCCCCCCAAAAAAAAAAAAAAAAAAAAAAAAAAAAAATATTTATGTAAATTGATAATATGTAAAATATTAGTATTTAGTAGTTTAACTAATATATAAATTTATTAGTTAAACTACTAAAATTTTTTAATTGTGTAACAGGATTATTTGAGACCATAATTTATAATCAAATTTGAAAAGTTCATTTCCTCTTTTCCTTTCAGTATGTAGAGTATAAAATGTTATTTTTTGTTAGCAGTAATTAAAAAAGAAGTTTTCAAGGTAGAATAATTATGTCACAAAGAGTGTAGGTAAATTTCAGACAAACGTTTGGTTCAGAATTTACCTATGTCTTTTTGGAGGCGTAAAATGTCTCTATTTTAGATTTGTAAAATGCAAGGGATCAGTTATAAATTTAAAAGAGCTTGAGGGTCTTAGTTTTTGTTTTTCAAAGTTAAATGCTTAGTAGCATAAGTTTGATATTGTAGGGTAGTGCAAGTTTGATAATCTATGCATATGCAATATGCATAAAATAGTGGTTATAAAGTTTTTTTTTTTTTTTTTTTTTAAGCATGATATTTCATCCACCACCACCAGTGTCTGGAAAGTACTTAAAATTTACAGAAATAGTGATAATAATAATAATTTGTAAACACAATAAAGTACAAGTTACATGTGGTACATTAAAGATTTTTATTTTCCGAACGTATACTATGTAAGAAAATAATTTTATCATGAAAAAATTCAAGAGTGAGATTTTGGCGTATCTATACAGATTATGGGCTTCTGAATTCATTTTGTTATTTTTACAATAGTGCATGTAGATATGTGTGTGAATGAACATGTTAGCCTCTATACACTTTGAATGTTGATAGCTGAAAGAGAATAGGTATGTTATAGGTCACTGTCACACAAACTATACAGATTTTGAATAAATGTAGCTTTTAGGTTTTTTTTTTTTTTTTTTTTTTTTTTTTACTACTGAAGACATAAAGAAAAATTACTTATTATGGCTGTGAACTCAAATTATTTAAAGTTTGATAGCATTTAAACGCCATATTCAGTTGGTCTAAAAGTTTCTTCAAAGTATATTAGTATATTATACCTTACTGTCACACAAACTACATAGAGTTTGATGAGTTAAGGACATATAACTTTTTATTTTTTAGGATACAAAGTAGAATTTTTATACATTGAGGTATATGGTCTCCAATTATTTGCACAAATAATAAATATAAAATTGTTTGCAGCACTCATGCCTACTTTACCTGAAGAAGAGCTGTTTAGAAAAAATGTATTATAATTTAGTTTTAAATTACAATAAAATTGTTCTTTTATTCTTGGTTTTTATTCAAAGTTTTATACTTATTTCTTTTTAACGCCAGTACTGTGGTGTTTTTTTAACACGCTTTTATTAGCTTCACCTGTATGTATGTTTGTAACCGCTCTGGAAGCAAACAAAAAATCTATATTGTAAAAAAAAGACTTCCCTACGTGAACGCTGTGGCTGTGAGGTAAAGCTTCGGGCTACGAACCTAAAGGTCTAGCTTTCGAGCACAGTCAGGGGAGATTTTTTAAAAATGTTTTTTTTTTTTAATTCTAAATTATTTAATTAAAGATTTAAGTGTATGTAAATATTATGGTGTGTCACTCACATGATTTTCTCTTACCCTGCATTTTAATGCTAAGATAGATATTTTGTGCTTTTTAGTTCACATTTCTATAAAAGCGTGTTCTTTAATTTTTTTAAAACTATCATTTTATTTTTAATAACATATGCACATATAATAATGAAATTTAGATTTATTATTCATATGCACAAAAAAAGTTTTCTGTAGAATACAGTATGAGATTTACAGGGCCACTCAAAAATATTCACACGCATTAACAGCTATAACTGGAAATTGCTAGAATTGCATTTTTGATTTTATTAAGCATTTTAAGTTTGCCTTTTATTCTTTCTTTTCTTAAATTAAGTAATCTTAAGGTCAGCCCAGTGCTGGTATTTCATAACTTGTAAATCTTGTTTGAAAAAATTGATTTTTTAAAATATTTAATATTTTATTTTCAATCAGTAAAATTCAAAATATAACTTACAAGGAAGCATTCAAAAGGTGTCGTCTTCAAAAAATATTGAAAAAAAATATATATGATTCTACTCTTCATAAAACACCAGGAAGTGAAAAAATTATCGGCTGAAATGAATTACAGCAAAACCAATCACCTAACAATATGAAATCGCCAAATATGCTTAATTTTTATAAGTTTTTTTTGGTCGCTGTAATTCATTGCAGCTGATAATTTTTTCACTTTCTGGTGTTTTAGGAAGAGTAGAATCACATATATATTTTTTAATGTTTTTTGAAGACGACACCTTTTGAATGTTTCCTTGTTAGTCAGAATTCGCAATATACTTGTAACATGTTTTATTTTTTAACTTATTACAGCACATGATACATTTTGTAACTTTCAGAAAGATAACTATGAACATTTTTAGTTTCAACCAAGTTTTTTTATACTTTTTTTTTCCTCCCCCCCCCCCCCGCTTTTCTTTTGTTATTATTTTAGGATTGTTTTTTTAAGAGGCTTGCAAACAACCCTGCAATAAATCTCAGAATTTTTAAAATAGTATCAGAATGTCCCCAGCAACTATGGCTATCTTTCATCATCCCCCCCCCTCCATATTCATCCTTTTAAAAGCAAAGCAGACTCAACGTTTTACTCTACTTTACATCATCACTACTATAATATGGGACTAGGAGCTAAAAGTGTTTATTTTAACATGTTGTAAATATGAGAAATTGGGGGGGGGGGGGACACTGAAAACTTATGTATGGTTTAAAAAAAAATCATTAAGTTTTTTTTTTTCTATTTCTTGTAGGAGGGAAAATTTGTCGTTGTGTAATTGTAACATAGTGTAACTATTATTTTTGTCTGTTAAAAAATGTTCCTGAATTTTATTTATATATATATGTATGTATTTATTTTAATGTGCACGAAGGATGCTTGCATGAGTGGTAGTGAGTGCGGCACAAATGCTGTACAGATTTTCATAAGTGATATAGGTTGGAAAATTTTCTATTATGTTTTTCGAGAAATTTTTCAAAGCCAAAAAATCAATTTTTTTTTTTAGTACATTTTTTACATGACATATTTAAACTTTTCTTTCAGTGCTCGTAGTACCAGTAACAGTAATGTGAGATATAGTGTGAAAAACAAAAGTTTTTGATTTAAAGACATCATTTAGAAATTTATCAGATATATAATTTTAGTAACTTGCTCGAGAAGATGTTATTTATTATGATACATGAGATCTATGGGTGCTAATCAGCATTTTGAATATCCTTCTGTAACTTTGTGTGAATATAATTATTAAACATTTTGCAACTGAAAAGAAGAATATATTGTTAAAATCCCTTGTTAAAATAAGTGTTTGATAATCATTTACTTTTACTGTTGCAGCATCTCTCCAACTTAATCAGCAGTGTGGATGGTCAAGGTGTCTACAAAGGACATGTAATTATTTCACTTTGAGAAAGAGCAGAGCTAAAGAGCAGATTCCCAAAATTTGTTCTACCTTTTCTTATAAATGTTTCAGGAGTTTCCAAATATTTGCCGCCATTCTGGCTCATTAGCAACTACGGAAATAATATCAAATCTTAAAACTAACTTATTAATTTCTAAGCCTGTAAAACTAATGTCCTAAACTCGCAACAATAATAAATTAAAAATAATAATTTTATATCTAAAAGTAATAAAGTGGTATATTTTTTGGATTGTACAGTTTTTTTTTTTTTTTTTTTTTTTTTTTTTTAATAATATTTGAAAAATAGAATTACTGTGTCAAATGAATTATATTTATTAAGTATGGTTATTTCTATGATTCTTGTCTTATGAGTTGAAAAATTAACTTTATGTGTATGTAGTTCAAAGTATTAAAAAATGTAAATCTGTATTTAACAAATTTTCCATACAATGAACTTCTTTTCTGTATTTAAAGACTGTTAAATAGAAGTCTGCTTTTTGATCGTGATGTACAATTGTAATAAACGGACCGGCGTACCGCAACCCAAATGTATGCTTTAGTTATTCTTATTTATGTTTATATAAGTTTTAGAGATTGATTTTTTTTTGTTTGATAAAGGAGAATCAGTGAAAGTTATAAAACATATACAGGTAAATATTTTAATATAAACATTTGTTTATATGAAAACTGTTTTCAGGTTCAAGTGCAATAAGTGCAAGTTTCAGAAGTCGTGGTAAATGAAATTAAAAGCAGGTTTGTAAATCCTTGCTAAATTTTATAATTAAATAAATTTATGCTAATAGTTTTCAAGATATTTTTTCATCCTTGATATTGAAATTAATAGTATTTTTGTTTTTTAAAGTAGCTGCATTTTAAAGCACAAAGTTGGCAAAAATTCTCTTTTCTTTTTTATAAAATCAACTGACAGTATTTCCTGTTTATTTTTATTTTTAAAATAAGATTTGAAAAACCTGAACATGGTAAACAAATGTTAATTAGCTGAGAAAGTTTTTAAAATATAATCATTTATGTTATATCAAATACTATTCTATTTGTACATATTTTGGATACAGTTAAATTTTAAGAAATGTTAACCAAATGTTTATTTATTTTTCTTTATTAGTTCAGTAGTGACGTTAAAATTCTATCCTCCGTTTTTTGGTATTATTTCTCTATATATAGATATCTTTTTTTTTTTTTTTTTTTTCGTATTTAACACTGAAGAATTCTTTGATTTTTCTGTTTTTCCATGCTCATGTTCTACATTTTCTTCAGTATTTCACAACTGATTTGCAAAAACAAAACAATTTTTTTTTTTTTAATTGCATTACTATATAAATAATTCCTTAAATAGATAAACTGAATAGCATTTATCCCCATTGCAAAATTTTCCTTTACAATACAAAGAGTCAAAAATTTTATAGCAATTTGCAGGATGTGAAATCTCAAAATTATTTTAGATGGTCAGTGCAGATTCTTTCATCTCGGAAAAGTATAACATGAGTATTAAAGAAAGTCAATTTTGTGCTTTACAGATTGCACAGAATTGACTTTGTGCAGTCACACGAAATTTTGTGCAACTGACATGAAATTTTCTTTACCTCCCAAGGAAATGTTTTTCAGATTTTTTTAAAATTATTACAAGTGAAGAAAATTGATTATGTTGTTTCAAATTATTACAGATATGATTGAAACACTCGTGTTAAAAGTATTGATCAGTTCTTTTGGAAAAAAATATTGAAAATTACATTCCTTGGAGAAAGCAATATTTCTACATATACATTTTATAATGTTTGAATACTACTATTAATTAAAATATTTTTAATTTTATGCTTGTTTAAAAATACTCCCCATTGTATTCATTTCTATGAAATTTTGACTTATGCTGTCATATGAACCAATTATTATGAAAAGACAAGATGATAGCACAATCTGTTGTGCAATATGCATCAAAAGTTGATAGACAAAAAATTATGTCAAGTTGCATCTAAATGTAAAATTTCAAGCATATGTTATTGAACTCAGGGTGCATCGAATTTTTGTCACACACATACAAAGCCATAGCCAAGGAGGGGAGTTAAAATACAACCCCCTTCTTAAAATTTTGCAGATTTGTCAAAAATTTTAGAGTTCTACATCAGCATTTTTAGCATTCAGCATTATGTACTAGAACTTGAACATCCAAAATTTTTTTCTGGCTACGCCCTTGTACTGACGTTAGGACAAAAAAGCCAGAAGTCTGTTACTCTTAAAATGTATAAAATCATCAAAAATTGGCAGTCTGAAAATTTTCAAACCAAATGTTTTCTTCTTATCAAATCAGATGTCAGTGACAATCTCACTTTTTTTTTACTAGGCATTAGGGGTATGGAAAAAATTACTACTTTTTCCTTTCTGTTAATAGGTGCCTCACAGTTCTAAAAATTTCAATTTTTTCATTTTCCCATTTGTATCCTAAATAAGCAAGAATAATACTACTCCAATAACAGAATCATCCTTATTTGCTTATGACTCAATTGGAGAACTAACAGTACATATAAATTTCAATGTAACTATCATGTTTAATAAAATTTCTCATAAATTATTGAATAAAATGACATTCAAAGTTTTAATGTGTTTTGAAAAATTTTAAATTGCTCCCTGCTAATTTTATTTTTTCTCCCTCAATTTTACATTATTATTGTTTAACAATTTATTCTTGACCTACTTGGATATTTTTTTGTGGATCCATTGGTAAGTTAATTGATTAAATATATTTAATATTTAAAAGCTGGAACTGAATGCAAATTTTAAGCATTTAAACAATTTTTTGTTCACCATCATGCTATAGGTATGGAGAGCGTAAAGAATCATGAAAATTTTTTACCTCTTTTTTTTTTTTTTTTTTTTTTAATTATTATTTTTACCCTTTTCAGGTATGGGGATACCAAAAATAATAAAATTTATATGTTGTCAGTCTGAAGGGTGTCAGTTTGTTAGTTTGTCTAACTATCTTAAGAATAAAAGATCGCAGGTAGGTGGGGCCAGTTTTAAAATATTATCTATAACATTGGCTAGAACACTATTGATTTTCAACATTCTAATTTAAAAACTTCATAAGTTATTCAAAATTTACGATTTTCTTAACATGGGAGGTAGGGCAAAATTTTGTTTAAACATACATTAAGCAGTGGCGGATTTAAGGGGGGGGGGCTAGGGGGCTGAAGCCCCCCCCCCCCAAAACACTGACATTCACAATTGAATATTACAATTGTAAATTTTTTATTCGTCTAGAATAACACTTTGAAAAATCTTAGCCCCCCCCCAAAAGTCAAGTTCTGGATCCGCCACTGATTAAAAGGGATATTTTTACAGTAAAGGTGCGAGACCAGCTTAAAAGTATGTTACAATGCTCGCATGAACATAATTAACCATGGAAACTGCATACATTACTCGAATTAACCATTTTTTTAACATGGCAGAATCGCACAAAATTTCGCATAAACATCCATTGCAGTTTAAGTCATAAGATCAATAAATTACGATAATTAAGTTCAGTCTACTTTTAAAATAATCTAAAATAGGTTTTCTTAAATAATTCAAAACTGTTACTAATTTGTCTTCAAACTTGCCAATCCCGATCAAATTTTTCAAGTGGAATTACGAACTTCAAAATGCCAAATTTGAATTTCCTGTGGTTATTTAAGTTATGCTTATAACAGATATACATACCGATCAGCCACTTAAAATTGGACTTTCGTATTCAGTGAACCTCAAAATGTGATGTTATACAAAAAACCAGTGTTGAAAATAGAATTTGAAAATATATTTTCTTTACAGTATGACTGTTAAAATTTAATTTTTCTTCCTGAGGAGTGTTTGTTG
The DNA here is from genome assembly GCA_963930645.1 of Salticus scenicus. Classification (NCBI taxonomy): domain Eukaryota; kingdom Metazoa; phylum Arthropoda; class Arachnida; order Araneae; family Salticidae; genus Salticus; species Salticus scenicus. Next base: position 862,549 of record CAWVNO010000349.1, read on the forward strand.
ATATAGTAAAATGTAACAAAGCACTTACACCTGCTACATTCAAGTTTTGCTTAATTTTGGTTAACCTTGTATGTTGTCTGTAAATTTTATGCATATCACATTGTGCGCTTAAATTTAGTTGTATTTAAAGAACACCGAACACAAAATGAAATAGACTGCCAGCAATTTCCAAGTATATATTCCCGATATATTCAAATACTTTGGATAGCCCTGTAAACAAATGATAAATGATTTCTATTCCATATTCTACACAAAACATGCTTTTATGCATTGAAAAAAAATATGTTCATTCCATTTTGTTTAGGGCAACCTATATATGTTACACTTTACTTAATGAACTTTTCCCCGTAGACGTAATGTATTTGAATTCTTTTGGATATCCCTGTACATAAACCATCTGCTTCATCTCAACGAAAAGTTTAATGTAGCATCACTACATTGTACAGATTTAGAATACCGAGTTTGGACTTCCTTCTATAATTTGTTGTTGAGAAAAAACAGAGACCAACTGATAAAAACATGTTTTTCAGATTCAGGAAACCTGAAAATGTGTAAATGAAACAAAAACTCAATTTCAAAAATTTGACTCAAAAACAATACTATTTCTAATATGGATTTAAAAAAAAATAAAAAAGATGGTAGTGTAACATTTATTTATTAATAAAAAGATTTTTTTCATTTATTATTATTATTATTATTATTATTATTTTAGAATGCAGAAATTTATTTTTATTAAATACTACCTAATACAAATTTAATATATTCTTTTAAAGCTCATTTATCTTCATAACAATATTGAAAAATACATTAAAATTGGTTTACCGGTATAAACTTATTCAAAACATGTAAAAAATAAATAAATAAATGAGATTTTATACATATTTAATTAATTTTTCACATGAAATATGTGTAACGAAAATATTAGCACGCGTATATTTAAAAAACTAAAAATAAAAAGTGCATAACCTTCCTTTCTTTTTCATTAAAAAAAATTCGCCAAAAGAGCGATAATCAGCCAAATCTTTATACCCATAAAACTGATTACGAAATCGCATACGTAATCCGTGACGTATGAGTAGTACTTGGGTCACTCAACAGGGGCGATAGTGTCTATGCGAAATTTACATGTTAAATTTTTACCATTAGCTTCTATGTAAGTGACGGCTCTGAATGTTCTAAGATTCTAAGACGGAAAGAAGCCGCTCACCACTATGCAGTGGTTTTGAGCGTTTTTAACCTTTAGAGAGGGGCTCCAAAGCCACTGTGGAGAATCAGAAGAGCCCGTCTCCAAAGGTTAAGCCTCCCCCGTTGTTTATTGCATAGCAAATAACAACAAAAAAAAAAAAAAAAAGAAAGAAAGAAATTACAAAGGTCGCCAGAGCTGAGCTCTCCCGCGACAAAAGGCGACAAAGTTGCATGAAAGTGAAAAGGATCGGAGCCAAGTGGAAGTCTATTTACAAAGTTCATTCATGTAATGTACAAATTTCACAGTCTTTATACAATGTTCTCGCAGTCTTTATATCAAGCCCAAGTTGGTTAGCAACATCATGCGCAGGATGATTGCTTTCCGAGAGCACTTCAGTGGAATTCTGTAGCATCAGACCTGACCAGTATTCGCCATGTAGGAGAGGAGGAAAAATTTAGGAAAGATAGAGAAGGAATTTAATTTGTTGAGTTTGATAAATCTTGAAGGAAGGCATAGATGCGCTTTAATTTGAGCCGTAGGGGCTTTCTAGTTATTATATTGTTCAGCCAGGTTGCTGGTCTAGGGTTAGGGTTCCTTAAATGGTAAGGTATTGTAAGTTGACAGTGAAAGTAGTAATGTTGTGCAGTCCCCTCCTCACCGCATGAGCATAAGGGTGATCGTCGGCAATGAAATCTGTGGAGGTATTTGGGGAAGGGACCATGACCTGACAGAAAGGCAGATATTTCCGGGGAGAGGTCCCAAATATTGAGTGAGACATTTGGTATTAGCTCGTGAGTGTATCTCCCTTTTGGAGACACACTCCAGAGACTCTGCCAGTCATTAATTAGTTTTTGATTTAGGTGATATTTTATGTAGGAAGGGGGAGCTGGGAGTGAGAAGGCTATGTCTCTAGATTCTGTTGCTGATTTTGCAAGAGAGTCCGCTAGTTCATTTCCGACGACCCCCCTATGGGCAGAAACGTGTGCTAGGGAGATTTTAGATTTTAATTTTGAGAGCTTTATTTTAATTTCAATTACTTGTGGGTGTCTGCTCTAGTGGCGAGCTATGGCCTGCAGGCTCGAGAGGCTGTCACTGAAGATTGAGATTTGATTGTAGTCTGGAGAGTTAATTTCTGACCACTCAACTGCCTTCAGGATGGCAAAGAGCTCAGCCTGAAAGACCGAATTGTGGTCTGCGAGCCTGCCTGCCCACTGATGGAGAACTTTGTTATTGTTTAAAACGCAGAGTGCAGCTCCCACTCCATGATCGGTTTTGGAGCCATCAGTGTAGATCGCCAGTTGAGCAGACGGGGAGAAGCTGTTTTTTGCACAATTTATGAAAAGGGAAGCAGCATCCTGTGCTGGGTGTATTTGCCAGCTGTTAGAAAGCTGTTGAACATGAATATTAGGGAGGAGAGTGTCTGTGAGAATGGAATTATTTAATTGCAGGACGTTAGTTTTGTTAAAGTTGTATTTTAATTGGAGGTGAGCATGTGGAATACCAGTGATGACTGTCAGGGCATCAGTAGAGATTGTTTTGTAACCTCTAGAGATTTGGACCAAAAACATTCTCTGTATTGAGTTAAGTTTATTCGACGCTGCTTTGGTGAGGTTGCCCCCCCAAATGCCAGCGCCGTAGGTTAGGATCTTTTCTATTACTATTTTATACCAGGTTTTTAGGAAGAAGGTGGATATACCTCACCTCTTCCCTGCCATTTTTGCTGAATTGTGGAAGATTTTAGAAGTTTTTATCTTTAGGTCTTGTATGTGTGCCAGCCAGTTTAGGTTTCTATCTATTGTGATTCCCAATATTTTTAGTTGTGAAACATGACGGACACTGACGCCATCGATCCTCATCACTGGGTTCCGTTTAAGGAGTCTTGGGAAGGAGAAGGTTAATGCTTGCGTTTTCGAGGGTGAGAGTGTTAGATCTGATTCTATTAATAGGGAGCTGAAGAGGGAGAGGGCAGCCTGGGCCTGTTCCTCCAGAACTTTTCTCGTTAAACCTGAGAGAATCACAGAGAAGTCATCAGCATATGCGAGGGTTTTAAAACCCTCTGAGTTCATTTTTAGAAGAATTTTGTTGGCCACCAAGTTCCAGAGGATCGGGCCTAGGCACGATCCCTGGGGGCAGCCCTTAGACTGTGGAAAAACACTATAGTTAGGGCCCCAGTTAATCAAGATTTTCCTGTTGGAGAGGTAAGAGCTGATGACTCCCGCAAGATTTCTCGGGCAGTTCAGTGTTTGTAGAGTGTGTAGAATGTGTGACCATTCGATGTTGTCGAAAGCCCCTTTAATGTCAAGTGAAATAAGAGTGGTGTACTTTCCAGACTGAAAGTTAAGAGCGCAGGAGTTTAAAATTTGCTGCAAAGTGAGTTCACATGATCTGCCCTCTCTGAACCCGAATTGGTTGGGGTGTAGAAGATTATTGGATTCCAGGTAGAAATTTAGTCTATTGACAATGAGCTTTTCTAGTAATTTGCCTAATGTTGGGAGCAGGCAGATCGGTCGATAAGAGGAGGGTTCAGAGGGAAGCTTCCCTTGCTTCAGAAAGTACACCACTTCACCCCTTCTGAGAATTTCTGGAAAATATTGTAGTTTGAGGCATAAGTTTGTCCATGTGTAAAAAATGTATGTGAGTGTATTGAAGGAGTGTCTAAGGATTCTGAAATCTATGCTGTCAGGGCCAGGGGCCTTATTTACGTTAAAGCTATAAAGAGCAGCCCGGATTTCTGCCTCCGTGAAGACTTCGTCCATGGGACCTGAAAAAATTGGAATATGGGGGCTGGTGAATTTACTCGGAGGGAAGAGAACTGAGGTGATATATTCTAGGTTGTTGTGTTTAGAGGAAAGTGCTGGAGGACGTTCAAGTTTGAGTTCTGTTGGTGTGAAAAATTTATTGCTGTAGAATTTCTGTGCAGTGCCATGGATGTTTGTTTGTGTTGTGCAAAAATGTTTCCATGCGTTATGTTTTGCAATGTTTATTTGTTTTTTGAATGTTGCCGAGAGTTGGCGGATTTTAAGTTTGTGTTGCATTAGATCTGAGGGGTTGATATACAACCTCTGACAATAAAGTTCGGTGAATAGTCCTGTAACATTAACGTAGATGAAATATTAATGAAAGTTACCTTACTGTCCTTCGAAATAGTCACCTCCCATAACTATGCACCGCTGACATCTGCTATACATGTCCTGGAAACTTTGCAAGAAGTCTTCTTTTGGGATGGTGTTCAAAAGCCTCGTCACGTATCGTTGGATATCAGGAATATCGTCAAATCTTTTTCTTTTCAAAACGAATTTGAGTCGTGGGAATAGGAAGAAGTCTGGAGGATTGAGATCTGGCAAATATGGGGGATGTTCAATTTGCACCACCCTCTAAATTGCCTGTTTCTGATCGTCAGTCAAGTAATGCGGCACAAAACGACAACACATTTTTCTCATCCCTAAATTCTGGGTAACGATTTGCCGCACGGATTCACGGTTATCTGCAGTTCATCAGCTATCATGCGCACAGTTAATCGACGATCTTTCGTGATTAATTTCCTCACTTTCTCAATATTTTCGTCACTGACGGAGGTCGCCGGTTTTTTGCTATGGGAGTTGTCAGAAACACTTTCCCGGCCCTCTCGAAAATGGGTAAACAACTCGTGTACACACTTCATGGACATAACATAATCTTCATGAACACGTACCAGCATCGCAGGAGTTTCTTTCGGTGTCTAGACAAGCTTAAAACAAAAATTTAAATTGATCTTTTTATTTCCCTGTACTCAGTTAAGAACCAACGCACTAAACAAGCACTTAGTAAAACAAGTCTTACACGGAACAGAAACAACGCTCAACTGAACAACGGTGGGGGCAGATGGTCAACACTTGCCACTACACAGGTGCAGAGTTTTGTTTCGCCAGAGTTGCCAGATCGGCCGTTCTGACTTCATTCACCGAACTTTATTGTCAGAGGTTGTATTTTTGTTGTCTCCGGAGTGCTGTCAGGCGGTTACGCATGGATCTAAGTTGAGGGGACCAGAAATTGTAGGTGAATTTCCGTCCCTATTGTTTGAGCCTGAAGGCTGAAGTGGCAGCAGCGTGTATTGAGGAGATAATAGAAGAGGTTGCATTTTCTAAGTCCTGGGTGTTCCTTACTGTATTAATGGTGCCAGTTAGTTTATCGGTGGATATTTTAAGTATTTTATTAAATTTTGAGAAATTGCCACGTTTTGTAGCAAACCTTCGAAGAGTTGATTTAGTTGGTGAGGATTTTAGGGTATATGTTATGTATTTGTGATCTGAGCAGTTGGCTATATCCAGGACCGACCAGTCGTTCATTTTGGCGTATGTTTTCGGGTTTACTAGTGTGAAATCAGGCCAGCCTTTGGCATCACATTTTTGGAAGGTCGGTTGTGAATTTTCAATGTTAGCTAGACAGAGGTTATTTATTGTGATGTATTCTATGAGGCTGCTTCCTCTTGCATCCTCACGGGGAGAACACCACAGAGGTGAATTAGCATTGAGGTCGCAGCCACATAGAAAAAGTGTTTTGTGATTGATTAAGTGCTGCCACTCCTGCATGCAGTCCTCGAAATCTGCAGACGGGGCTGCGTATGCGCTGCCAAGGTATAATTCACCTTCATTGGTGGTCATAGTTATAAAAACACAATGCTCCCCAGTGAAGAGGTGAGTGTAGGTGAGGTCTTGTGCTGCGATGACAATGTGTGCTGAGTGTTGGACGGACTCAAACTTGGACCAGGAGGAGGGAAAACCATACAGATCACCCTCTTTAGTGCAGTAGGCATCTTGCAGCAGCCCGACATCAATAGAGTTCTTCTCCATGAATTCTCGTGCTGCCGAGTTTGCCGCCCTACAGTTATTGAGGTTGATCTGCAGGATTTTCAGGTTATTGAACGAGGTGAGAGGAATTGAGGGTGCTGCTACTGGGGGAGGAGAGGAGGAAACTGATGATGACGACATTGGGAATAGGACAGAAGGTAGAGTTTAGAAAGGTTGAAGGAGCTTACCTACTGGCTGAGACTGGTTGATGTCTGGGTGGAGAGTTGACCGCCTGGTTGTATCCGTAGGCAGGGTCGTAGAAGGATGGGAATTCTCCATATTGTGGAAAGGAGGTGTCTTGATATCTCCAGTAGCGCATGAGGAATATAGAATCCCTTGCTTGTTGCTGAGAGTTTGGGTAGATTGGTTCTCTTAAGAGTGATTGTTGTTGGTGGCTTGAGTCGTGGAATTGTTGGTGAGGCTGGGGTCTTGGCAGTTGTGATGGAGCTGGTGGTGGAGAGTATTTGTCATCTAGTCTGGTTCTTAGTTCTTTGTAGATTCTATTATAGGTTGGACATTCTTTTGAGTAGGACGGATGTTTAACGTTGTGTTTTGTACCATTGGTGGAGTTCTCCCTCATGCAGGTGATGCAGGCTGGAGGGTTGGAGCAACTGTTAGTTGGTTCATGTTGCTGACCGCAGTGGGCACATATGGGCATAGAGCTGCAGGTACCAGCAGAGTGCCAGAGCTCTTGACATCTTGAGCATCTCTGTATGCTAGTGAAGGGTCTCACCCGACATCTAAAGAGACCCAGCTGGAGGAAGCCGTCTCGTAAAAGGTCTTCCGCCATGGGTTCCGGTATCGAAATTATGTGATTGATTTTGTTGTTGCTTTTTGAATTTCTTTTGGCTATGTATTTGATTGAGCTTGTGTGTTCTATTGGTAGGTTTAATTGTTCTAAGGTGGTAACTTTAATTCTGGATTCCTCTACACCCTCTGGAACGTTTAGTATGATGATTTTGATGTTTTTGATGATCTTCTGTTGTACTCTTAGGTTGTGTAAAATATAGCGGTTGCTGTTTAACTCTTCCTGCAGTCGTTTGGCTTCACTAGGGGAGTTGCTGGTAATATCAATGTGTTTTTGCTTGATTCTTATTTTTAGGTTGTTGGATGTGGTTGTTAAATTTTGCTCTTTGATGGCTTTTAATATGTCTGACCCTGAATGAAAACTCTTGGTAGAGGTGACCGCCAGGGTGCTCCTGTACCAGTGTAGAATTCGTTCCAGGTCGGAGTGGGGTGTGGGGCTAGTAGAAGATGTAGTGCTAGTAGAAGATGTGGTGCTGTTGGCTGTAAATGTAGGAGTAGTTGGGGATGGTGAGGATGTTGACGCTGACGCAGAGTCTTCCGCTGCATTTGTTAATATTTTGTGTGCTGTGGGAGGTTTTGAGGCTGTGCCTGTGCGTTCTTCATTTTCAGAGTTGCCCACTGGGTCACGATTACTTTCCAGAAGAGATAGGATAGCTCCTTGAGATGATTGTATTTCTTGCAGGATTGATTTTGTTCTTTTAAATTGGTCATTAATGTTGTCGTTTAGTTTCTTTAAGTCTTCTGTGTTTTTTGAGACTTCTTCTGATGGGGATTGGACACTCTTTGAAGTTGGGGAGGAAGCTTCTGTTTGAGAAAGGGCTTGAATTCGGAGGAGTGCGCTTTTTAATGACACAAGAGGTGCCTTGCCACTTCTTAGCCTGGTTACTTTAATTAAGTCTATTGCTGCTGCTGCGATTTCAGAAATGGATGTGTAGCTTCTGAAGTTTATATTCCGCTTCGGCCGTACTTGTGGTGTGCTGGGCACATGAGATGTTCGTGTATTTCTTCGGAAAGTGTTTGCATTTTTGATGGGTCTTTGTGATCTTAAAGAGTGCGAAGATTTTATTGAACTCAGTGACTGAGCAGATTCGTCACTCGAGGGGTTAGGAGGATCTTGTTCCCCAATCTCCGAGGAGTTTTTGGATCGTGGCATTCTGTGTTTTTTTTTTTTTTCCTTTTTTTTACAGATCGTCACAAATAAGTACTAGTGCAAGATTAACACTTTTGGATTAAATATATTATTTTCACAGAAAACTATTAAGCTGCGCTTAGAAGATTGATTGAGCAGGAGCAGTTCTAAGAGAGAACTAACAATAGATAGTGCTTTAAATGATAAGAAAAACGAATCGTCCAGAAGAAAGGATGGGGTTTTCCCAGCCGTACAGCCGGTAACAAAAGTGTCCGAACACTAGCAAAAATTCCTATTTGAAAAAAGTACAATTCATACTGTTTTGTTAAATAAATCCTTGTCGAATCCTGTTCTTAGTCAATCTAACAACACTATTCGACAAGGATTTATTTAACAAAACAGTATTAACTCTACTTTTTTTATCTAGGAATTTTTGCTAGTGTTCGGACACTTTTGTTACCGACTGTACCATGTCTCAGAAAAAAAAAAAAAAAAAAATATTAATAATAATAATAATAATAAATAAATAAATAAATAAATAAAAAAATAAATAAAAAATAAAAATAAAAAAATATTGAATTTTTAGGTATTTGATTTCTTTTTTGAGAGTTTATGAGATTTAGAGAATATTGAAAGAGTTAAAAGAAAAAAAAAAAAATGAGGAGGGGGGAGAGATGTCTGAGCAAAAGTTAGTTAAATTGAAAGAGAAAATAGTTCCATGAAGGTTCATTTGCTTTTGCTAAAGGCTAAGTGGACTGAGTTGGTGTCGATGCTAGATGGTTGAAATTTAATTAAAAGGTGATAGTGTGTTAGTTGGGTTTGGGATTGGAAAGTGTGTTAAGGCCATGCTCTCTTCCCTGCATCAAAGGTGGATGATTCCACTTGTTTTTAATTTTGAAATTAGTTTGGAGCTTTGGAATTAGAGTTTTGCTGAACGTATTTTGTTTGAATTAACTGAGAGTTAGTTTTTTTTTTTTTTTTTTTTTCAGGGTTACGGTGATTCAAAGAAGAAATGCGCCTAGATAATAGACCTGAATTAAAAAAAAAAAAAAAAAAAAAAAAAAAAAAAAAAAAAACTTAAACTGTGACCTTTCCTTTTCAATAAAAAAAAAATAATAATAATAATAAAAATAGTGATGCATTAGAGTCTGATGAGTGGGATGATATTCTTTACATCAGTTAAATTTCGTTGTTGTTGTAAGGCTTGCTTATGTTTTATTTCTGAAAATTGTTTAGAGCGACGTAATTAGAGTTTCTTTAACCTTGTTAAGTTTTCTATTAGGAGTTAAGTGAATATGAGACTGTTGAGTTAGTTGAGTTAGTTTCAGTAATTAGGCATGGATGTTGTGAAGCCTTTCACTTGTTTCTATATGTGAAAAATGAATCACTGCGTCAATAGTCGATTTTAGTTGTGCGTTATTTGTTTTCAAGAGCTGTGATTAAGTTGATGTTTTAGAATTTGGTGATATTGTTTCAGAGGTGGGATATGCACCTAGTAAGAATCCCTGAACTTTAAAACGCTTAACTGCCCCCGCCGACACATCAGGGCTGCAGACCCGCGTACTGAGTCTGATGAGTAAGCTGATGTTCTTTGCTTCATTAATGCGTGATTGTTGTAAAAGCTTTTTCTTGATTTTATTTGCGAAAATGGTTTTGAACGTCGTAAGTAGAGTTTTGTTTGGGTATTTTGATTAAAGATCTGTGAGTTAGAAGTTGAATTTATTGTGTTAAAATTAGGCTGTAGGAAGTGCTGGGGAGGGGGGAGAGTGGTTGCCAAGTCCGAACCCTTCGGGCTCCAAAGAAGGGGAAGGCAAGCACTAATGTAATGTGCTAAAAGGGAATAACTGGACAAGCTCTCTTTGAGAGTTGTTCATGATGAACAACCACATCAGAAACTTTAGTAGGAAAGGTTGAGTTTAGTGGCAAAGAAATTTGATAATGGTTTACGTGACTGGTTTAAAACTTAAATGTAGACCGGAAGGTGTGTAAACGAGGTGCCAATATGGGATGCGGGTTAGGTTGACAGCTTAATTGTGTGTGTGTTGGTGAGTAAACAAAGTGTAGAAAGTTAGTCTAGGACTGAACTTTTGAATGGTTTAGAACTACTGATCCTCGTGCTGTAACAACCGTTTAATTATGTCGAAAAAAGGTAAGAGTTTGAGTTTGTGAATGAAAAATGCTTTAGAACAATTTTAACAATATTGTGTAAACAGAGTAAGGAGGGAATGGTTAATTGATAAAGATTGTGAGAGTCAAATAACCTGGCTAGAGAAAGTTTTTAGGGTTTTGAGTGGGATGAAGGCTTTGTTGTGAGTTAAATGGTGTGTAATTAAAAGTGCTAGTAAGATGATCAGAAAGCTTTACTAGAGTTTAAAATTGGGCCCGCTGTCCAAAGGGCTAATCAGCCAATGTAAGCTGTCGCTGAATGGTACATTCAAATGAGAAAGGGGATGAAAATGCTTTAGAACAGTTTTAACGGAAAACCAAAAACTATAAAGGGAGGGGTGGAAAATAATCAGAATGAAGGGCAATAGAGACAACAAAGGGGTGAGATGGCAGGTGTGACCAGCAGGTTTAGAATAATTTTCATGATGAAAACCAACATAAATTAAAAAAGTTGTGTGGGAAGTATGTATTGGAAAAGATAATTGATGCTTTGCGGGTTAGGTCGGGAGATTAAATGTGAGTGTATTGGTGTGTAGGCAATATGTAGGAAAGTTTGTCTAGAACTTTATTTTAATTATTGATTTATTTATTTTAATCCACTGATCCTCGGACACTGAAATGCGTTTACTTATGTCGAGAAATAGGCAACAATTTGAGTTTGTGGTTGAAAAAGCTTTAGAACGATTATTATAAAAATGTGTTTAGGGAGGGAAAGGATAATTGTAAAGGTCTGTGAGGGTTAATTGACATGGCAAGGGTATAGTTATTGGGTTCAAGATATGTTGAGAGCTTTCTTGTGAGTTAGATGGTGTTTAATTATAAGAGCTGGAATGATGGTCAGAATGCTTTAATAGAGTTTTATTTGAGCAGGACCAAAATTGTCGGTTTAAAGCAAAGTGATCAGTAAACTATTAGAAGGTTCAGATGAAAATGCTTTATAATAAATTTAGCAAAATGCGAAAACTGAGCGTGTGGGAAATGAGCATTAACGTGAGCAGGATGGTGTGTGTTCGTGGAGCCGGAAAGTTGGTATGTTAGCTGAATTAGAGTTTAATTTCCGTCTACAGTCCTTTGGGCAACAAGTGTTAAAATTAATCGAAAAAAAAAAAAAAAAAAAAGGACAGTGTATCATAATTGAGATGTTAATAGTTGAGAGTAAGATGATGTGTAAATAAAGACCTGGAAAGGTGAACAGGTGGTTTTGCTAGTTATTAAATGGGCCCGCTGTCTGTAGGGCTAACAAGCTAATTTAATGCATCACTGAACGGTTAGCCGTTCGGTGAAGCAGATGTAAATGCTTTTGAACAGTTTTGACAAACTAGTGAAATTTAGTTGGGAGGGAGTGGAAAAGTGAACACTATGTGTGGCATTTTGAGACAACAAAGTAGAGAGTTGGTAAGTGTGTCCGGCAAGTCGAGATCAACATTAAATTAATAATCTTATGAGAGATGTGTGTCTTGGCAATGAGGAAACTTAATGGAATGCGAGATAGGCAGAAGGCTTAAATGTGAGTGTGTTGGTGTGTAAATAATATGCAGAAAGTTATCCTAAGACTGAACTTTTGATTTGCTTTGAACTACAGACCCTCGAACTGTAACAAACGTTTAATTTTATCGATAAAAGTAACTATTAGAGTTTGTGAATGAAAAATACTTTAGAACGATTTTAACAAATTTGTGTAAACAGAGTAGGGAGGGAATGGATAATTGAAACAGATTGTGAGAGTCAAGTAACATTGCTAGGGAAAAGTTTTGGGATTTGAGTAGGATGAGAGCTTTGTTGTGAGTTTGATGGTGTGTAAATTGAATGTGCTAGTAAGATGATCAGAAAGCATTACTAGAGTTTTACTTGGGCCCACTGTCCTAAGGGCTAATTAGCCGATGTGAACTGTCGCTTAATGGTACGCTCAAATGAGAGAACGGAAGAAAATACTTTAGAACAGTTTTAGCAAATCCGCAAAACCTATGATGGGACGGGTGGAAAATGAACACAATCAGTGGGAAATAGAGACTACAAAAGGGTGAGATGGTAGGTGTGATCAGCATGTCTAGAATAGTGTTCATGATGAATAATGTTCATCACAACATTAATTTAAAAGGATGTGCGTATTGGCAATAAAGAAACTTGAAGGGTTGCGGGTAAGGTCGGGAGCTTAATTTAATTGTGAGTGTGTTGGTGTGTAGACAATGTGTAGAAAAATTGGTCTAATACTGAACTTAGGTTATATTTTTAAACCGCTACTCCTCGGACTGTGAATTACGTTTAGTTTTGTTGATAAATAAGTAACAATTTGAGTTTGTGATTGAAAATGCTTTAGAACGATTTTTACAAAATTATGTTTAAGGAGGGAAAGGAATAATGTAAAGGTCTGTGAGGGTTATTTGACATGGTAAGGGTATAGTTATTGGGTTCAAGATATGTTGAGAGCTTTCTTGTGAGTTAGATGGTGTTTAATTATAAGAGCTTTTATGATGATCATGAAGCTTTCAATAGAGATTTATTTTGGGCAGGACATAAATTATCGCTTTAAAGCATCGCGGACAGTTAGCTTTCTAAAAGTTCAGACGAAAATGATTTACAACAAATTTAGCAAAACGCGAAAATTAAGTTGTGATGGATGTGAACATTAATGTGAGCGGTGTGTAGACTATGTGAGTGTGTTCGTGTGTAGACAATATGTAGGAAAGTTTGTCTAGAACTGAACTTTGGATTTATTATATTTATTTATTTTAATCCACTGATCCTCGGACTCTGAATTACGTTTACTTATGCCGAGAAATAGGCAACAATTTGAATTTGAGGTTGAAAAAGCTTTAGAACGATTTTTATAAAATTGTGTTTAGGGAGGGAAAGGATAATTGTATAGGTCTGTGAGTGTTAATTGACATGGCAAGGGTTTAGTTATTGGGTTTAAGATATGTTGAGAGCTTTCTTGTGAGTTAGATGGTGTTTAATTATAAGAGCTGGAATGATGATCATGAAGCTTTCAATAGAGTTTTTATTTTGGGCAGGACAGAAATTATCGCTTTAAAGTATCGTGGACAGTTAGCTTTTAAAAGTTCAGACGAAAATGATTTACAACAAATTTAGCAAAACGCGAAAATTAAGTTGTGATGGATGTGAACATTAATGTGAGCGGGATGGTGTGTGTTGGTAGTGCCGAAAAGTTGGTATGTTAGCTGAATTAGAGTTTAATTCAGTCCACAGTCCTTTGGGCAGCAAGTGAAAAATTAATTAAAAAAATAAAAAAAAATAAAAACAATGACAGAGAATAAAAATTTAGATGTTAATAGTTGTGAGTAAGATTATGTGTAAATAAAGACCTGGAAAGGTGAACAGGTGGTTTTGCTAGTTATTAAAATGGGCCCGCTGCCTGTAGAGCTAACAAGCTGATTTAATGCATCACTGAACGGTTAGCCGTTTGATGAAGCGGGTGTAAGTGCTTTTGAACAGTTTTGGCAAACTAGCTAAAATTTAGTTAGGAGGAAGCGGAAAAGTCAACAGTATGTGTGGCATTTAGAGACCACAAAAGAGAGAGTTGGTAGGTGTGTTCGGCAAGTCGAGATCAACATTAAGTTAATAATCTTAACAGAGATGTGTGTCTTGGCAATTAAGAAACTTAATGGAATGCGAGATAGGCAGAGGGTTTAAATGTGAGTTTGTTGGTGTGTAAATAAAGTACAGAAAGTTAGACTAGGACTGAACTTTTGATTTGATTTGGACTACAGACCCTCGAACTGTAACAAACGTTGAGTTTGTGAATGAAAAATACTTTAGAACGATTTTCACAGATTTCTGTAAACAGAGTAGCCCATACAACCAAAAGGATCCATTGGATGTCCTACAAATATCATACAGATCCTACAACTGACATATCCGGTAAGTGTCATAAAACAGCAACCAGAGAATGCCTTATGCATGATACTCGTAGGATCGCGGGGGTTTCAAGTGCATAGATAATACAGAGGACATCCACAGGCTGAATTATTACAGCGCATGCGCAGAAATCTAAATGCTATTCTAATAAATCGTTCTTTGGCAAACGAACTCAATCGAGTTTTATGTTGTTGTTGTTTAGTTCTGAGCCAAAGGTGATTACAGATATGTTTTAATATGTTGCTATTATTATTATTTTTTTTTTCTGGGTTATATTGAATATTATAAGTAAGTAAACATCTTTATTGTTTGATATGAAATTAATTATTCTGAAGTTTACAACTTGCTTTATTGTACTTCATGTGTTCTGTTCTTGTTAGATGTTAGAACGTGTGCACAAAAATAAGTTATTACTGAAGGTTTTTACAATCATTTTCGTGATTTATCGTGAGGACCGTAAACGTAGTGCTGTTTTAGTGTACGAAATAAATATTTTTAAACAAAATTACCTGAAGTTCTGAAATTTTTAAATTCATTGAAAAAATTTCAATCGAAATTTAACATTTGTTTTACACAAAATTTAGCAAAAATTTTACGTTTGTTACTTATTAGTAGTTTACATCAACATTTAATTTAAAGGAAAATTTTTAGGAAAAAAAAAAAAAAAAGCAGTATTTTTGGTTTTACATACCGATGTTATGTTTGAAGATATTTCTTTAAAATTTCGGTTTCTACCACAGAGGATAAAAATTGTGATGTCATGTCTCCAGACCATCCTTGGTGAGTTCCAGACTGTTAGGGCAATGGAAAATTTATTTCACTCTACTGTAAAATTTTGAAATAATTTCTGTGTTGGTTAATTTTAATTTCAGTTATTCAAAGTTAGTACACTAGACCTTATTAGTAAATCACTTTTAATAATAATATGCTTCTAAATATTTAAAATAAATTATATTTTTAACATGCTGCAAAATGTGCACTTAATGAAACTTTTGAGCTGATGTTGGCTTTTGTGCTCAACTTGTATCTAGATTTTACACCCTTGCTTTAGCTACCTACTAAAATGTAATTTTTCTTTCACAAGTATATTTAATAGATTAATTTTTCTTTTACAAGTATTTTATCATTAGCTCATTAATAATTTTGCATTATTACATGTGTCTACATCTGTATCTTGGAATTTGTTGACTTTGTATGCATTCAAATAAATTAAATGAGTTACATGAAAATAATTTCAAAGCATAATGCTCAAAATTTCTCCCTGGGAATTTATAATAATCCTGTTGGATGCAGAGATAAAGCAAAATCACCAATTTAAATTATAAATGTATGAAATGATATTGTCAGTCTCATATTGTTTATATACCTATGTTATGTTTATGGTTTGTTTAAAATATTACAAACACATTATTAAAAATATTTAATAGCTAGTTTAGCAAATTCCAGGAAAGTTAATATATATATAAACTTTCCTCCCGTTAAGTGCAGTTTTTAATATAGTTAGATTATTTCCATGCATTGTCTGATTCTTTGACCAATTTTGCCTTTTTTCTACTACAGTGTTTAGGACAACAAATTACAAAATTTAACTGAGTCACAAAAGTTTTAATTTTTTAATTATTACTCATTATATTCTTAATTTTTGTAGCTGTTGGTATCAGATTTTTCTGAATGTAAACTTAGTAGTAAAATGAGCCTGAAGAATACAAAGTTTTTAGTTTTTTACTTTCCAGACATGCATTTGTAAAGAAAGTGCTGTATTCATGTCAAAAGTCAAGCTTTGAGATTTTGGTGTTTCTGTATGTTTTGAGGTTACCTTAGTTCATTTCTGCTACTTTTAACCCTCTGTAACTCATGACCTTTAATATTTTTGTGTTTATTTGTTTCGTAATAATTGGAAAAAAATAAAATACACGTGTTTCAGGTTTTTTTTTTTATTTCTCATAAATTTCGAAAAAACAAACAAAAACACCTACAGGCAACAAACACTTTTTAGCATAAAATCCTATAAAATACGTGAAATTGGGTCAAAATCAATATTATACAATGAATTTGAAACACTTACCTCTTCACTGTTTCAATATAAAACACAAAACACACGAAAAACTATTTTTTATTATTTTTTGAATCAGAGCCGGTCCGCACTTGTCGTTAGTTACCCACTGTCGAGTAATGAACTTCAACTTACGACATACGGCGCCATCCAGTTGTGTTTCTAGATACTAGATTCTCTAACTGTGAGTGTATACGACAGGCTACAGTGCGTGATTACGTTGTAGAACCGATTCTTTGAATTTGAACCACGATCGAACGGTATGTTGCCTACAGTCTACAGTATGGTACAGAGGGTTAAAACAATTATGCATGTGAGTGAATGATAGCGCCTAAATGCTTTGTTCAAATGAGCTGAAAGTTGGTATGTATGTTATAAATGACCATAGTCATTAGTCATATTGTTATGTTTAGTGGAATAAATAAAGCTGCACAAGTATATTCATATTCGTGAATTATGTATTAATTAAAGAAAGTAAGTTATAATTTACATACTGCAACACACGCCGCTTACAAAAACGAAAACGACAAGACAACAACTATTAACTACTGTTGCCAATACTTATACAAAAGTATGTGTTGCCACAAATTACTAATTATGTAGAAATAATATATCAGTATTACCTGGGAAATATAATCACATACAAGGATACAAGTGAAACAATTTCAACACCCCCCCTTGATTAGATTTCCCTTATTTTAATTTAGTCCTACACTAAGTTTTTGGGCACATAAAGTTCTCTTTTGCACACTCTTTGTGAACATATCTGCAACATTTGACCCAGAAGGTACATATGTAAACGTTAACAGTTTTTCTTCTACCTTTTCACGTAGGAAAAAAATGTCTAAGTTCAATGTGCTTATTTCGTTCAGAAGTGACATGGTTCTTGGCTAAGGCAATTGCTCCTTGATTGTCAACATGCATGACTTGTGGAAAATTTAAAAATTGCACATTAACTATTTCTTGTAGGAAGTTCTGAAACCACAGTACCTCTTTAGCTGCGTGGCACATTGAAAAATACTCTGCTTCAACAGTCGAGAGGGCAGTTGTTCTTTGCTTTTTGCTGCTCCATGAGACAGCTCCACCTGCGAGTAATACCACATAACCACTGAATGAACGCCTGTCATTCTTGTCGTTTGCCCAGTCAGAGTCACAAAATACTTCCAAATTTTTCCCAGTCTTGTGGTAAGTTAATTTTGAATTCTTGGTCTGCTTTAGGTAACGTAAGATATGTTGCACACCAGTCCAGTGTTCTCTGCTAGGACAACTGTTAAACTGACTCATATAAGTTGTAGCAAAAGCTAAATCAGGTCTTGTTCCCCCTGCTAAGTACAAGAGACCTCCAACAGCTTGTCTGTACTTCAAAGCTCCTTCGGCACTCAACATATTATCTTCAGATGCTTGCAAATATTTAACTCCTGGATCTAATGGCGTTGAAGCCCCTTTAGCATTTAACATACCAGTTGTTTCTAGTAGTTCATTACTATAAGCATTTTGGTCGAGAGTCATAGAACCATCCTTGTTTCTGGTTATTTTAATTGATAGTAAGTGATGTATCTCTCCTAAGTCCTTGACTTCAAAAACAGCTTTTATGTCATTCTTAAATTTTTGAATTGTTGAGTCTGTGCTAGACATGACAAGTAAATCATCCACATAAACCCCTACAATCAATTCTCTTTCCTTGTTAAAATAGACACATGGATCTGCTCTTGATCTTGTCAAGTTAACTGATTTTAGGAAACTATCAAGGCATATGTTCCACTCTCTGCCAGATTGATGAAGGCCATATAGACTTTTCTTCAGTAAACAGACTTCTTGACCTGGTTTTTCACGCAGATTTAACTGTGGCTGTTCCATGAAGACTGTTTCGTGCAATTTTCCATTTAAATAGGCTGCGGTAATATCCAGCTGGTGAACTTGCCAATCTCTTTCCACTGCAAATGCCAATAATGTTCTAATTGACTTTGATTTTATTACTGGACAAAAGGTTTCTTGATAGTCTATTCCTTCTACTTGGGTATATCCACGAGCGACTAATCTTGCTTTATACCTTTCTATTTGTCCATCTTTATCAAATTTCCTCTTGAACACCCATTTGCATTTTACGATTTTTCTCCCCTTTGGCTTAGGCACTATGTCCCAGGTGTCATTTCTCTGTAAGTTATCCAGTTCTTCTTTCATAGCTTGCTTCCATTTTTCTACGTCTGGACTATTTAAAGCTTCTTCTAAAGTTTCTGGATCACTCTGAAAAGACCTCTTGGATACATCTGGGTCATGCGTTGATTGTCAGCTGGATTCTTCATTTGCCACTCTGTTTATTTCTGGAAAATTTTCTTCGAACATCTCTGAATTGCCCATAACATAATCCTTGGTCCACTTAGGAGCTGTTATTTGTCTTCTGGATCTAGTTTCAGTCTGATATGTCTTCTCAACCTCATTCTCTAGTGGATATTCATCTACAACATCTTTCTCGTCACCTACAGGTAGATCTTTATCTGCATCTTGCTGAGAAGGCAGTGTTATTATATTTTCTGTCATGGAGGGTTTTTCTTCAAATACTACATCTCTCGAACAAAAAACAATTTTTTGTTTCTTTGATATAAATACGGTACCTCTCATCTCCATCATATCCAATAAGATAACCTTTTGTCGCTTTTCTGTCCATTTTTCTTCTCTTTTGAGCTGGGATGTGGGCATAGCAGACTGATCCTATGATGCGCATATGCTTTATTCTTGGTTTTCTGTTCATCCACAGTTCATAAGGACTTACATTTGGTACTGAGGACTTCCCTGTTCTGTTCAGAATGTAAATTGAGGTATTGATGAACTCTGCCCATAGGGATGCTGGAAATTCTATTTCTTCATTCGAATATTTTAAAGTTCTGGCCATCTCAACAATGGTTCTGTTTTCTCGTTCAACGCAGCCATTCTGTTGAGGTGTGTATGGAGCTGATAATCTTTGAGTTATTCCATATTTCTTCAAAATTTTTCGAACTGCTTCATTGTCGAATTCACCACCATTATCACTGATAATTTCTTTAATGTCATGGCCTAGATTTTTCGCATGAACTATGAAGTCTTCCAGTACATCCTTTACTTCTGATTTTTGCTTCAAGAAGAAACCATACCTAAATTTAGTGTAGTTATCTTTAAAAACAGCAAAGTATCTAAACTTTTGGAAAGATTCATCAAATGGACCACAAATGTCTGTTGAGATTAGTTCTCCTGATTTTGTCGGTTTATTTCTTGTACCAAATTTTAAACGATGGGCTTTACCATAAACACAAGCTTCACATAATTTTATATCAGCTTTAACTTTGACATTTAATTCTCTCTCAATAATGGATTTTATATGTTGCTTATCTTGGTGTCCATATCTTTCATGATAAAGCTGAAGTATTGAATCATCACTTATAGTCATGTTAACATCAACTTGGGTTTCTGGAACTAAGCATTTCATAACTGCCTTGAAGAGACCACCTCCAGCATTTCTTATGCCATGTAGAACTACTTCGCCATCAATCTTTAAGTGACAATCTTTGAATGTTGATTCAAATATACTATTCTGGTTTCTATCTTGGGCTGCAAGAACAGAAAATAAATTTTTACTGATTTCTGGGACATACCAGACATTTTCTAAATATTTAACTTGATTTTTCCCATTTACAGTTGTAATTATTTTAATAGTTCCTTTTCCAATAGCTGATAACCTTTTTCCATTAGCTACTGTGATGCTATGGAGTATTTCAAACTTTTCAAAATCAATAAAACAGCTGTTGTTATTGGTGACATGTTTTGAAGCCCCATTATCAATGAACCAGTCTTCAGTACTAGTTTCCATAGAAAATACTTCATCATCTACAGCTAAAAGTGTCATATTAACAGCAGAATTGTTATTACCTTTACTGGTATTTGGATAGTTTGGTTTAGGAGGTCTTCCATCTGCTATCCATTTCTTGCATGATTTTATCCAGTGGCCCTTTTGATGACAGTAATTACACTTAGTGTTATTTTTCTTGCTTGAAAATGCCTTGTGTTTTTGATCTGAACTAACTGCTAGAGCTTCTTGATCTTTACTTTCTGTAAGTTTTGGATCTTTCTTTAATTCTCTTTCATGTGTGCACAACTGTGTTGTTAATTCATCCAGTGTTCTTTTCTCATCACTTAAAAGTAACCAACTTGACTTGAAATTTCGATAACTCAGAGGAAGTGTATCCAATATCTTGCAAATTAATAACATTTCCGGAAGCCTATTTTCATTTTTATTTTCAAGTCCATTGTTCAAATCATTCCACAGATTTTTCAGTTTTGATAGATGATCGGACATATCACCATCAGACCAATTGAACCTGAAGAATTGTAAACAAATATTATACAATTGGTTGTCTGACGAATCTTCGAAAATCTTGTGCAACTCAAGCCAGACTTCTCTCGCGGAATCAAATCTCATTACTTTTTGCAAAGTATCTTCCGTCATGGAGTTTGTTAGAACCATCATAGCACTGTTATTTGCTTTCTTAAAATCTTTCAAGTCTTTCTTGTACTTATTCTTGATGTCTTCAGCATCTGCTATATTTGGTTCTTCTGGCTTCTCTAATCTCCCTTCGACGACATCCAAAGCATCTGCGTAATAATTTAACACGAACTTTATTCTATATTTCCATATAGACCAGTCACTTTTACCTGATAATGGCTTAACTGGGATTTTTCCCTGTTCCATTTTTAGAAATTTTTTACAAAGTTCTGATCTATCGAAGTTATCACGTGTACGTACGCAACTAGGCTTATGTATCGCCGCTAGAATTTAATTTCCACCTTTGGCGCATTTAACGAACTGGTGGCCATAACCTGTTATGTTTAGTGGAATAAATAAAGCTGCACAAGTATATTCATATTCGTGAATTATGTATTAATTAAAGAAAGTAAGTTATAATTTACATACTGCAACACACGCCGCTTACAAAAACGAAAACGACAAGACAACAACTATTAACTACTGTTGCCAATACTTATACAAAAGTATGTGTTGCCACAAATTACTAATTATGTAGAAATAATATATCAGTATTACCTGGGAAATATAATCACATACAAGGATACAAGTGAAACAATTTCAACACATATAAGTGACCAAATTTATACACGTTATAGGTCACAGCTTCACAAGCTGTGTAAATTTTGGTAAATCTATCCCTTATTTTTTTTTTTTTTTTTACAAAGACAAAAAAATATTCATTATCCCTTATGGCCTACAGGGGCCCAAGTTTTTAAAATGCAATAACGTCTAAAAGCCTTATTTGATTGAGCTGCAAATTAATACACATATTATTGGTTACTATTGCACAAATTGTGTGGATTTCAGTGAATCTAGATTTTATAGATTTTTACAGGGACACACCAAACAGTTCTTTATTATTATGATCTATGGACTCAAATTATTAGAAGTGCAATAGCGTAAAATTAAACAATGGAGAAAAATACTCATATATCATATTGTAATCCCTATTATACAAGGTTGTTGATTTTTTTTAAAAAAATCAATTCTTTTTATTTAAATCAAGATTTATTTGAATTTAATGATTTTTTTAAACTATTCAACCAAGCTCCTCGCATATTATTTAAATCCAATTACTAAACAATTTTACTTTTCTCCAGTTTGTGGTAAAAGTATTTATTTTAATCACTCATTATTTATGGGGAGTTTTTTTTTCTTTTATCTTAGGTTCTGATTGTATCAGTGACTAAATGATTGTTGTTTGGTACTTGTGTGTTTTGATTGCTCCACATTACCAGATGACAGTCATTTAGTTTTTCTTCTGCGGCAACATATGAACTGAATTGACAATAAATATAGTGCCTAGGAAGCACCTTTTTTTTAGACTTAGCCCCAGCCATACAAGAACAGTTCCAAGAACAATTGTTATGGTAAGCTCGTTCACCATATTCAATAATGAAGGAGGTATTGAAATTTTCTAAAAAATAATTTTTATTTTCCTATTATTATTATTATTTTTTTTTTTTTTTCATAATATGTCTTATATTCTGACCCTCAATCTACACCTCTGATTCTTCTTTCTATCTCTCAGTTTCTTATATTCTAGCATTCTTTTGTGCAAGTTGTATTTGTAAAAATACTTGTGAATGCTCTGCCATTCTTCCTATATCTGTAATTTTTCTTTAAAGTAATTTCCTTTGGGTGTATTGTTATTTATTTGTTATAATTTTATTTTTCTGTTACACTAATTCTGCTGTTATACACTTCTCCTTTTGCATGCAAAGAAAATGTAAAAGTTTTACTTAGAGGATTATACAGTGGGTGTTCAATTTTTTTTTTTTTTTTTTTTTTTTTTTTTTTTTGCACTTTTTGGATTTTTAAAAAAAAATATTGAACAAAATAGTGCATGACTTCAGACATGCAAAGAACATTAAAAATTCACATTTTCCACTATCGATTTAATTCAGAGTGCAATTAGGGGACCAACCACAAGTTGAAGAAGAGTGCGCATACTTTAGATCACCCTGTATCATAAAAAGCTACAAATAACTTGTAACTTTAACACATTGTTGTGCATACAATGTACAATATTTGTTTGTTTTGATGGGGAAATTGTGCAATTATTTAAGCAGATATAATTTCTTTTCAAAAGTTAATTTTTTTAAAACCTTTTTCTGCTTATAACTAGAACGGATTTCCATCAAAATTTACAGAAAATTTGATAAAACATTAGAGAAACATTATTTTGAAACAGTTTTCACACGTGTAATATTCACTGAGGTATGAGCATTTATATTTTAAATTAGTAAATATTGATTTACTGTGCATGTGTGTGAGATAGAAAAAATTTTATTGCATTGGTTGAAATCTAGATATATTGAGCAACTTTTAAGATTTGTGAGTTCATAAATGGATTTTTCTTGTATGTATGTGTGTATATATATATTTTTCATTGAGAAATAAATATTTGCTTACATTACTTTTGCTTTATGGTAAAGATTTATTGTTTTATTTATGATTATTAAATGTCATATTCTCATAAATGTGCCAGATTGATACCATTTCAAGATTCTAGAAATGAATCTATCTATAATCAAAAGGTAAAAGTATTGCTTTATAAAGGGGAAAAAAAACGTTCTCAAGTATTTATAAATATAAATATGTATGCATATAATAAAACTGAAACACGTGTAAATTAATATATTATGTAAGTTTGCATAATTTCTGAGTAATAAATGTGTGTATGTAATTGTAATATATATTTTTAATTTCAGTATCTTTGTCTAGATTTAATAGTATTGAAATATGTTTGATATAATGAAAAATGAGTTATGTACTATATAAATATTAAAATTGTGTAATATATAGCAGTGACATATTAAGAAAGATAACTTGTATCTTACGGAAATATAAATAGTCAGGGCTGCTAGCCATTTAAACATGGTTTGCAAGAATCATTGGTTATATATTGTGGGGGACATTAAACTTACATAAGTACAATTAATTATTTGATTTTTGATTTTTATTTTTTTTAAACTGCTGTTCAATGGAATAGGCAATTATTGCACTAAAATTTGATGAAACTTATTTTTTTGACTTAGCTGGTATTTTGCTTAAAAGTAATTTTTTTTTTTTTCTGGTGTTTCATTGTAGAAATGTAATGTATTTTATTTTTGCAGTTGACTAGCAAAATGAGTAATTTTCAATACTCAAATTTTTTGAAAACTTCTTTAATTTCAAGAATCAAGATTGTTCAATTTTCTGAATAACCTGTTTTCATCCCCCCCCCCCGGTAATAATAATTGGTCTCAGAAGAGTGCACACATTTCACTCAGTGTTAAAAATCGGAGAGTAAATAAATAAATGAAAGCAAGATTCTCCCACCCTAATTGGAACCCTTCTGTATGCCTTGTTTTATTAAAAAACATTTGTTTACATTTTGAAAATAATTTTCTATGTTGACAGTTTTATCTTTTTTAATATTAAATATATTTAAAACACTTTAAACACACGTAAATATAAATTTATTTAAAAGATGTTAAAATTTTTTTATCCAAAGCTTTTCGCTTTAATATTAAAGCATCATCAGGGATTTATGATTCGTTTCCATTGCGCAGTTTTAAATATTTATTTAAAAAATAAATAAAAATAAACATGATTTTTAAGGTTTTTTTTTTTTTTTTTTTTTTTTTTTTTTTTTTTATCATTTGTAACATCTTTTCTGAAGTCTTTATTAAAATCTGCTCTGGCTAATCTCAATTCTCTGTAAAGTTTTTTTTTTTTTTTTTTTTTTTTTTAATAAATTTAAATTGAATTTTGTAATGCAGTTGTAGATAGTTTTTGAGTCTTAGAAGAAAGAATGAAATTAATCTTGATGCCTCTGGGGAAAGTGGGGAAAGTTCTCACAGTGAACTATTTTAAAGGGAAATGAATTTTGATTTTTCATTATGAGCATCTGTTTGTTTAAATTCCACCAAAATGCATTTGTAAAATGTTTCTTGTGGTAAGCAATATTAATATTTCTTTCTGAATTTTAACTGGTTGGTAGCAATGTTCAAAAACTTACGCAAAAGTATATAAATTTTTAGAAAGTATGAAAAAAGTGGATTCTTGTGAAAACCTAAACATTTCTGCTGTTACTATCTTCCTTATATATAAAATGTTTAGGCTATTTAATATATTTAAATGTTGTAGAAAAAAGTTTTTTGATTGACATTACACACTATGTGCTAGTTTCTTTTGTTAATTTACTTAAGTAAACTATAGTTTCCCCCCTCCCCCTTCCTTTCACTTCCCTATCCATATCCGAATCAAAGGATTCCAGACAAATTGAATTAACGAGAAAATTTCCCCTAACAACAATTAAAGAAACTTAAAAAAAAAAACTTTTGTGAATTAATCATATTTAATATATCTTTCATTGTTTAGTTAATGCATAGTTTTCAATTTGTTGCAATTGTTTAACAGGTGCATATTTTTCTTATTTAGATGAGAAAATTAAGAAGATTAGATGGAACTATGTTCCAAAACCATACGTGACATATTATGAGATATCTATTTACCGAAGATGTAGCTGTGTGCTATAGCTGGATTGGGGCCAATGAAAAACTAAAGTTTTCTAATCGAAAGATCTGTTGTATTATAGTAGGTTAGTGAAATGTTTAAAATTCTCAATTGTGCTTTATCTCAGAGTTAGCAAGGTTTCGGACAC
Organism: Salticus scenicus; assembly: GCA_963930645.1. Classification (NCBI taxonomy): domain Eukaryota; kingdom Metazoa; phylum Arthropoda; class Arachnida; order Araneae; family Salticidae; genus Salticus; species Salticus scenicus. The sequence goes on from CAWVNO010000349.1 coordinate 887,798, forward strand.
TATGGTGGTATAAACCATGGTTTTTACCATACTGTCCAAAACCCTACTGTTTTAAACTGTGTAAAACTATACTTTTGAATAGAATTATATTTTATCAAAATTACTCAAATAGTATTTGAAAACTTTATAGAGTATTATAATAATAATTATTATTATTATTACGATTTGTGATATGTTTCAAGGAAGTATTGATGCCATTCAAAATTCAGGGGCTGAAATAATGTAGACAGTAGGAAAAAAAAAAAAATTTAATCATTAGAATGCATTAAGTTAGTCCTTCTTGGGTAAATTAAAGTAAAATTAGGAACATTGGTAAAGTTAATGTGTGAATTGTTCTTTATAAGATACTGTTTAAGATTACTAAATTAAAACTATTGGATAGTTCCTATTTTGGCAGAATTATTGATATATGCCAAAATAATTAAGTTTTTCATTGATATTTATTTGTTATCTATTTTAACCCAGCAAATTTTTGTTAAAATACTATTGTTTACATTTTTTATATATACTATTATTATTGTTAAATTTTATTGGCTAAAATATCTTTAATAAAAGTTGATTTGTTCAGTCTTTTACTGCCTAAAATATATATAACATTCAAACAAATGACTGCTTCTAACTGTAGATTCTGTGTTCAATACTAATAGTTTAATTTAGCTCTATGTTAACAATTACAGTCAAACAGGCAGCGAAGCAACATTAAAAACAAAGTTCCAATATGAAATATTATGAGTAAAAAGTATCAATAAACCAAACCACATTGCCGTCGTGCAGCGAATCACCAGTGACTGCTTTATACTAAAGCTTAGTGCAATTATGAAATTCGCAAAAGGGTCACAAAACCATTCTTAAAAAATTTAATAATAATAAAAACATTTATCTCCACTACAATAAACACACATTAACAGCTTCAAAAACAAAGTTCTGATATGCAAAAATGAAGTTCCATTACAAAAAGGTTGCTAAGAAAAAGGGTTGATACAATATTACTGCATAAGAAATCACCAATGGATGGATGCACTATACAAAGCTAGCCGTGATCTTTTATGCTGCGTTCTAAGTTCATTGAAAAAAATGAAACAGATGAACGAACATGAGTACAAGAGCATGGCATTATGATTTTGAAAGACTAGCAGAATCACTGTTACACGTACAAAAGTGCTGAACATTTGATGTTTCAGACATATTACTGAATATTCAATTTTGTTAAATCTGATTTTTTTTTTTTTTTGTCAAATATTAAATTACAGTTAACTGAATCTATAAAAATTCAATTTTTAAAATTTTAAATTATTTGAGAAATTTCTTCCGTAATTGTTATTTTTAATTATCATTAAATTGAGAAAAATTATCCAGAATAATTCAGAAATAATAATTTATATTTAAATGAAAGCAATTGTTTTGTATGTCTTCTAAAGTAACATTAAAGAAAATTAGTTATTGAATACTTTAATCATAGCAGTTGATGAAAAGAGCAATCTAACAAAATAAGGCTTATTTTAAAGTCTCATCCCAAAAATCTAGATCAGTTTTTAGCTATGTTAAACATTAATATATTATATATATATATATATATATCCTTTTTTTTTTTTTTTTTTTTTTGTTATTTGTTTATTTTTTAATACTTAAGTTTTAAGCTTTACAAACTGTTTGTTTCAGATGCAGCTGAAAAGGAATATAACAGTGTGACAAGGGCATAGATTGAAGATATTATGGTTGCGACATGCTAAAGAGAGAAAATTTTATGTCAGAAAATCAAAAATGTGTTAATATAAAATAAAATAAAAGTGCATTAAATTTTTTTATGTGTTTTGGAGTTGGTATCATTAAAATACTCCATACTTGTAAATTTCACAAATTAAGATTTTCAATATCAAAAGGTAAATAAAACAAGTAATTAACAAATAAGATAGTAATAATTTAGCAGTGAGGTTAACTTAAACAAGTTTAAAAAAAAGTTGCTGGCATCAGATTTTTTTCCCCCTGCGACTAATCTTCTAGCAGAAGAGTGTCCTTCACATCATGAGAGGTATGAGTGTTTGCCGAATTCTCCAAGATGTGAATAAAGAAGCAGGTACTAACAATAATACAGAATATTAACCTTTGACACGCCGAATTCAGATCCAGGTGTAATTTAAATTTGTTTTTTACATATTTTGCCTTCTAATGCTTTAGTTTAAAGAACTTTATCATTAAAATGTGTATTTATATATATATATATATAATTTAATATTATTCTATTCAATATTATTAATTCACTATTATTATATTTAATATTATTAGTTTAATATTATTATATTTTTATTTTATTTTAATGTAATTTAATTATGTAAGCTATTTTAAACATGTCAGCCTATTTTTAGAAGAATTTGCTTATTTTTCCAAATTATGTGAATTTTTAAACAGTGGGATAAAAGGGAAAATGGTAAAATAGATCATTTTTATAATTTTCTGTACATTTACCTTTTTATGATTGAACTGTAATTTCTATTTCAAAAAATCAAGTAATCTTCCTATTATATCTGATATTTTTTTCAAGTCAGTGTTCATGATTTTTAATTTTTAAATGAATTTTTAATTCCATGCTCCATTTATGGAACATTGGCGTGTGAAAGGTTAATTAGAATGTTGGCAGATGTGTGTGTGTGTATATATTGTGATTTTTATTCGATATTTTGAACTTTTCTATTAGAATAGATTTTCATGTTAAGGTGTAATTTAAAAATTATGAACCAAATCACATATTACAATATATATTCAAAAATATGGTAAGAAATATGATTACTTCAAGTCTATTGTTTTAACAAATGTTATATAAACATCTAATATCGATACTGTGTTTATACTTAAAAAAAGAAATAATAATAATAAATTCTACACATCTTCTTTTTAAGAACAGACATCACCTAGCACTACCCAGAGCTAAACATGTGATACTATGAGGAAATTTTTAATAAAATATGCTCAAGAAAACTTGCAACTGTGAAATTCCTGCATACAGTTTAAAAGTACGTTTTTTGATGCTTTATAATTTCAAAACAAATATTAAAAATCAGTTTTGTTAAACATGGAATAATGTAACAATGGAGATTTTTTTTAATATGAAAGGTTAATTTAAAATTTAAATGTATATATCAAGTATTTGATAATTCTAATTTCAAATTTCCTTATAGAAGAATACCACCGTGTTTGACTTGCTTCATTATCCTGCAGATTTAGGAAACATAAGCATTTATGAAACCCTTTTCCTTTTTTTTTTTTAACTGTCAATTAAAATGCTGGCAAGAACATGAATGATTTTCAGCTATCTAATTTTAAGTTATTCAGATTTTTTTTTTTTTTTTAACAAGGGTAAAAAAGAACAAGATTTCACATAAATATGCATTGTAAGGGTTGTTTTCATTGTACAGATGTCCAACCAGTTTAAAAATACCATGTATGATTCTAGCATGAACATCATTGATAATGTATATTCTGTTTAAAAAAAAAAAAAAAAAAAAAATGTAAGTTATTAAAAATTTCATTTCATTAACATCAATGAATGTCAGAATTTTACCCAAATGTGCATTTATCCCAAACTGGAATTTTTAAAAATATACTTCCCAAACCATTAAAGAATAGACACTCTGTTTAACAAGCTTTTTAAGTTAATAAAATATTAAAGGCCAGATTGTAACCCTACTTTAAAAATCTTAAAAGTACATGAAAAAGAAGTGGATAGTTGTGATAAACATTCTTTTTATTATTGTAACCAATAAATTGTAAGTAAAGTTTTTGTAAATCTAAACAAGTGTTAGTAATTTACAAAATGTACTCTTAAATTTCTACTATATAAGTTTTCTCTTGACAGTCGCTAAAAATTTGAAAAAATTCCTAAATCAGGAAATATATTAAACTAAAATTCCTTAAATTATGAAAAATTCTGTCACAGAAATTTCTAATAATTATTTACATAACTTGTCAGAATAGAACAATATCTCTTATAAATATGTACTATGAGGATTATTGCCTTGGAATTAATATGAAATTGCATAAAAACAAAAATACACGATTGACCATAATTAAATATAAAAAAGTGCAATAAGATAAATGTATTGAAGTGATGGAGCCTAATGGGTGGGGCATTTCAGTTTGTGACTGTGTGAGATAATTGGTCTTAACATGAATACAGTATGCCCTGTAGTAGAAAATAAGAATGTGCAATGTGGAGCTGAAAGTGGAAAAGGTAAGAATATATTGTTATAAAATGTTTTTTTAATAAAGTCGTTTTATAATTTTTTAATAATCCTATAAAGAATATTACTCTTTTTTTTTTTTTTTTTAATAATAATACTAGTTAATGTTTATTAAATAAATTTATTAAGTATTTTATAAAAGAAATAATGTGTGTGTTTATGAATTTTTAGTCAATTAATCTTCTAGAATAACGTTTCCCCCCCCCCTCCTTGTGCAAGAGGGGGAGCAAAATTTGTAAAATCGCTTCTTAGTAGATGTCTATGTCACAGGAGGAATGTTTTCTCCCAATTCCATGCTTCTAGGTCCAAGGATTTCGGCTTGGCGATGATGAATTACTCACTCATTCAGGACAAACGATTTTATATGTATATAGATTTAACAAATTAAAATTTATGAATCTTTTTAAAAATGTTCTTCAGTCACTCAAATAAATACTAATTGCAAGATATGCTCTTGTCAGATATATATCTATAAAATAATTACAAGAAAAAAAGGATTTTTTTATATACCATGTTTTTTTTTTTTTTTTTTTTTTTTTCTGTTGAATCATATAAATCCTACCAAAGGCAGCAGGGACCCGAAGTAATTTGGCTAAAAGTATTAAAAAATGCATTGTCACCGTGTTCTAAACTATTCTGAAAATTTCAAATGTCTAGCTAGTCGGGAAATTGCATGATTGTTGAATCATATAAATAATACTAAAAGCAGCGGGGGACCCGAAACAATTGACTAAAAGTATTTAAAAAATGCATTGTTATCGTGTTTTGAGCTTTCTAAACGTTTCAAATTCTAGCAAGTCGGGAAGTTAGTTAAATAATGTTTTGTGAATCATATAAATGCTACCAAAAGCAGCAGGAACCCAAAATAGTTGGCTAAAAGTATTTAAAAAAATGCATTGTTACCATGTTCTGAAACTTTCAAATCTCTAGCTAATCAGGAAGTTAGTTAAATAGTTATTTTGTTGAATCATATAAACGCTGCCGACGGCAGCGGGGACCCGAAACAGTAGGCAAAAAGTATTAAAAAAATGCATTGTCACCGTATTCTGAACTCTTCTGAAAGTTTCAAATGTCTAGCTACTCGGAAAGTTATTTAAAAAATATAATGTTGAACACTTAATAAAATTAAATTAAAATGAAATACTTTATACATAATTAATAAATATAATAAACCTTAAAACATACTTCATGCTTGGCCGTGAATATTTTCGGTTGGGTGCCCAGTTCTTTTCAAATGACTACATCTGTGCCAGATTTCTCAGAATGGTGGTCTTTTATAGTTGATTTCATTATTTCTCAGAATGGTAGTCTTTTATAGTTGATTTCATTATTTCTCAGAATGGTAGTCTTTTATAGTCGATTTCACAATTCTAAAAAATCCGGCACAGATGAAGTCGTTTGAAAAGAGCTGGCCACCCAGCCGAAAATATTCTCGGCCAAGCATGAAGAATGTTTAAGGCTTATTATATTTATTAATTATATAACGTAGAATTTTATAAACGCTGCCGAAGGCAACGGGGACCTGAAATAGTAGGCTAAAAGTACTAAAAAAATGCATTGTCAACATGTTCTAAACTCTTCTGAAAGTTTCAAATGTCTAGCTAATCAAAAAGTTATTTAAATAAATTTTGTGTTGAATCATATAAACGCTGCCGAAGGCAGCAGGGACCCGAAAATGTTGGCTAAAAGTGCGGAAAAAAATGCATTGTTATCATGTTTTGAGCTTTTCTGCAACTTTCAAATGTCTAGCTAATCGGGAGGATGTCTAGCTAATCGAGCTAAATAAATATTCTGTTGAATCATATAAACGCTGCCGAAGGCAGCAGGGACCCAAAAAGTTGGCTAAAAATGGTAAAAAAAAAAAAAAATGCATTTTTATCATGTTTTGAGCTTTTCTACAAGTTTCAAATGTCTGGCTAATCGGGAGGTTATTGAAATAAATTTTCTGTTGAATCATATAAATGCTGCCAAAGGCAGCAGAGACCTGAAAATGTTGCCCAAAAATAGTAAAAAAATGCATTGTCACCATGTTCTGAACTCTTCTAAAAGTTTCAAATGTCTAGCTAATCAGGAAGTTATTTAAATAAATTTTCTGTTGAATCATATAAACGCTGCCAATGGACCCAAAACAGTTGGCTAAAAGTATTAAATAATGCATTGTCACATTGTACTGAATTCTCCTGAAAGTTTTAAATGTCTAGCTAGTCGGGAAGTTAGTTAGTAAGGACCCGAAAATGTAGGCTAAAAATGGAAAAAAAAAAAAAAAAAAAAAAAAAAAAAAAAAAAACGGTTGCACTTCGGGAGTGCCGACAGAAGTGAAAACGTGAACAATTACGTCTGTATTTCTTGAATCGTCAGGAAATATTTTATTCTGTAGGAAATACTTTTAAATGAAGTGTTTTTTTATTCATTAATATATACTACTACTACAAAAATTATATTACAATTTTATTTAATGCGCTAACTGCAATAGAGACAGCGTCCGGAGATGAGAGAAGTCGTGTAGAGTCGCACCAGATTGTAAAAACGTGAGAAAAATGGCAGCTTTGGCCTTTGTCACGGCTTTGTGAGGTCTAACTGCAACGTTTCCGGCTGCAATCTGTAAGAGACAGTGTCCGGAGACGAGAGAAGTCGTGTAGAGCCGCACCAGATTGTAAAAACGTGAGAAAAATGGCGGCTTTGGCCTTTCTCACGGTTGTGTGAGGCCTAACTGCAACGTTTCCGGCTGCAATCTTTAAGAGATAGTGTCCGGAGATGAGAGAAGTCGTGTAGAGCCGCACCGGATTGTAAAAACGTGAGAAAAATGGCGGCTTTGGCCTTTATGACGGTTCTGTGACGTCTAACTGCAACGTTTCCGGCTGCAATCTTTAAGAGACAGTGTCCAGAGATGAGAGAAGTCGTGTAGAGCCGCACCAGATTGTAAAATCGTGAGAAAAATGGCGGGTTTGGCTTTTATCACGGTTTTGTGAGGTCTAACTGCAACGTTTCCGGCTGCAGTCTTTAAGAGACAGTCCAGAGATGAGAGAAGTCGTGTAGAGCCGCACCAGATTGTAAAAACGTGAGAAAAAGGGCGGCTTTGGCCTTTATCACGGTTTTGTGAGGTCTAACTGCAACGTTTCCGGCTGCAATCTTTAAGAGACAGTGTCCGGGGATGAGAGAAGTCGTGTAGAGCCGCACCAGATTGTAAAAACATGAGAAAAAGGGCGGCTTTGGCCCTTATCACGGTTTTGTGAGGCCTAACTGCAACGTTTCCGGCTGCAATCTTTAAGAGACAGTGTCCGGAGATGAGAGAAGTCGTGTAGAGCCGCACCAGATTGTAAAAACGTGAGAAAAATGGCGGCTTTGGCTTTTATGACGGTTCTGTGACGTCTAACTGCAACGTTTCCGGCTGCAATCTTTAAGAGACTGTGTCCGGAGATGAGAGAAGTCGTGTAGAGCCGCACCAGATTGTAAAATCGTGAGAAAAATGGCGGCTTTGGCCTTTATCACGGTTCTGTGAAGGTCTAACTGCAACGTTTCCGGCTGCAGTCTTTAGGAGACAGTCCGGAGATGAGAGAAGTCGTGTAGAGCCGCACCAGATTGTAAAAACGTGAGAAAAAGGGCGGCTTTGGCCTTTATCACGGTTTTGTGAGGTCTAACTGCAACGTTTCCGGCTGCAATCTTTAAGAGACAGTGTCCGGAGATGAGAAGTCGTGTAGAGCCGCACCAGATTGTAAAAACATGAGAAAAAGGGCGGCTTTGGCCCTTATCACGGTTTTGTGAGGTCTAACTGCAATGTTTCCAGCTGCAATCTTTAAGAGACAGTGTCCGGAGACGAGAGAAGTCGTGTAGAGCCGCACCAGATTGTAAAAACGTGAGAAAAATGGCGGCTTTGGCCTTTATGACGGTTCTGTGAGGTCTAACTGCAACGTTTCCGGCTGCAATCTTTAAGAGACAGTGTCTGGAGATGAGAGAAGTCGTGTAGAGCCGCACCAGATTGTAAAAACGTGAGAAAAATGGCGGCTTTGGCCTTTATCACGGTTTTGTGAGGTCTAACTGCAACGTTTCCGGCTGCAGTCTTTAAGAGACAGTTTCCGGAGATGAGAGAAGTCGTGTAGAGCCGCACCAGATTGTAAAAACGTGAGAAAAATGGCGGTTTTGGCCTTTATCACGGTTTTGTGAGGTCTAACTGCAACGTTTCCGGCTGCAATCTTTAAGAGACAGTGTCCGGGGATGAGAGAAGACGTGTAGAGCCGCACCAGATTTTAAAACAATATACAGTATATATCTATTAACACTTCACATTAGCAAGTTAATTGTATGATACATTATTTGTATCATACAAGGATGGAAAGCGTTTGCTGACGATGACGCGGATTCAATGACTTTGTTCACCCAAAAGTTTTCACTTCAAATGGAAAAAGTTTGTAAAAATCGATTGCAAGATTTGTATTGGACATTCAAACAAACAAACAAGAATCGAATTTAATAGAAACATGATAATAAGTACTGATAATGACACAGGTCTACAAAAATGATGTTGAAAAATTTTTATTTAATAATTTTAGCTGATCTTTATATTTTTTGGCGAGTTGAAACCAAAAATGCAGCCAGTTTTTCTCTGTCACATACAGATTTTTGTCAATACAAGGTGTTTAGTGACATAATGTCTTACATATACCATCATAACAATAGGTTGGTTGATAGCGTTTTGTGTCGTACTAGTGCTGCACAATAACAACAATAGGTACTCATGACTAATTAATCATGGAAACATACTATAAAACTTACCATATAGTTACAGTGGTGGAGGAGTAATGAAAGAAATTATACCGGCAGGCACCCTGTATTACCAAAAATCTATATGTGATAGAGAAAAACTGGCTTCATTTTTGGTTTCAACTCGCCAAAAAACATAAAGATCAGCTAAAATTATTAAATCAAAATTTTAATGTAGACCTGTGTCATAATATCCTGAAAGCATCCTGTAACTATCTCAAAAAGACATCCGGAGGACGCGCAGCGATGTATTTTTCTACTTGTCACTGGATCTCCTCTGAATAACAACTCCATCCTGAAATTATCAGATAAAAGACATCCGCAGGACATGCAGTGGTGTCACCTTCTGGAAACCACTGAACATCCACCGGTTGGTGACGGGATATTTCAGAACAGCCAGCGGATAAGGTATTATCCTGCATGTGATAGTCTCCGGATGATCGCTGGATGTAATTTGGTTGTATGGGTAGGGAGGGAATGGGTAATTGAAACAGATTGTGAGAGTCAAGTAACATGGCTAGGGAAAAGTTTTGGGTTTTGAGTAGGATGAGAGCTTGTTTGTGAGTTTGATGGTGTGTAATTAAAAGTGCTAGTTAGATGATCCAATAGCTTTACTAAAGTTTTAATTGGGCCAGCTGTCCTAAGGGCTAATTAGCCGATGTGAACTGTCGCAATGTGTAGGAAATGATTTACAACAAATTTAGCAAAACGCGAAAATTAAGTTGTGAGGGATGTGAGCAGGACGGTGTATGTTCGTAGTGACGGAAAGTTGGTATATTAGCTGAATTAGAGATTAATTTCAACCCACAGTCCTTTGGGCTGAAACAAATGTTAAAATGAATCGTAAAAAGGACAGCGAATCAAAATTTTAGATGATAATAATTTAGAACACTTTAACCTTTAACGTGAAAGGGGCGAAAAACAATGAATGTAAAAAGAAAGAAAAAAAAAAAAAAGAAAAAAAAAGGGGGGGGGTGAAGTTGAAGGTTTTAAAACTTAAATTCATGTTCATAATCAAGAGAGAATCATTTTGTACCTGGGATAGTTATTGGAGTGAGATGTGGAACTCTTAAAGAAAGCTGGGAAAAGGACGGTCGAGGTGGAGCGAAGAGTATGGAGACCCCAAGAAGCGATTTATGAAACAATTTCAGCGACGAAGATTAAGCAAATACAGAGCAGCAATTGGTCAGACGTAATTACTGTAGGAGGAGCCAAAGCTGACAATTCAATGAATCGTTCTTTTCATGAATCTATCAACACAAACATAATGACAACATGGCTCCGTCTTCGTAGACTTATCGCTTTACAAATACAAAATAAAACGTTAATCTGAGTACGGCGGTTTTATTGTATTTACTTAAAAATTCTTATTTCTACAGCACAAAGTTGTTCAGATTTACTGTATTAAATTTTTAAAATATTTAGTAATTATTGCACTGTAATTATCACATATATTAGTTGAAACGGTATTTTCCATTAAACATAAATATACCATATTTTAATCCTGTATTTTGGTTGGCTTACTTATTTATTTACATTTATTTAGTCACTTACATAAATAAAATGATTCATTAATATCCAGATTAAAGAAGATTGTCATAGAAATACTTTTTATGATAACGTTAAAAAAGCCAGCCTTAGCCTCCTCTTTTTTTTAATGTGCATTAAAATATTTTATCTTGCTATGTGTTTGTATAACTAAAAGGTAAAAAAAATCTTATCTGGTATCTTGTGAAAAAATATGTACACTGAATTTCATATTGAAAGTTCTATCTCAATTTCATTAGTAAACATTTATTTTTCATAGTATTATGATGATTTTATTTTTATGAAACATAGTGTATTGCATGTTACTTGTGGCTTTTTTGAAATTCCTGAAAAAATTAAAAAATGTCCTAAAAGACCCTAATTATAAGTTGTCTTAAATTCCTAAAATTTTGTAGATGTTGTGCTACTTATTGTTATTTTAACAACCCAAATCAAGCAATATAATTCCAAACCCATTTTGTAATGCTGCACTGTGTTTGCTAGAAAAAAAAAAAAAAAAAACAGTTATGCTCATTTTTTTTCATTATTATTTTATTTTATTATTTATTTATTTTTGTCTAATTTGCAGAATTCCGTGAATTTATTTCTTCAATCTTTAAAAAAGTCACGGATATCGTTCATTTTAAAAATAGAAGCTCCATAGAACGATCGGTGATCAAATGTTCTACGAAAGCTCCCAATTTCCAGTCTTGTACCATCTACAACATAAATGTCAATATTCGTTTGAAACATACTTTATGAGATTCTAGAACCTGTAAAGAAATAGTATTATTAAATATTTCTAGCTCATTTAATTATTTCCTCCCCCCACCTTCAAATTTATCTCCAACTAACGATCAGCAATCAAATGTTCAGCAGAAGTCTTTTATTTCCCAATCTTTATGTAACTGTAATATTAATTTAAAAGTTGTTTTATTAAATTCTAGAAGTAGAATTGAAAGAGTTTAATATTTCTTACTCTGTAATTATTTTTCTGTCCCCCCTCCTTTTCCAATCTCTGGAAAGTGAGCAACTCTAAAATCTATAAAGCAATAAAAGTGAATATTACTCACATATGTAATTATTTTTAGACTTTATTGCTGATCTTAATCAATCTATTTATTTTTCCACAATTAAATTAAATATTTACATGTCATATCTATAGGATGTGTAAACATGTGGAAAAAATTAATAGATTTTTCAGGGAAGAAACATTTCGCCAAATCAATGTATGCATGTATATATATTGTTTCAGTATGTTTAGAATTTAGTATAATCTAGCTGTATTTTAAATTTAGTATGTTTTATTTATTTATTATTTTATTCATATGTATTTGCAATAAAAAGAATGTCTCATACAAAATCTCTCTAATTTTGATTCTCAAAGGTTGGCAACTATGCCTTTGGCAACGACTTATGCACTTTTTACTCCCCGCTTCCCAGTTGGATAAGTTAGTAATTATAAAATCCCACCAAAGTGCATATTAAGGATGCACCAAATATCAGTTTTGGCCAAATACCAAATATTCGGCCAACTAAATACTAACTTCAGCTGAATACCAAATATCCTTCAAACTAAATAGTAACTATTTAGAAATTTTTATTCGTGAATTCATCAACCGTGAATATTTATTTAAATCAAATTGGAGTGTAAAGATTGATATTTTTATTTATAACCAACTAGCTGTTACCCGCGACTTCGTTCACGTGGAAATTTTGATGTGTATGTGTGGGAACTGACGGTTTGATCATAATATGTAATGAAATGAAACCTTATCATTGTGGTGCTGTGCAAAACAGAGTCTGATAAAGTACACTAAAAAAAATTTGTGACTCATTGAAAGCCAAAATAAAATGCCAAAATAAATAAATAAAAAGTTATCGCCAACATGGCGATAAAAATTTAAAATTCGTCCATAGGGATTCTGTACTAAAACAGTACTGCGTTGTGGAAGTACAAAAACTGGGTCGTCAATTATGAATTTTATTTCGAAACCTTTCTTTGTATGATTTTAGTTCACTATTGCACAATATTAATCTGGTTCTAATAATAATTTGGTGACTGGTTAATTAAAATTTTAACTATGTGGTGAAATTCATATAATATTTATAAGTTTCAAATTTTATTTATTTTTTTTTTTTTACAAATAAACGTTTTTTTTTTTTTTTTTTTCATTTCCCGGCGAATTGTTGAATAATATTTTAGTTCTTAAACAATTTTGGATGGCTTTGCCCGCTTCGCTGGCAAACTCTTTTCTATATGCTTTATGAAAAAAAAAAAAAAAAAAAAACTGAAATCGGTTAAAAGCTTTCTTTGGGTTCCAGCTGCCTTGTTCGTCCTTGCAATCTCCGGTGCCTGTCCCTATTGCCTGCGACAATGGCTTACCCGTGGGCTTCCATTTGGTTGCTTATCATACATAACAGTTTCGATACGGACAGTATCGAAAAATTTGTGGTAGCTCGTTTATATCTGAATCCCAGTTACATATGAACAACATTATATGTGATGTACATAATATTTGCTCTCAAGTTATTTCCTATATTTATTTGATTTAATCAATCAACCATAGAATGACAGCAATTTCAAGCCACATATAATATTACAATATGCTATGATCGGCAACTTCTATCGCATGAGACAATTATTATTTTGTGGTTATATATACTTCATGCTTAGTTAATAGTAGTTGGTATATAGAGAAATAAATAAATTAGTATGTAAACTTGATCATGGTACAGCCTTAATGCCCTTGGCGACTTTTTAATTTTTGTTGCCGTTTTAGACCAAAATATAATTTATGCGATTATTGTTCCTATACGCAAGCGAAGTGTGACGTCACTGACCGTCCGTGGATGCAAGAAAATGATTTCCTATGTCAATCGCCCATTGGATTTTATGTAAAAAATGATTAAAAATCGAAGAAAATTATTTCCCGATTTTAATCTCCATATTTGGGTATATATATGTATTAGTTATCATGTGCATGTGCTAGATTGAGTTATTTTGCTGTCAAATTGACAAAATTTTAATTTTAAATTTCAAAACTCTGTTGTCCTTGGCGCTTATTGTATTTGGTGATCAAAAACGTAATACGAAAATATACATGCTAGATGTATATTTTCGTAATATGCATTGAACGAAATATTGTTTCATATTATTCATTACTGTCTTAAAATAAGTTGTTAAAATAACCATGATTTTTGAAAGGAATTAAATTATGTTCGCCAAATAATTTGGCTATATTTTATTTTTCTACCAAGGATGACCGATATCAAATCTATTCCGCTACAACATATTAGTATCTTATATCAGATACTTTATTTAGACATTTGAAAACAAATTTGACTTCAAATTATGATAGAATATTTATCATTTCCCTTTTAATCAGTACATTAGTTGTATATTTATTGTGTTAATATCATCCTTTGAAATTAAATGTTTGTGTTTTCAATCGGATATGGAAGTTTGCCATTTTTTTTTCTAGAGTTTTGAAATTAAAAATTCAAATTTTGTCAATTTTACAACAAAAATAACTTAATCTAATGCATGGACATGATAACTAATACATATCTATACCTAAATATGCGGATTAAAATCGGGAAATATTTTTCCTCGATTTTTAATAATTTTTTACAAAAAATACAATGGGCGTTTAACATAGGAAATATTTTTCTTGCATCCACGAACGGCCAGTGACGTCATCATTTCGCTTGCGTATTTCTTTCTATCTTTTCCTTGGCGAAAAATGTCCGATCTACTTCAGCATCAAAATTATAAAAAATTGTCAAGAATTATCAATAAGAAAATACCTTTACCATAATGCCGAATTAACTTTTATGCCAAGCGTGTTTCATCCGCCATACTAAAAAAAAAAAAAAAAAAAAAAAAATCTGAAGTTGAGGTACTGAAATTGAGTATATAAAAAAAATGCTGTGAAATAAAATTCAGAAGAAATATGTTAGATTTGTAATATTACTATTTTATTTTATAATTATAATGTGTCATTTTCTCATCGACCAATTTAACATTTAGTAATTTCTTATTTTTCGCATGAAAGCATATTTCATTTTATGCTGAAAACAATAAATGAATATATCTCGTAAACTTTTTTTGGCAACAATTAAACATTTAAATGGCTTATATTAAGTCAATATAAGTCAATAAGTTTATTATTTTCATATTTTAATTAATTTTAAAGATTTTTTCAATTTTTTTTTTCCTAAACCATCCCTGTCCTATAAGGAAAAAAACAAAAAAAGAATGATCGAAATCGGTCAAGCCGTTTACGATTTTATAAATAACATACAGACAAACATTCATTTTTATATATATAGACTATGCGAAAAATACCAGAGCCGGAAATTGAACCCGCGTACCTCCGCTTAACGCACGGATGCTCTACCACTGAGCTACCCTGTCTGACAACCAGCTAGGCACTTCTCGCATAATATTCGTTGGGAAAGTCACCAAGTCTGCAAACGCAGATATATCAGGTGAGACAATAACAATCGTAGCACAACTCCATAGACCACGAAATTTCAATTTAGAATTTTTTATCCATGAATTCATCAACCGTGAATATTTATTTAAATCAAATTAGAGTGTAAAGGTTGATATTTTTATTTATTACCAACTATGCGAAAAATACAAGAGTCGGGAATCGAACCCGGGCACCTTCACTTAACGCACGGATGCTCTACAACTGAGCTACCCTGGCTGACAACCAGCTAGGCACTTCTCGCATAATATTCGTTGGGAAAGTCACCGAGTCTGCAAACGCAGATATATCAGGTCAGCCAGGGTAGCTCAGTGGTAGAGCATCCATGCGTTAAGCGGAGGTGCCCAGGTTCGATTCCCGGCTCTGGTATTTTTTGCATAGTTCATAATAAATAAAAATATCAACCTTTACACTCCAATTTGATTTAAATAAATAGTAACTATTCCGTGGTTCATACACTTAGGAGTAAAAAAAATTCAAGGAGTTATCAAGTACTTTTCAAGCACTTCCCGGGAAATTTTCAAGCACTTTCAACTAGGATTTTAGATTTGTCCACACTTTTGTTTTTGAGGGGGGGGGGGTGATTACCTACATAAAAAACCTAGTATCAAATGTGTTTATTATTTTTTTAAAACATAACTGGGGGGGGGGGTCCTGCCTCCTCACTCCACTCGCCAATTCTTGACTCACTTTGCTTTATTAACACCTGGGGGGTTCTTCCTACCTCTTTGCTGCTTTTCCATGCAATAAATATGAATATAAATAGTGCATTTCATAAGACAAAAGCAGAAAAATATTATAGAAATCCCCATATCCAATGCTGGATAGAACATAACATAACATTTAATAGCATTTAAAAAATAATAAGGCAAAATAAAATGTGTTAAAAATCAGTAACTTATTTTTTAAGAATAGAAGAAAATTTGTTATATCTAGACCACTTTGTGCTACAGATTTAGTATGATTCCCTTTGGTGACATTTAAATTTTTTTCACTATTTGACGATGACTTTTTTGATAATTGTTAAAAAAAAAAATCTAGTACATTCTTTTTCTAATGCTTATAACTTTCACTATTGAATTTTTTAGTTAATTTAGGGCAATATATAACACTCTATATGTATATTTCTAATATACAGTTAGGAAATAATTTCATTATTTTCATTTTAAGTTGCAAAAATGCCCCACAGCTTCAATTTTCAATTCTTTCCTGCTTATTTCTCAAAATAACGAAGGATACTCAAGGAACAGATTTCATATTTGTAGTCCTTGTTAAAAAAAAAAAAAAAAAAAGAATGTCTAACTCTGTAAAGTTAAAAAATTATCATTAGGATATTAAAAGATGCTTCATATGAGTTTGAATTTGACTAAAATGTTTTTATCCCAAAATATATTTATCCGGAGTATATCCGATGTAATTTAAAATATGTTTTTAAATAACAAGATACAATAAACGACATATGTATAATAATAAATGGAAAGGTTTGTCTGTCTGTCAGTTCTTTTATACGTTCAGCCCCTACTGAACGCAGAAATACAAGAATTGACATACTGATGCTCTGGAGCCTTTCCGAGGTCCTCCTGAAAACAGAATTTAAAATTTTTAATTAGTTGTGGAGGTATTAATTAAAATGTCGACTCATGTCTAATATCAAAGTGATCTCAATGAATGAGAATTCACCGCCATTGCATAAAAAAAAAGATATTTTAACGGAGTTAAAAGCAGAAAAAAAAAAAATATTAAATTAGAAATATTTGTTCGATCGTTACGATTTTGGTACCATATGAAAGGGGAATTTTTTCTGAATCTAAGTGTACAAGTGGCTTATCGGTACAACAATTAAATTTTTAAAAATTAACTAAAGTATGAATTTTTTGTGGCAACATCATTTCAAATGCCAAACGACCGTCTGCCATGAAAAAGGAAATGATTGTAACAGATCAAGATGTCACGTGTTTTATAGTGGAGGGGAAAATTGCAATTTTCAAACTTTTTCAAATTTTCATTCACGTTACATTTATAAATTAATATTCGGCCTAGACAGCATATTATAAACCTAGTGTTCAATTTCCATGAAAATATATGGACAAACAAAAAAATTAGATTAAATTGTTTTATATTTTGCAGTACATATTTTAAATTGAGATATGCCGTTGAAATTTTGCAATATTTGGTTTTAATGCCCGATAATTCGATTCTGAATATTTTTGTAAGTGTAGAATTATTAGGAAGGGGTTGTGGGGGAGGGGGGGGGGCGAAGGGAAAAAAAGTTACAGCGCTTGAAATTGGTATTATTTGGTTTTAAGGAAAGATAAATTGATTGCGGATATTTTCAAGTGTAAAATTATTAGGAGGGACGAAAAGGGGGGAGAAGGGGCAAAAACGTAGAAAAAGAACAGTTGTTTTGGAGAAAACAACGGAAAACCGAGAACGCCTTTATTCTTTTATATTTTGCAGAGTTTCGAATTCTGATACTCCTTTCACATTTCATACTATTGATTTTTAACAGTATTTAGCCCGGAATTACACAAGTTTCAGAGAAAACCATGAAAAAGTCAGACATAAGTCGTTTTATAATGGTGTTTATATCATTTTTGTATCTCAGCTTCTAATTAGCATAATTTCAAAAGTAATATGTCACTTTGAAACTTATTTGAGTTGAATTTCAAGAGTAGATGCCACATTTTTCTGTCACCTTCCGTTAACCAACTACTGTAAGTAATGGAATTAGAGATTTCACGTTATTTCCACATTTTAAGGTGTCCTGATTAGGTTTTTTTTTGTATCTCAGCTACTAATTAAAATAATTTTATAAGTAATACATTATTTGTAAGCTTTGTTGATTTGGAATTGAACAGATCCTACAGACTTTTCTACCGCCAGATGGCGCTGTAATATATTAAAATTTCAATATTTCGAATTCTGAATATGATTAAATTATTTTTAATACATCATTCGAAAGATATTTTAAAGAGCTTTTATATTATCGAAAGTGAAATTCGAGATTTCACCAGATTTACACGTTTTAAGGTGACCTGATTAGGTTTTCTTTTGTATCTCAGCTACTAATTAAAATAATTTCATAAGTAATACATCATTTTAAAGCTTTGTTGATTTAAAATTGAACAGTAGATTACAGAAATTTCTACCGCCAGATGGCACTGCAATATTTTAAAATTTCAATATTTTGAATTCTAAATATTATTAATTTTTTTTTAATACTGCATTCCAAAGTTATTTTAAAGTACTTTTATATTATCGAATAACCTACATTAAATTTATCCAAGAGAGGGCACTAATCGCAATTATTCGAGATTTCACCTGATTTATATGTTTTAAGATATCCTCAAAGGGGCCAAAAAATTAGAAATTGAGTTAGACCGTTCGATATTGGTATATATAGGTTTTGAGTGCCTACGAGTCGAATGAGGATATTTTTGAAAGTGTAAAATTAAGGAGGGACAGAAAGGGTGGTGAAGGAATACGTGCGTGCAGCGAGCATACATATGAATTCGTGATCACTGCGCACACACGGGTCTACGCTGACGAAAGCAGAGGGGACCCGTTGTGACTTTTTACCCAATTAGAAATGATTTTTTTTTAAATTCCTTTTCTTAAGAATAAAAGTTTATGAGTAATAACATGGAATTTTGAGAAATAAGGGTGGTGAAAGAATACGCGTGCACAGCGCTCATATATATGCATTCATGCGTGCACATCGCGCACGGGTCTACGCTGCCGAAGGCAGTGGGAACCTGGTGCGACACTTTTCCCCGATCAGAGTTCTTTTTTTTTCTCTTTTTGTTTCACATGATAAAAATTAATGCAATTTTAAGAATTCATTAATTATAATGATTCATTTAAAAATAGTGCCCAGCGAAGCAGGTGTAGCCTGCTAGTCTTTAAATAAAAAGATACAATTAAAAAAAAACATAGAAAAAAATACAACATAAGAAATTGCCATACCAATAGAAAGGTTGACATTTTATTTTTTTTGTATCATTGATCACATTTTAATTTTCCAGTGGAAAATGGAAAAACCATAAAAAATGTTGCCTGAATATATATTTTATTATACAAATCTAATATTGCTGTGACAGAATACTTTTATGCTTTCTGTGACAATCATTGTTTGTGGAAATATTTTCATTCAGGGTTGGCAAGATTATGTCGCAGTGGTTAAAACCACTGGTAGAAACTGGCATGGCGAAAACCCCTTTCTGCCACAAATGTGGCAGAAACTCAGAAAATGACATAAAAGTAATTACTGACCTACAATAGACAATGCATAGGAAAATCAATTAAATGTTAACCAAAATATAATTTATTTACAATGTTATCGCCATGGAAAATCGAAGTTTACATTGTTTACACTATTCAGTCTTCTATAACAAAAGACAAGTTTTGATGCGGTTTCTAAACCTAAACGATTTTTCAATTTGTGATGCACAAATATGAGAAATTTGAGAAGATTCTCTCAATTCCAGCAGATCTAACAGGCATTGCCATCAAGGAACAAATAAGATTTGTGAAAGTTTCATCTATTGCACATTTTTTAAAACTGGACCACCATGTAAATAGTAGCTGGGGTAGTTGCCAAAGTAGCTTAATTCAGTTATGTTACGAGTTAAATGAATGAATTTTAGAGTTTGAAATAATACAAAACTAAAATCTAGTATTTATGTTCATTATTTTATATAAATATTTGATATACTCTTTATATTTAATACTAGCAGGCTACGCCCGCTTCGCTGGTCACTATTTTTGAATAATTAATGTATTCTCAAAATTGCACTAATTTTTATCATGTGAAAAAAAAAATCTGATCAGGAAAAATGTCACTCTGGTTCTCCACTGCTATCGGCAGCGTAGACCAGTGTGCAGTTATTTTAATTAGTATCTGAGATACAAAATAAAACCTTATCAGGACCTTAAAACAGGTGAAATCTCAAATTCCACTTTCGATAATATAAAAGTACTTTAAAGTGTAAGTATCTTTATGATGTATTAAAAATAATTTAGTCATAATTAAAATTTAAAATCTCTATGCAAAAAAAAAAAAAAAAAAAAGGATTTCTCTCTTAAAAGATTTTGAGTTATGAAATGTTTTGTGAAAATATCGATGTTTCATAATGTCTGACTTTTTCATGGTTTTCTCCGAAACTTGCATAATTCCGGGCTAAATGCTATTAAAAATCCATAG
The DNA here is from genome assembly GCA_963930645.1 of Salticus scenicus. Taxonomy (NCBI): domain Eukaryota; kingdom Metazoa; phylum Arthropoda; class Arachnida; order Araneae; family Salticidae; genus Salticus; species Salticus scenicus. The sequence goes on from CAWVNO010000349.1 coordinate 908,020, forward strand.
TATGAGAAATGTGAATGGAGTATCAGAATTCGAATCTCTGCAAAATATAAAAGAATAAAGGCGTTCTGGGTTTTCCGCCATTTTCTCCGAAACAACCGCTCCTTTTCTACATTTTTGCCCCTTCACGTCCCTTCTAATAATTTTACACTTGAAAATATCCACAATCGATTTATCTTGCCTTAAAAACTAACAATACCAATTTAAAACGCTGTAATTTTTTTTTTTTTTTTTTGCCCCTAGAAATCACCACAAAGCAGTTTTTAAAGAAAATTTGGTATTTACGTGTTAACTGCATGTGATTGGCAGGCTATTCATATGCATAAATACAAATATGTAAGAAAGTACAATATATTTTATAGGATTACTTCTATGATAATCATATGTAAATATATATATATATATATAAATATTGAAATACATATGTAATATATATTTTGTATTAACCACATGCCAGCAGTTAATCTCTGGCAGGCGGTTATTACATAAAAACTGAAATTTTCATTTAACTAGTATGTTGTGGCCACCACAAGACTTTCTTCTATATTTTCCTATACAAATTCACTCAGTAACAATATAAAAAAAATTTTCTCCCCCCCCCTTTTTTTTTTTTTTAAGTTAAAAGTAAAAAAATTCAATAACTTTGTTTTGAAGTATCACAGATTATTTATATAGTTCAACCATTCCTTTTAAAGGTATTGACGAGTCCTTTCGAAAGATACCCATCTTGAAAATTTACTGCCCTCGAGGGGAGACTTCCCCCCAGGGGGGGGGGGAGGCGAGGCTCCTACACATACAAAATTTTTTTCCCAGTTGACTATCTCTATTATGTAAATTTCATAATGATTACTAAAAAAGAATTCTCTTCATGCACATTTATACAAAATTTTGTCCTATATCACCATGTTAAAAATTTAGAAAAAGCGGGATGGCAATGCAACCTGTAAGACAATTTTTACCAAAAGTTGATAGGCACTAATTTATGTCAAGGTGCAACTACATACCAATTAGTATGAAATTATGTGCAGTAGTTCCTGAGATACAGTTGCCACTAAATTTTGTCACACACACACACAGACAGACAAAAATGGTCAAATCGTGTTCTACAGCTCTAAAAACGTGTAAATCCATCAAAAACCCGAGGTCGAAAATTTTTACGAATCCAATACTTTCTTCCACTGAATATAGAAGAAAGTAAAAATAACAAAATTATAACCAACTACAATTAAATAAATTTTAAATCATTAAATATATATGATTGAATAATATAAATGCACAAAATCCCAGTATGCAGCAGTTGTTATTATGCATGTATCTACGCTCCATGTACATTAAAAAGAAAAAATAACATTGGTTACTGCTACCTCACTCTGCATGAAATGTTCATAAAATGCATCAAATAACATACTGCAGTAATTACTGTAACATATGTATTAGTGCTTTGTGCACATGAAAATCAAAGCGCCCATTACAAAAAAAGACAGACTATACAGATGTAAAAAATCACCTTTTAAATACAAAATACATGTACAATAATGTATGATAATTTAAAGCAGCAGATAATTTCAATATTAATTTACATTTGTATATAATCTTCCCCTTTCAAAATACTCTTGTTCCAAACACACACATCTTTAAAATGCAAAATATCTGTTATTTACACAATATTTATTTAAACATTAATTTTAATTCACTGAATAGAATAATATTATGAAATAGGAATTAAAATTTATTAAAGAAATTACCTCTAAAATATTCCATGTTCGCAGTTCAAATTACTACTACAAATTACTACAACTTTTCAAATTACTACTACAAAATTCCACAGTAACACAAACAAATATCTAAATAATTAAAATTTTCATCATATTTCTGTTATTTACATCAAAATTCACATTTCAGTAAAAATATAAATCAAATCAATTTATGTGAAATGATTGTTCTCAAAATATTTTATTTACTTTTTACAAATATCCAAATAAAATACATAATGAAAATCAAGATTTATATATTAACGCCATGTATAATTGAGAGATAAAGTTGATAAGAAACAGATTATTTCTTCAATAATAATTAAATTAATGAATCTCTTTAACTCACCATTGAAGGTTATGGTTAGCATCTACTTTTTTCCCTTAGTGGCTGGAATTTCCCTCATAAGATGCAGGTGGATACTTTCATTAGATAAAGTCTTCAAGTTGTTGTTTTCATAACCGAATCGATAATACCTTTGTACGTACATTTTTAATAATCACATACATAAGGCAATATTAATTCAGTTGAAATAAATGTTTGGATTCTGTGAAATAAAAAATGAAGTTTATTTTCTTAGCTAAGCATAGATATATGTAATGATAAATAATTGTACACGCATAAAAAGGAAATAAAAGTAATTAACTATAAAAATTTAAACAGACAGACTGTATAAGTAACACTTTCAAACATTAACAGCCACTAACAGCAGCACAAATAAAAACTGTATATGCAGCAACTAATTACATTACATTAAAATTTTAATAACACAAAAGCAAATTTTATCTCTTATTGCAAAGAAACACATGGATATTTTTTATCCCAATTTATCTATTCAGAATCTTTAAATCTGAAATAACGCTAAATTATTTTTAAAACATGAATATATTCGTAATCGTAACAAAACAAATGTATATTTACATCAACGTTAATTTTATAAACGTGGCAAACAAATTTCGAACATGTTATTTATATTAGCAATGTTTTTCAGCAGGTAATGACATTGATATCTAATTGTATAACTAATTCATATCTATAAATCTCGAATGCAGTAAGTAATTTCTATTGTTTACCTTAATTTTGCATTTACATTACACAATAGATTCGTCGATTGCAAGTCTCCAATAAATTAAAATGGACGTTCGCGCTTGTTTTCGATGTTCTATGTATATAAAACGAGTAGATTAAGAAATTTAATGTTTAAAAATAAGCTTACCAGGAAAAATAAGTGAAAATACCTTTTCTATCGAAGTGCCGATTACTGATTAGAGTGGGTCCCATAGTTCATAGTTCGTGAATCGTGATTCATTCAACATAAACTCCTCCTTCGGTAGTGACGTCATCAAACCACACCTCAAATGGTCGTAGCTAGGAGTGTTTCATAAATCGCCCCCAAGAATGTAGACTTTTTTTTTCCCTTTTTTATTTGGTTGTTTCTAAACGTTGGTGTTAATGTTTTAAGGTTTTTGCTTGGTTTGCATTGTTTTATTTGGTGTGGTTTTGATAGGAGAGAGGATTGAGTTGTGAGTACGTTGATGTTTTCCTAAGTTTGTTTTAGAGTATTTTGTTTTTGTTTGGATTCGTTAGAAGTTCTTAGTTCGGCCAATCAGATTATTCGAGAGATTATTCACTTTATTTTTATGTTTAGTTTTAGTTCAGATTTTAGCTAGTAGGGAAGTTATTGAAATGCTTAGGGAAAGATTGCCTGAGTTTGTACTTGACTGTCAGAAAAGAGAAGAAGTTAGGGACAATATGCATTTTTATTTCTTAATTTGTTTAAATTTAGATTAACCTAGGTGGATCAAACCTGTCTGAAATGTTAATTTAAGGATACTAGCATAGTTTCGACGCGATTATTACATTTTGTGCTATAATATTGTTTAAAACCTGATCTAAGTGAGAGACGTCTGTCGGCCATGTTAGGGAAAAGAGGGATTCTTTTGATTGAGTTTCAGGGGAAGCAAGCTCGTTGTATTGATAAGGAAAAGATTCGTGAGAGGAGGGGAAAAGCAGTGACTAGCTGCAACTGAGATGACAGGGGAGGGAAGAAAGGAGGGATAAATTACAATATTATTTCACAATTAACTAATTATTGGAGTGGTTTAAAGACTTGTAGCCTGTTTTAAAAGTTAATTGAGAGTTACTAGAAACGACACCAAGCGAAATTTTACTTAAAGTAAATCGTTAAGTGCATTATACTTGTTAAAATCTTGGTCTAAGTGAGAGGCTTAGGTCGGCCATGCTAGGGAAGAAAAGGGAATTTTGTTAAATTTGGTTTACTTTTATCGCTGTTTATTTTAATTGATAACTTTGGTTCTAATTAACATAATTGCTAAAATGAGGTATTAAAGTAGAGCTCAGACATTCATGAAAAGATTGAGACATAATTTGCGACTGGTACTTACCCCGTACCTAGCGAAGTTTAGCCCATTGCGAGAGAGATGGGCGGCATGACTACTCTTCGGTGACGCTTCCTCCAATTCCGGCTCTGAATGTTATCAGTACTCTGTGGTTCAACCCTCCCGCACTTCGATGTTTTTTTTTTTTTTTTTTTTTTTCTACTCAATTTTGTCCTTTTATTACTTCCGGTGTCAGCCTTTTTTTTTTTTTTTTGGTTCTTTTAACACACTTGAAATTGTGAGTTTTTTCTTTTTTTTTTTGTTTCCGTCCCATGCTATTTCTATGGGTTTTTAGCTTTTTTGCCTCTCGTACTCGTTTTCTACATTATATAGTGCATTGAAATGTTTAATAAACTGATATGCCCCAGCCGTTACGATTTCGCCTTGATGTCTTTTTCTACTCAGTTTTGTTCTTTTATTACTTCTGGTGTTAGCCTCTTTTTTTTTTTTTTTTTTTTTTTTTAACACATTTGACATTGTGAGTTTTTTTTCCTCTCGTTCCATGCTATTTCTATGGGATTTTAGCTTCCCCCCCCCTCTTTTTCTACATTCTAAAGTGCGGCATTAGGGGCTCTGTTTATTAAACATTTTTAAATTGCATCTGTTGAAACATAAATACATTTTGTCTTGTGCTCACCATTGTGATACATATTATTATAAAATTTCCTTCATTAAAGTTTGCGTCACTTAAAGAAGGAAATAATTTGTCTTCCATGAAATCTAATTAAATGCTTTTAAAGAGATATCTCAAAAGGCGAGATACAGCGAAAAATATCGAAAAATTTTCCTTAGAAAATTAAGCCATTTTCTATCAATAAAAGATATTTTTAGGAATATTTATGAATCAAACGTAAAGAACCTTTTAACTGAAAAAAACATAATGTTTTCACGGAAGTAGCTGGTTTTAAGCTTTGCAACGTAAAAGCTTTTTCTAAATATAGAATTAAGTGGTGTGTGTCAAACATGCATAGCAGCTTTATTATCTATGTTTTATGTCATAAATAAATTTAAACAGCTTTTGTTTCGCAGTTATCAAAAGTGCACATCTTATATAAGGTTGTATTATTCTTGTTATATAAAGCAGATTTTTTTTTTTTTTTCTTTTCACACAGTATTAGTTTCAGGTATATCACACTACGATATTAAATCAGATAAATTAATAGTAACATATTTTATTCAAACTAACCGAATTTGACTGGAGATACTTTTAACTATAGTTTATTCTATAAATTCAGCCTTTTAACCCTTTAATGTTTACAACTTTTTTTTTAATTGCTAAACTAATTTCAAAAATGTCTATTAGACCTCTAGCCGATCTTAAATACACAAAATGGAAAAATCAGCATCTTCTAATTTTCGAGAAATGTTTGGTTTGAATCATCTATATGTAAACCTGAATATATTCAGATTATAATAAATTTTATTAATAAATAATAAAAATTGTACTAAACAAATAAAACCTAATTTTTTATACCAATTTCCGAAACAAGAGATCTTTTCATCTTCATTAGACTCAAATTATGTGTAACTCCCGAAATAAGAAATTTCATACGCTCAATTAAGGAATTCGATAAATGAAGTTCACGGGTAAAAAGAATTTGGTGAGCTCTTTAGTTTTTTATCCCGCAATTTTACTGTAATTTCTGGTGTATAATTCGCAGGTTATATAAGCACCAGAAATTTCATTTGATAAATAAATTTCTATCTGTACGAGCTTTTCCTTCGAAAAAGTATAGATTTCTCTATTAAATAAAATTTCTGGTGGAGAAATGACACATTTTACCTGCGGATTATGTACCAGAAATTACGGTACTTTTTTTATTCGTCATGTAGCGGGTGAAAATTTTCCAGTCCAAACCGTATAGTAACCATAAAAATCTATTATTTTTCACTTTTCACCAATTACTTATGTTATAATGATGACATTTAACCGAATAGCAATTTTCTGTACTCTTACGATTAAAAAATTTTAGAGACATTTTTAAGCGTGGATATCATTTCTTCTTAAAAAAGAAAAAAAAAAATTACTGACAACTGAAAATATTTTCAAGGTTATTAGTGAACAAACTTTTTGAAATTTAGACAAAACTATATTCATCGTATATATGTCATTAGACGCAAAAATTTCAGAAAAAAATTGTTTATGAATGAACTCCCAATTTAATCTCTTCTTATTCCCTTCCTTGAAGAATTAAGATTACTAGACTAAAAGGGATTTTCTTAAGATATTAAACAAGATCATTACCACATAAGCTTTTAATAAATGAAACCGAAAACTTTTCTTTTCGTTTTTTTTTTTTTTTTAAGGAAGAAGAAGAAAAAAAAAAATGATTGGAAGAAAATAATAAAATCAATCCTATTGTCAACAATTCCTTGTGGAATTTGGATTAGTAAACCAAAGTTTTCTTCATTATATTTTCTTCAGCAAGTAGGAAAAAGTTTAAATACAAATTGCCATGGTTTATTTAAAAAGAATAAAACATTATCGCCGATTTTAATAAATAGCACATAGTTGCCAAAATTTTAATTTATTCCGAAGCATTTTTAGCCCACCTTTCTTTTGCACCACTTTATTTACATAATATTTTTTTCCCGCTATGTAACTACAATAGAATAAAAAATAAATAAATAAATAAATAAATAAATAAATAAAAATACTCTTAAAGGAAAAGTGGTATGGAATAAAGGCGGGGCTAAAAATGCTCTGGAATAAATTAAAATGTTGGCAGAACTCTGATAACATATAAAGCATTTTAAAAACTACACAGTTTATACATAAATGTAAAGTTCAACATTTCTTGGTTACTGGAAAGTTTTAATAGAATTTTTTAATTTTTTTATTAGAGTAAATGTTTCAAAAATACCTAAAAATTTTGTAATAAAATTTTCGGGTAGTCAAAGAGTTCAAAATATGGAATTTATGAAGGAAAAAAAATATTTTTGAAAAAAGAAAAAGAAAAAAAAAAAAAAAAAACTACTAAAATATTAAAAATGGCAGAAAAAAAAAATCTAGAAATAAAAAGGGTTGGAACAAGAGTTGTTTGTTAAGATTATTTATAATTTTAACCAAAAGTAAAGGTGGATGTTAAATGATAATACACAGTTGCCTAATTAGTTTCGAGGGTTACTAACACTGCCGCTTTTGACACAACACTTAATTTTTTGTGTAATTCTCTTCAAATGTATTTACGTACGATAAATTAAAAAGAAAAAAGACTGGTATGAAAAAGGGGGCAGGTTCTAACGATTATCCGGATTAGGCTGGCAGCTTTGGTAGTAAAGAATGAATTTTAATAAAAACGAATAGTGATCAAGCCAGAAATTGATCTCGCGTCTTTTGGCTTAAAATGATAATATTTTACCACTGGGAAACTAATTGGCACAGTTCATTCACCTGAAAGTTGGAAATATTACATCACAAAGATTTCATTTTAACAAAAAGATCGCATAGGTATATGAATAAAAATTATTCTTCATTATATTTGATCTTTATGTATATATTGTTGAAATTACATCTGCTGATATACATTTTTTTCGACTTCCTGAAGTCGTAGATTCAAACAAACCCCACTTAATCAGATCCCTTAATCTAACGAAGAGATATCATAGAATTTTAATTATTACAATGACATAACTGAGATATCTAGATAAAATTTATTCTAAGTAATAATTGAACTTTATGTATATCATTATGAAAAAGCACCGCAGAATTTGGGTTTAAAAGTAATAAGGACAAAACTTTGAATAAGCATCATGAAATGCAAGAATCTTGCATTAATCCAAATAATTAAAAAATAAATAAAATAAAATAAAAATAAAAAAATAAATATTAAAAATGGGGTGTTATTATTGAAAAGAATGATGCTGCCTGTTTTAATATGTAGACGACGATCTATGCAAAATCTAACTACAGTTCGTTAAGAAATTATAAGACCACTTTAATTTTATAAATTATAAGAAAAATAAAGATTCTAATCATAATTTAAATACATAAAATAACATATTGCTCTATATTTTTTTTATAATTAGTTTGCAATAACTTGGTACAATGCAATAAATGTTTAATTAAAATATATATTAGAAATAAGTGAAAAATAACCTGTTAAGAAAATATAAGACCACTTGTCAAAAATCAAAATTGTATAAAAAATTAATATGATATTGGTCCTCCATTTTTACCGATGACTTCAAACACTCTGTTTTTCATTGAAGTAACCAGGTGATTAAGTTCAGTTATAGAAATATTGTACCATTCTTTTATAATGCCTACTTCCAGTTCATTGGCAGATGAAAATTGTTTATTATTAGCATAAAATTTGCGAGATAATATACCCCATAGGTTTTCCATGGGGTTCAAGTCTGGACTTCGACTTGGCCATGGCAAAACATTATTTTTTTTTTCTTTTTTAAACTACTTCTGTGTGGATTTAGATGTATGACAAGCAGCATTGTCCTGTTGAAACATCCAGTTAGCACCACCTAATAAAGGTCCAAACGGTATCATATGATCATATAGCATAGACTGATATTGTGTAGAGTTCATATGACCCGAAATCCGCTGTAAATCACACAACCCCTCATAACTGAAAGCTCCCCCAAATCATTACTGATCCTCCACCCATTTGTCGACTGAAGCATTCTTTTGGTTCCTTCCTCAAGTCGTGCCAATAGTGTTTGTAACCATCGGGACCATCAAGGTTAAATTTCTTTTCATCAGAAAATATAATTTGTTTCCACTCATCATTCCATGACATGACATTTTTAGCCCATTTTAATCTTTCTTCTCGATGGCATTTCAATAACTTTGGTTTTTTCTTCAATTTCATAAATTTTGTATTAATATTTGATTTAAGACTCTTCCAGACTGTTACATGTGAAGTTTTCTTGCTGAAATGTTTAGAAATTTCACGAGTTGAAAGACCTTTTTTAGTTGACAGTCGAAAAATTTGTCTATTACCACGTGCTGTCAAAATATTTTTTCTACCAGATCGTTGTATTTTGTTTGAATAATCTTTTCTAATTATGGCATTATGAATGGCAGTTTTAGAACAGTTCATTAACCTTGCTATATCTCATTCAGATTTACCAGAACCTTTATAAAATAAAATTTTTCTCACTTCGCACTCCGATAATTCTTTACCTTGAGGCATCGTCAAATTAATCGTCTATAACACATTCAAAACCTAAGCCTTTGCTTCTTAGGTAATGCTTTTACGAAATACTGACGCATGCGCTTCATATTGAGTTTGACGTCATGTATAATATGCTAATTTTCTCAGGTGGTCTTATAATTTCTTAACAGTCACGGTCTTTAATTTTTAGAAAAATGAATAAGTTTTAATGAAATTTAATTTAATTTTAAAAGTTGGAATTAGTATAGGATGCGTTTTCTTGTCAATTTTAAATAAGCAACTAAAAAATTGCATATTATGCTCTCTTCTTCAGAAATGCACCAATACACTTCTGGTCTTATAATTTCTTAACGCACTGCATACCGTTGTAAATTACAGGGTGGTTAAAGACACGCCTTTTTCTTCTGATTCTTACAACAGTATATTTTTAGAACAATTTTTTGCTTAATTAATTTTCAAACCTTACTACTAAAAATTCCGAATGAAATATACTGGTGAAAATCAGAGAAAAAATGTGACAGGTCGTCACACTGAATTAGACGTTTTTACAAATCTATTAGTAATAGTCGCATGTTTCTAGGATAGTTTATAGCAAAATTAGTCCGGGGTGGGTATGGCTTTTTTCTTTTTCCTCTGGACTGTACAGCGTCCTAAACTAGATGCCTGTCGCGTGGCTCGAAACTTGGCAACAGTTCAAGTAGAGAACCTTGATAGAGAGAGACTGGACATTGATCCGCCAGTTTAAACCGGAAATTCGCCATGTTTGTTCACCTGCTTGTATACCATACGACAATGTTAAGCACTGCTAATATTTTGAAAATTCTGGTACTTATTTCAGTTATTTATTATTTCAAGTTATGTTACACTGTCGATAGATAAGTTATTTTTGCTTGGAGTTGCTTTTTACTGCTTGAAAAATGTTTCATTATTTTCAACTATTCAGTAAATTCTGTGACTTCCATTGGACCACAAGTATTTTTTTTTTTTTTTTTTTTTTTTAATAATTTATCGAAATTCTTTCGTGCACATTATATGAACCTAAAAAAGTGGTTGTTTATAATCTTACTCGGAAAATGAAATTTAAATATCAGTATATAAAGTGATAGTAGTTCAGATTAAGTAAAGTTAGTTTATCCACCTTTTAAAAGTTACTCAAAATATGATGAGACAAAATTGCTCAAAAAAAAAAAAAAAAAAAAAAAAAAAGTTATAGTAAGATATTGATAGTAAAGCGGATTGTTAAAAAAAAAAAAAAAAATCTGACATCCAAAATTTACTTTTCGAAAAATGAGAAGAGGATAATAACAACAACAACAACAACAACAATAATAATAATAATTCCTACATACGCTATTATTGTTTTACGGTTCTTTTAAAACATTATAATTATGTCTTATATGTAATTCTGCTACAAGTACATTTAGTTAATTTCAGTTGCAGTAGAAATACAATACACTTTAATGTTTA
>CAWVNO010000351.1:0-64000 GCA_963930645.1 Salticus scenicus
AAATACATTTCAAAGAAACTAATTTAGGAAGCCTGCGAATTCATGCCTTCATTCATATATAGTATTCTTCCAATAACTTCCGTAAGTACTAATTATGGAATTTCCTGAAACTGATATATGTTATTCAAGTTCACTGCTGGATGTTCCCAATTGCAAATGGAGTAAAGATCTCCATTGGTTTGTGTACAAGGGCACCCGAAAGTATTCCAAAGCACTGTGATCTAAAAGAGGAATTTCTTTAAACCATGTTTTCATATATTTATTTTAGAAAAATCTTAATGAAATTGGGTTTTTTTTTCAATTTACTATCGGATGTTTTATAAAGAAAATGGAGTAAATACCCCCAATGGTTTGTGTAAAGGCACACCCGAACGTATCATTGTGTTCTATGAGAAATATTTCTATAAACCATATTTTAATAACTTTATATTGCACAAATATTAATGAAATTGAAATATATTATTAATATGCACAAAAGAATGCTTCCTATACGGTATGGTATGATTAATTTACAGAGCCGTACAAAAATATTCAGTTACACTGAGCGCTATTAATGGAAATTTGTTGGATTGCATTTTCGGTTACATTAAGCGTTTTTAACACTTTCTAACATTTTTTTTAGTATGAATATGATTTGAATTTGTGTATCCATCTGACTGTTTGTTTTTCAATCCGTGCTCTAACTCCCGTGAATATTTATGGAATTTCTTGCATTTCTTGTTATTCGAGTTCACTGTCGGCTGTTCCGTATTGGAGTGAATATCTCTACTGGTTTGTGTACCAGGCACCCAAAGGTATTCCATAGCATTGTGCTCTATGTGAGGTAATTCTTTAAACCATATTTTAATACCTTTACTGTACGCAAATCTTAATGAAATTACAATATGTTCAAGGTTACACTAAAATATTCAGATAGATTAAGGGCTGCAATTAAAATATAATGGCTGTTTTTTCGTTTGCGTTGAGCAGTTTTAACATTTTCCAAAGATGTTTAAGAGTGGTTATAAATTCAGTTAGTCTCTCGGTATGTCTTTCAGTTCTCTCTGTCAGTTGTGTCTTAACGCAGGCAAAGAACATTGAAAGTTATACGATCAACAAGTACCAACAATTTGAAAGTGTCGATAATCAATGCGCATCGCATAATTTTTTATTCTTGTTTTTTTTTATTTATTCATTTTTTTAATAGAAAGTTTTATAGAGGTCGCAATACATTTATTATTAATTTTTATTATTAAGTATATCTTTTTTAAAACAAAAATGCATGGAATATGTTTAAATCATTTCATTCTATAGCATTGCAAGAATAAATTTGAATTTAATTGGTTTTAGGAAAGAAATAAAACAGTAGTCGCCAACTGGTGGTTCGTGAACAGCTAGTGGTGGATATTGAATTTACTGATGGTTATTGAATGAAAAATTCCCTAAGTTTAGCAACACTCACCAGAGGACTGAAATTAAATTGGACTGGCAAAAGGTTAAATAACTGAACAGAAAATTTATCCTGGATAACACTTATATAACTTTTAAGAATATGTTTGGTTTAAACTGTCTTAAAAATTATTAGTTATTGTAACAACCTAACATTTCAAAATTGAAATTCATGCAAGCTTTAGTATTTAGATGATCCACTAAGAAATTTTTTTAATATAGCATTATAAACTAGACGTTATTAATAACTGTTCGCAGAGCTGCCAACATTTTAAACTTTTAAATCAAAATTGACACCAGTATTTTTAAATGGAAAATCCCAGCTAAAAAAATCTGCAAAAAAACTTAAAAAAAAAACTGCAGAAAAACTGAAGGCAATTGGCACAAGTTTTTTCAAAGTTTTTTTAAAGATATTTTAAAGTCAAAGTTTTTAAAGTCAAACTTCAAAATTTCAGCGAAAAAACTTTAAAAAAACTTGTTCCATTTACCTTCAGTTTTTCTGCAGTTTTGAAATTCTGCAAAATTTCAGCGAAAAAACTATAAAAAAACTTGTGCCATTTACCTTCAGTTTTTCTGTAGTTTTTGAAATTCTGCAAAATTTCAGCGAAAAAACTTTAAAAAAACTAGTGCCATTTACCTTCAGTTTTTCTGTAGTTTTTGAAATTCTGCAAAATTTCAGCGAAAAAACTTTAAAAAAACTTGTGCCATTTACCTTCAGTTTTTCTGTAGTTTTTGAAATTCTGCAAAATTTCAGCGAAAAAACTTTAAAAAAACTTGTGCCATTTACCTTCAGTTTTTCTGTAGTTTTTGAAATTCTGCAAAATTTCAGCGAAAAAACTTTAAAAAAACTTGTGCCATTTACCTTCAGTTTTTCTGTAGTTTTTGAAATTCTGCAAAATTTCAGCGAAAAAACTTTAAAAAAACTTGTGCCACATGCCTTCGGTTTTTATGCTTCTGTGAAAAACTGAAAATACTTATTCCTGTTACTTTCAGTTTCTCTGCAGTTTTTAAAATTGTACACTATTTCTGTGAAAACCTAAAAAAATATTACTGTTCCCTTGCCAGACATAAAAGCCATTTTTTAAAACTAGTTTGTCGTGGCCAACACATGACTCTCCTGTGTTTCTATACAAAGTCCCTCAGTAAAAAATAATTTATTAAAATTTATCTTCCATATGATGAATGCAGACAATTTCAATTCCAGAGAAATAATATTAGGAGCAGTCGATAAATAACGAGTCAGAGGCAAATTCACAGTAATTGTTTAATAAAACTCAAAAGTATTGTCCATAGGAATTTAGGCATTTATTCCATTGTGACAACAGTCGCATGATACCATGCTCGTAGAAATCCTTCGGTTGCTGTTTGAAACTATTGTGCACACACTCATTGACTTCATCGTCTATTTGAAATTGGTGTCACCACAGTGCTTTTTTAAGTTCAAGATGTGGAAGTCATAAGCAGACAGATCTGGACTATAGGAGGGGTGGCTCAGGACTTCCCGCTTGAACTTCTGCAGACATTCCTGTGTTGCGTTGGCTAAGTGTGATGGGCTAGTGTTGTCGTGCAACAGGATGACACCTCGAGGAAATTAACTGGGACGTTTTGATTTGATTGCATTCCTGAGCTTCAATAAGGTTTTAATATACCACTGAGCACTGACCATAGCTTCATGCTCCAGAAAATCGACGAGGAGTGGTCCATTTCGATTGAAGAAGAATAAAAGCAGTACCTTGCTGGCACTAGTGTGGAGGGAAATCTGTGTGCTTCCACTAAAGACTTAGCCATTTTGACTCGGGCTAGAAGTTGTGGCACCAAGTTTCATCACCGATAACAACTGCTGAAAGAAATTCGTCTCCATTGTTGTTGTAATGCTGCAATGCTTGCAGACACAGAGCCATGCAGCAGCCCTCTTGTGCCGGTGTCAAGCGATGCGGGATCCATTGCGCGCACACTTTATAGAACTTCAACCTCTCCTTGATGATTTCGTGAACTGTACCATGGCGAAGCCCCACTGATACAGAAATCTCGTCTACTGTTAGACGACGGTCTTTCTTTATGAGCTCATGCACTTTTGCAACATGTTCTTCCGTAACACACTTCAGTGCTTCAGTCCAGGGATCATCACCGATCGATCTGCATCCTTCGCGAAAGCGCTTATTCCACTCCTGAACTCTTGTCCGCGACATACAGTACTGCATATAGATCCTTTCCATTCGTCTATGAATTTCACGTCCTACTATACTTTCAACTGCCAAAAAAGCACACCACCACACAGCTAAGCTTTGGATGCCTCCATTCCACGTCGCTTACAGAAATGAAATGACTGGACATGGGCCATGGCTGATGCTGGGTTATCTTTTTCTCACTCATTTTTTTAATATAGCATTATAAACTAGACGTTATTAATAACTGTTCGCAGAGCTGCCAACATTTTAAACTTTTAAATCAAAATTGACACCAGTATTTTTAAATGGAAAATATCTTATATATATTTTCGACGATTAACATTACTGAAAGCAGCTGTAAAAATTTTCCGGTTTGAAGTCTCCCTTGAAAAACGGAAGACTTGGCACCTGTGTGTTCGGCACCATCCGTATGTTGATGCGATTTATTCACGCAAGATTTAAACGTCCCATAAAAAAAAATTTGATAATAACTTTAGAGACTGCATTTTTTAGTAATTGTTCTTTATATGATGAGTTGTGGCGGAAATAGTTATTGATTTTTTTTTTTTTTTTAACTGTACTTCCATATTAAAATATACTTACTTTTTTCGTACAAAACATTTTTTGTTACTTATTAAAGTTCAAACAATTGATATTTTAATTTAATTGTTTAATAAATTTAGAAGACAACACACACACAATATATATATATATACACACACACACACACATATATATATAGCATTTCATGTCCACATATTTTCTACTATTATTTGTAAGCCCCTTCTTTTGGATTATATTTAAAACGTTACATTAGTTCACAAAAAAAAAAAAAAAAAAAGATTTTTTTGTATTCGTATTTGACTCGGTAAACGATGCGATAATTGCCACTCACCGATAGCATTCAATGAATTAAGCAAGAATACACAAAATTCAGGGATGGTAATTTGGCGCAGAACTCATAACAATATACATTTAAAACTTTTCTTCGCTTATAAAATCGTTAATTTAAGGCGAAGAAAATTTCATATCACAAATACCGGTATGCGTTCTGCGCCAAGTTACATGCCTGAAAATCGTTTTAACACTTTCGCGACCGCTGACGTAGAATCACGTCATTTGAAAATTTGTAACTCCGGCAGTGGGCGTTTCTTTTGCAATTTGTTTGTTGTTTATTTCTTAAGCATATTCCAAATATTCATATTTTTTGAATAAAGTGTACTACGTATAGAAATACTTTGATTAGAAATAACATATTTAAAATGTATATATGTTTGTCATATAATAGTGATTACAGAAAATTTTGTTCTGAAATATTTTAACTTGGGAGAATAACGCCTACAGGCGGACCTTACTGACAAAAACACGCGGTTGTGAAAGTGTTAACCCTTATCGCTCGTATGTCTCTTCTGAAGGGACATTAAAAATCGAGCCACGCCATAAAGTGTTCCTCTGCAAATGAAATGTTGTTTTTCTAAAACGTGTAACTATAGGCTAGGTTTCGACTACCGGAAAATTTTAACACAAAGATTTATTTTATGTAAGGACGAAGTAAAATAATACAAATTATTACAATTTTTCGGTAGCCAAAAGGTTGTAAGTGGGAAACAATATGTGTGATGTTTTAAAAGAGCGCCAAAAGGAGAGTCTTACTGTTCAAAACAGGAAAATGGCCCGAGCGTTATTGTTCTGTTTCAGACGAACGCCTTAAGGAGGAGCTAGTCTTTTTAATGAAACTAAATAACTTGTGACACTTCAATAATATGTTAAAATTTAGACGTGTTTTCTACACCAGCTTGTCTGTCAACTATTTGTAATTTGGGTAATATTTCATGTATATATATATATATATATTATCGTGTGCTTCAAGATATGAAATCGTTGAATATTAATATTGTGGGGTTTTATTTAAAAATATTTGTGACAAACATCTTTTCACAAAAATTAAATTTAGTAGCGTGCATCAGTATTTTTTCGATAGATACATCCATTTTTTTTTTTTTTTTTTTTTTTATATATATACCAAAAATTCTAAATCTACATGTTAGTTTTGTTTATTGACAGAATTTTTCAATTAAATGGGTCTAAGAGATTTTTTTTTTAAATATTACATTGTCTCAAACATAGTAGTACATAAATAAGTAGAGAATGGGTAGCTGTGTTATTCTTTTAAGTTTTAAGGGCATTTTGCATATCTACAAACATTCTAATTTATATTTTGTAGTCTTGTTAGCTCTACCAGTCTTTTCACACAAGTA
The DNA here is from genome assembly GCA_963930645.1 of Salticus scenicus. Classification (NCBI taxonomy): domain Eukaryota; kingdom Metazoa; phylum Arthropoda; class Arachnida; order Araneae; family Salticidae; genus Salticus; species Salticus scenicus. The sequence continues at coordinate 5,855 of CAWVNO010000351.1, forward strand.
ATTTCGTTGAGTAATGTATTCTAAATGTAATTACGGTTACGTAAGAAGAAAAATACTTTCGGAAATTACTGTTGTGAATTCAAAGCTAGAATTAAGAATCCTACAAAATATAAATTAGGTTGATGGCATGTAAGCAATTTGCGATATTAATTGAATATTTGTTTTTCTTTTACACCGGAAAAAAATACTTCGAAAAACAAGTGTCTTGAAATAATTGAGACATCGGCATTGTATTTAGAATAGTGCAGTTGATGTGTTCATGAAAGGGTACTTGCTCTTCGCAGGTACTTGCAGAGCTGCCAACATATTAAACTTTTAATTCCAAATTGACGCCAGTGTTTTAAAATGGAAAATCTTATATATATTTTTGACGATTAACAGTACTGAAAGCAGCTGTAAAAATTTTCCGGTTTGAATTCTCCCTTGAAAAACGGGAGACTTGGCACCTATGTGTTCGGCACCATCAGTATGTTGATGCGATTTATTCACGCAAGTTTTAAACGTCCCTTAAAAAAATTTTAATAATAACTTTAGAGACTGCACTTTTTAGTAATTGTTCTTCATATGATGAGTTGTGGCGGAAATAGTTATTGATTTTTTTTTTTTTTTTTAACTGTACTTCCTTATTATAATATACTTACTTTTTTCGTACAAAACATTTTTTGATATTTATTAAAGTTCAAACAATTGATATTTTAATTTAATTGTTTAATAAATTTAGAAGACAACACACACACACATATATATATATATAGCATTTCATGTCCACATATTTTCTACTATTATTTGTAAGCCCCTTCTTTTGGATTATCTTTAAAACGTTACATTAGTTCACAAAAAAAAAAAAAAAAAAAAAAAAAAAAAAAAGATTTTTTGTATTCGTATTTAATTGACTCAACGATGCGATAATTGCCACTCACCGATAGCATTCAATGAATTAAGCAAGAATACACAAAATTCAGGGATGGTAATTTGGCGCAGAACTCATAACAGTATACATTTAAAACTTTTCTTTGCTTATAAAATCGTTAATTTAAGGCGAAGAAAATTTCATATCACAAATACCGGTGTGAGTTCTGTGCCAAGTTACATCCCTGAGAATCCTTTTAACACTTTCGCGACCGCTAACGTAGAATCACGTCATTTGAAAATCTGTAACTCCGTCAGTGGGCGTTTCTTTTTCAATTTGTATGTTGTTTATTTCTTAAGCATATATTACAAATATTCATATTTTTTCAATAAACTATACTACGTATAGAAATACTTTGATTAGAAATAATATAATTATAATGTATATCTGTTTGGAATCTAAATGTGAATACAGAAAATTTTGTTCTGAAATATTGTAACTTGGAAGAATAACGCCTACAGGCGGACCTAACTGTCGTACAAAACAATTTTTGACATTTATTAAAAATCAAACAATTGATATTTTAATTTAATTATTTAATAAATTTAGCTAAAGAAAACACACACACAGAATAATAATAATAATAATAATAATAATAATAGCATTTCATGTCCATGTATTTTCTACTGTTATTTGTAAGCCCTTCATTTGGATTTTCTTTAAAACGTTATATTAGTTAAAAAAAAAAAAAAAAAAAAAAAAAAAGAAAGAAAGAAAGAAAAGAATTTTTTGTATTCGTATTTAAATGACTCGGTAAATGATGCGGTAATTGCCACTCACCGATAGCATTCCATGAATTCAGCAAGAATACACAAAGTCCAGTGATGGGGATTTGGTGCAGAACTCATACCAGTATATATTTAAAACTTTTCTTTGCTTATAAAATGGTTAATTTAAGGCGAAGAAAATTTCATATCACAAATACCGGTGTGAGTTCTGCGCCATGTTACATGCCTGAAAATGGTTTTAACACTTTCGCAACCGCTGACGTAGAATCATGACATTTGAAAATTTGTAACTCCGCCAGTGGGTGTTTCTTTTGCAATTTGTATGTTGTTTATTTCTTAAGCATATTCCAAATATTCATATTTTTTGAATAAAAAGTACTACGTATAGAAATACTTTGATTAGAAATAATATATTTAAAATGTATATCTGTTTGTCATATAAATGTGATTCTAAGATTCTAAGACGGAAGGTGGCCGTCACCACTATGCAGCGGTTTTGAGCGATTTTAACCTTTAGAGAGGGGCTCCGATGGCACTGGGGTGATTCAAGAGAGCCCGTGTCTAAAGGTTAAACCTCCTCCGATGTTTATTGCATAAACAGAAAAAAAAAGAAAGAAAAGAAAAAAAAAAGTTACAGAGGTCGCCAAAGCGGAGCTTTCACACGACAGAGGGCGACAAGGAACAAGAATATGAAAAGAAGAACGGAGCCTTGATCCCTCGCACGGAAAAGCTTGTGAAGAAAAATTATATGGACCTCCAAGAGAAAAGTTGGTAACTGCCTTGGAAGATTGAAGAATTAGTTTGTCAAATTAAAAAGATGCATTAAGAAGTTGTAGATTCTGGTTAGTTTCTGACGTAGGGGAAGCCGGGTAACGATATTAAAAAGCCAGTCGTTAGGTTTATTAGGTGGGTTAAGGATACGCCAATCAAGAGTAAGTGGGCATGAGAAAAAGTAATGATTTGCATTACCCTCAGCGCCGCACTCACATTGTGGAGTGTGCGAGCAATGAAACTTGTAAAGATGTGATTTGAACGGGCCATAACCCGTTAAGAAGGCTGTTATGGCTGGGGAAAGGTCAAAGTTATAATTTGACACTTTTGGGAGGAGGTTAAACGTAAATCTACCTTTAGGAGATGTATCCCAGTATAGCTGCCATTCTTTCTTTAGTCATGCTTTAAGAAATCTTTTGATGTAAGAGGGGGGGAGGGCCAGAACGAAATCCACTGCTTCCTTTTTAGTGGCAGTTTTTGCTAAGAGATCTGCCATTTCATTGCCCGCGACACCCCTGTGAGCGGAGACATGAGCTAAAGAGAAAGTCTCGGGCTTAGACAGGAGATCTAATTTGATTTTCTGAATAATAGGATGGTTACTCCTGTGGCGAGCCAGAGCCTGAAGACCTGAGAGACTGTCACTGTAGATATAAATTTTCGAATTGGTAAAAAAGGAAACTGACCAAGAAATTGCTTGGCTGATAGAGAAAATCTCAGCCTGGAAAACAGTGTTACAGTCCCCAAGCCTACAGGACCACTGATGAACCAAGACCCCGTCAACAAAGGCGCAAAATGCGGCACCCACACCATGGTCTGTCTTAGATGCATCTGTATATATCGCCGCAGGGGCTGTAGGAGGGAAGGAGTTAATATTAGTATTAATTAATGCATGCGTAAAGTCCTCTGCTGGGTGTATGAACCAGCTGCCCATTTTGAGTTGAATTTCTTCATCTGGAAATAGGATTTTCTGTAGGTCTTTGTTTCTTAGTTGTAGTACGTTTATTCTATTGTATTAGTAATTGAGAGTGAGGTGTAAAGGAGGTACACCGGTGATGACGTGGAGGGCATCAGTGGAGATGGTTTTATAACCCCGTGACAGTTGCAAGAGGAACATCCTTTGCAATGAATTTAATTTTCCTATAGCTGTTTTTGAAAGATTACCTCCCCAGATTCCCGCCCCATAAGTAACGATTTTTTCCACTATTGTTAGATACCATGTTTTTAACATTTTGGTGCTTATACCCCATTGTTTACCCATTAATTTGCACGAGTTATGATAATGTATAAGAAGTTTAATTTTAAGTGAGTTTAAATGTTCAATCCAGTTAAGGTTTTTGTCTATTGTTAGTCCTAAAATTTTCAAGTGATCGGCATGTTTTACACTTTTGCCCCCATACCTCATCGTCGGCTTTCTCTTCAGTATACGTGGTTTGGAGAAAGTTAAAGATTGAGTTTTATTGGGTGAAAGTTGAAGGTTTAGGTCTTTGAGCAGCTGGGAAAAAGCAGTGAAGGCATCCTGAGCTAAGGTCTCCAGATCTTTTCTGCGTTTGCCCGAGAGAATTAACGTGAAGTCATCCGCAAAAGCAAATAATTCAAAGCCTTGTGATCTCATAGAATTCAGTATGTTATTAGCAATGAGTGTCCACAGGACCGGGCCGAGACACGAGCCCTGTGGACAACCTTTCTGTTGACTGTGCACACTAGAGCCTGAGCCCCTGTCGATTAAGATGGAACGCTCAGATAAGTACGATCGGATGACTCCCGCCAAGTTTCTCGGACATTCAATTTTTGATAGGGAGTTAAGAATGTGGGGCCATTCGATATTGTCGAATGCCCCTTGGATATAAAGGGAAACTAAAGTTGTATATTGATCAGTATTGTAACTGAGGGCACTAGAAGACAAAATTTTTTCTAAAGCCAGTTCGCAAGATCTGCCCTCTCTGAACCCAAATTGCCGTTCATTTAAGAGCTGGTTAGATTCCAAAAAGTAATTAAGTCGGAAAACAATTAATTTTTCTAATAATTTTCCTAGGGTTGGAAGAAGGCAGATCGGGCGATATGATTTTGGCTCAGAAGGTGACTTCCCTTGTTTCAGGAAAAATACAACTTGGCCCTGGCGAAGAACTTTAGGAAAGTGATTATAGTCTAGACAGAGATTTATCCAGATGTGTAAGATATTAGGGATGCATTTGTTAACTTGTTTTAAAATTTTAAAATCTATGCCGTCTGGACCTGGTGCTTTTTTGTCATTAAAAATTTTAAGCGCGGTGTGGATTTCCGCCTTCGTAAAGGCTTTGTCCTCCTGCGCGGAGAAAACAATGGGAACGCTCGCAGAATTTGGAAATGTTGACGGGCCGAAAATTTGCTGCGTAAGAAAAACAAGGTTGTTTTGTTTAGAGGAAAGACCAGGAGACCTTTGTAACATTATTTCATGAGGATTAAAGTACTTTTGCGAATAAAATTTTTGTACTGTGCCAAAGATATTCGTCTGCGAAGAGCAGAAGGTCTTCCACGCAGCATGTTTGGCTAAGTTAATTTGTTTTTTATATTGCGCTGCAAGTCTCTTAATTAATTCTTTGTGTGCTTGTGATTCTGATATTGGTATATGTTTAGTTTTCCGTCTTAAAGCCGTGAGTCTGTTGCGTAGGGTTTTAAGTTGGGGGGACCAGAAAGAAGGGACGTGGTGACGTCGTACTGATCTCAACCGGAGTGAAGCGCTAGCTGCTTCTTTTATTTTTGAAATGAAATGCTCTCTGAAAGTGTCCAGTTGTGTTATCGATTTGATGTCATTTAGTTGATTTAGTAATGAGTGTTCGTTAAATTTTATGAGTCTATTGAATTTGGTAAAGTTGGCTCTTTGTGTTGAGAAGCGAGTGCGGGTTTTTAATTGTGGAGTTGTGTTTATTGAATATGTTATGTAATTGTGATCAGAGTTATTGAAGACATCTAGCACTGACCAGTCGTTAATCTTACTGAAGGTTTCTGGGTTGACTAGAGTAAAGTCTGGCCAGCCCAAAGCTTCGTGTGTTTGGAATGTCGGTGATGAATTTTCGATGTTTGCTAGACATAAGTTGTGTGTAATAATATGTTGTATTAAGCGGCTTCCCCTAGTGTGGAGCCTTAAACCTTACTGTCAAAAAGACAAAAACATACGGTCGTGAAAGTGTTAACCCTTATCGCTCGTTTGTTCAGTCGGGGAAAAACAAAACGCAGCACTCGATGTAACTCCGTTGCTTTTCAATGCACAAAAATGTAATAGGTATCATTCGACGGGGAATTGAGAGTAGATTCAGAAAATGAACGGAAATTTTGAATTGGGGGTTGTTTACATATTAAAACGCGCACCAACTTTAATTTTTTCAATGGTAATGCCCCATTTTTATTTTATATTTGAATTCCTGGGATCGCGACAATGCGAAAAAGTATATTGGTTGTATATTTTGCTTATTTTTTCACAGAGTTATAAACGTTCAAAGTTTGAAGGTGCTAATGTTAAATTCATATTTCAAACTTTTATTAATATCTTCACAAAAATTAACTTGATCTATATAATTCTTTTTTTACGAGATACAGTGAAGAAACCCAAACATAATCCATCATTAATTTTGATTCTGAAAAATATTTTTAATTCTGAAAAATATTAATAAATTCATATTCATAAAAATTATGAATTATGACCTATATTACTTTTTACATAAAATGAATCCTAATGCTGAAAAATATGGGTGTGCAAATTTGCAGCTCATTCCAGTTATTAGTTTTCGAGATATAAATAAATCTTTCTTTTGGAGTGGTTTAGGGGCCGTCTCTTAAAAAATTTTGAATGAGATAACGAAGCAAATCTTAAAAAATAACGGAGAAAATTGAACAAAATACTTTTATTTTTTATTTAAGGGTCAAATTATATAACTACAATGTCATATGCAAAGAAATGAAGCAAAAATGTTGATTTTTAGACATTTGTGTTAGTATCAAGAATTCCTGTTTTCTAAAGCCCCGCCTTTTATCGTTCTTCAAAACAAAACAATACAGAAACGAAAAGTGAATGTGACTTTGAGTATTCGTGTTAAACCCCTTATTTTACATTGTCAAAAATATACACAAGTGGTATTTACTTCATCGATTACTGGTGATAAATTTAGAATCCTTTAAACGAACACTAGAAGAAAAAATTAACTAAATAGGCGGGGTTTACTGTTTGAAATACTCTCAAAATAAAATATTTCAAAACAAATTTTCTGTACCACAATTATATTACAGATGGATATACATTATAACTATATTCTTTCTAATTAATATATTTCTATCCATAGTATATTTTATTGCAAAAATATGAACACTGGGTACATGCTTAAGAAATAAGTAACACACAAAATACGAAAGAAACGCCCACTGGTATTGTTACAGATTTTCAAATGATGTGAATCTACGTCAGCAGTCGCGAAAGCGTTAATAGATACTTTTTAATTGAAAAATATTGCACTTTTATAAAAAGTATTGTCTGACCAATCGTAAGTGTAATGTATTTAAATATATCTAAAATTATCTAAAAAAGCACTAAAGTATATACATATCCAAAAAACTAAATTCATGATAATTAAGATACTGCAAAGGTGTGATATTTTTATTTCTTTTTATAACTCTTTTTTTCTTGAAATATTTCCAGCGTGAAACAGTATAATTTTGTCTAGTTCTTGTAGGATTTTAATTTTATTTTTCTATATTTAGAGATAGCTCTCTAACACATTTTTGATCAAAACTCTATGAATACGAAAGATAAAGTATACAAACAGTATACTTTTCCGCACTGCCAGACTCTCAGAAATTTGAATATGAAGTCAAAATTGGGTGCTACTATTGAAAAAAATCAAAGTTGGCGCTCATTTTAATATGTAGATGACCCCTAATTAAAAATTCGACAACATTTTTCAGAAAGTTCATTTCATTTCCTGTTGAATGGTGTCTATTAAGTTTTTCTGCGTCAATTAATAACGAAATACCATCAAGTGCTGCGTTTTTTTTCCCCGTCTGTACCTTCTGAGGGGACATTAAAAATCGAGCCACGTCTTAAAGTGTTCCTCTGCAAATGAAATGTCATTTTTCTAAAACGTGTAACTATAGGCTACCTTTCGGCTACCGGATAATTTTAACAGAAAGATTTATTTTATGTAATGACGAAGTAAAATAAAACAAATTATTACAATTTTTCGGTAGCCAAATGGTAGTAAGTCGGACACAATATGTGTGATATTTTAAAGGAGCTCCAAAATGCGTGTCTTACTGTTCAAAATAGGAAAATATGCCGAGCGTTATTGTTCTGTTTAAGACGAACGCCTTAAGGAGGAGCTAGTCTTTTTAATGAAACTAGATAACTTGTGACTCTTTAATAATGTGTTAAAATTTATACGTGTTTTCTACACCAGCTTAGCTGTGAACTATTTGTTTTTTGGGGAATATTTCATGTTTATATACATATATATTATCGTGTGCTTCAAGATATGAAATCGTTGAATATTAATATTGTGGGTTTTTATTTAAAAATATTTGTGACAAACATCTTTTCACAAAAATTAAATTTGGTAGCATGCATCAGCATTTTTTCGATTTTTTTTTTTTTTTTTTTTTTTTGTATACCAAAAATTCTGAATCTACACGATAGTTTTATTTATTTACAGAATTTTTCCGATTAAATGAGTCTAAAATATTTTTTTTTTTTTTATATTATATTGTCTCAAACATAGAAGTACATAAATAAGTAGAGAATGGGTAGCTGTGTTATTCTTTTAAGTTTTAAGGACATTTTGCATACCGACAAACATCCTAATTTATATTTTATAGTCTTGGTAGTCCCGTCAGTTTTTTCACACCAGTAATTTTGTTGAGTAATATTTTCTAAATGTAATTACGGTTAAGTAAGAAGAAAAATACTTTCGGAAAGTACTGTTGTGAATACAAAGCTAGAATTAACAATATTACAAAATATAAATTAGGTTGTTGGCATGTAAGCAAATTGCGATAATTATTGAATATTTGTTTTTCTTTTATACCGGAAAAAAATACTTCGAAAAACAAGTGTCTTGAAATAATTCAGACTTTGGCGTAATTTTTTTTAACGTTTCAAGTGCTGTGTTCATGTAAGGGTGCATGCTCTTCGCAGGTACCTGTGATTAAATATTAGGCGGATGTTTGATGTTATCTTACAAGCTAAGTACAGTCAGCAGAAAAAAAAATCTGCATTAGGCCGAATTTAATTTTGTACGACAGGACTAATTTATATGTGACAATCAATTTTTTTTTAATTAAAAAATATTTACCAACTATTCGGAAGATGTCACCAACATATATTAAGAAGATATAGGCTAACTATTCAGAAACCATTTTTTATACATATCCAGAAGAAATAGCCAATCAATACAGTAAAGTCTCATACAACGCGGATGCATGTTTGCCTCATGATTATTGCAATTTTACTTTTAAACCGTTTGCACTCCAACGTCGCCTCTCAGGCGACATTCTATTCATTACTTCAACTCGAGCGTCGCTCGAGAGTCGCCATGACCAATTAAGTTACTATATCTCTTACATCCACGAATAATGTTCTACAACAAAAAGTGTTATAACAGCATACTTGCCAACCATCTCATTATGAACCGTACAATTTTTTGTACCCGCCTTTTTTTTCACACCAATAATTGTTTAGAGTAATTTTAGTCTTATTTAATTGTAACAATATCTGGAGAGAATAACTCTAAAAATATAATGGTGTGAGAAAAGGGACGTTTTTTCAGGGGGCGTTAACAATTGTACGTTTATTAATGAGATGGTTGGCAAGTATGTAACAGGTGTAATACTCCGTTAAGAAAGAGACACCACCTACATTTTTTATTAAGTGTCTTTGGGCGTTGCTTGCCTTGGCCATTGATAAATGGCCAAAAATATATCCCTTACACAATTCTAATTCTGTTCTCAAGCCACGCCCTTTTAAGAAGCAATTTCTATTACGAAAAATTATTCCATGAGTACCGGAAAAATTAGGAAATTTTACATGCGTATCACCATATATCTGGAATACAGCTTCGAGAGCAAACGGTTAACACAACTAATTTTACGCTAAAGCTACTACTTTATACGAAAACTAAATCGAGTGTATGAAGCAATATACTGATACTCTAAAAATTTAGTGGTATAAAAAAAAACTGTTTTGTTTGTTTGTCAGTTTAACTACCGCGTTGTACGAGGCTTTACTGTATTCAGAAGCCATAAACCATATATATTCTAAAGGTGTGACCATCAAATATTCAGAAACAATTTTCTATACATATTCCGACGTTATAGCCAACAAATATTCAGATGCCGTAATCAATACATATTGAGAAAGATATCGCCAACACATAGTTAGAAACCATCATCAAACATGTATTCTAACGATATCGCCAACAAATATTCAGAAGCCTTCATCAATATATATTCATTAGATATAGCCAACAAATGTTCAAAAGCACACAATCAATACACCTTCAAAAAATATCTCCAAGAACATCCATAAACCATTATCAATACATGTAGCCAACAAATGTTCAAAAGCCATCATCAATACATCTTCAAAAAATATATCCAAGAACATCCACAATTAATTATTAATACATAATCAGAAAATATTGGCATAAAATATTCAGAAACCATCCAATTTCAGAAATGTTGATGGTCTTGAATACGAAGATCGAAAATTCGTTTATGCATGTAAACAAGGGAGAATCTAGCTTAACAGTAGGTTTGGAAAAATGTCAAAGTTTTACGGATTTGACAAAACATTTTAAGATAGTTTAAGAAATTAAATGTTAAAGCTGAATGTCAGAGGGCATCTTCACAAAAATGAAAGTGAAATGGTGACAACGCAAATTTGCTGTCTAGAAGAAATAGTCCTATCGTCAAAAAAAAAAAAAAAAAAAAAAAAAAAAAAAAAGCCACCCTCTCAACTAATTTTGTCACAAATCCATCTATATATATGCAGCTGGTGTTAATCGATTAGTAATAACGCCTAGTTTATAGTGGTATAGTTACCGTATTTTCCAGCGTATAACGTGGAAAATACGGTAAATAACACCAGAAAATATAATATACACATAAAGCTATATTTGTAAGAATGAAAAGCTTGTTAAAAAATATATGTTACTGTAAATTTAAATTTCCGGTGTATAACTGATTTAAGAAACCTGCGCGTTGAAAGCCGAAAATTACGGTAGATATTGCTTATTCGTTTCAGGTGCAAGCAAATTTTCTTCATTTAAAATCAACAGCCACCAGAAATCACTAACAGTATTAAAAAACAAGAAATAAATGAAGTTATTCGTCTAGCTCAGAGCCTGATTAAGAGGGAAGCACACATTATTTACACTTACACGTTATTTTTTAACAAATACTTTCCTCCTATAATTTACAGAAATTTCTGATAAAAATTATTTTAAAACGTTCTGGTGTCTAATAACGGTGAGTAAATTGGATTGTTTTACACCATTCATTTTTTATAAAAAATATTTCCTCGTCGAATCGTGGAATTTCTATGACATGAAGTAAAAAATAATTGTAAAAATATTCCGGTGAGAGCGGAGATAATGTGTGCTTCCCCCTTAATTAGGCTCTGGTCTAGCTTAACCCTTTGCGGCGCAAGACAATTTGAAACATTTAAATTATACTGCCACCGGAATTCATGAACTAAATTAAACTAAAAGAAATTTTAAATTTTAAGATTTAAAAAACCGGCCTTTTCTGATATGTTATAAACGTAAATTTTTGCTAAAATATTTCCGGGATGAATTTTTGCAGCTGGATCTTAAATTTTGCGTCCTCGTGGCGAGGACACCGCGCTTTAAGGGGTTATAAAAGAAAAATTTTATAAAAAAAAAAAAATCCGAGGACAGTTTTCACAATTTTGAATTAAAATTTGTGGTTGCACTGTGCAACCACTGCCCCCTAAAAGGGTAAAAGGGTCGTCTACATAATAAAACAGGTACCAACTTCATTTTTTTTCTATGGCAACCCCTATTTTTAACCTCATATTAAAATTTCTGAAATCAAGGTGGTTCAGAAAAAGTCCTTTTTAAATACTTTAATTTAATTCTTGACAGAATTACAACCAAAAACGTATTAGGGGTCTGTCTGTATAGTAAATATATATATATATATATATATATATATATGATCCACCATAGAAAGGACATTATTTAGTAAGATTCATACCGAAAAAAAAAAAAAAAAAAAAAAAAAAAAAAAACAGAAATTTTAATTAGGAAATGGAATGAAGTTAAAGGTATTGTGTTTGTATCTAAACTCATTTGAATGATGATGGATTCTAATATAAATCAAAAAAATTGCTACTAGTACTCATGCAGCGCGATGGACACTCCCGTATAGCGTGTAAGATAAATTTAATATTTTTACACAATTAAATTTTTGATTCCTCTGAGTCGTAAATGACTTAATTTTTTCTTCTTAAATACAGTTTATGAATTAATGTTTTTAACAGTTTATTTTTAATAAAAATGAACTAAATTATTACGTCAGGTTATGCGTTAAAATTTAAATAGTTCCAGCCATATTATCCTTACAATATTCAATTACAAAAATGTAGATAGCAAGATAAAATAATAATAGTAATAATGATAATATTAATAATAATAGCGGTAAAAATTAAGAAAAATGTTTTTAATATTTACGAAAAAAGTATTTACCTATTTCTGTTGGGTACATTTTTATTTCGTAAAGTAAGATCAGCATGAAAGTGCTTCTACGTTTAATTTCAGGCGTACAAACCTACAATATATAAGATTCAAAAACATAGATAAAGTGATTTAAACAAAAAGTTAAGTGTAAAAATCTGGGCAAGGATATTAATATTCAAGAAAAAGAGATACTGTTCAAAAGCATTCCTACTTTGAGTAATAAGTCACGCCTTTATACGTTTCTATAAAACATTAAATTATTTAACAAATTCATGATTAAATAACTGAAATTTTGTCATCAACAACTGAAACAGTAAGTAAGGGATAAAAGAAAAAAATATACTCTTAAAAAATAAGTGTTATGAATTAGAAGCGAGGCTAAAATTACTCCGGAATAAATTAAAATATTGGCAGTTATGCTTCAGTAATCGATGTAGTAAATTCTAGTGGCATGCATACCAGCATCATATAAAAAGTCAAATACGAATATGCAAAATAGTTTTATTTTAACATTTTCGCGACCGTTGACGTAGATTCACGTCATTTGAAAATCTGTAACTCCACTAGTGGGCGTTTCATTTGCAATTTGTATGCTATTTATTTCTTTAAAATAAACCCAATATTCATATTTGTACTATAATTATACTATGAATATAAAAGCTTTGATTAGAAAGATCATAACTATAATGTATATTCATTTGTAATATAAATGTGAGAACAGAAAATTTTGTTCTGAAATATTGTAACTGGGGAGAATAACGCCCACAGTCGGACCTAATGGGCATATCACACGAGAGACTTTCGTTCAGCATTTTACTAAACACAGCATTATACCGAACATACTCAGCCTGATTTTGTTCAAGAACAGCAAGTTTTTGGATGATCAACTTTTACGAAACCGTTTAGAAGAATTTGAGTATGTTGAGCGTGCCGATCAAAATTGACCAATAGGAGGAATGGACAGGATTTTTTCCTGGAATACCTTTAGAGAAGGGAATACATCACGCTATCAATTCGGGGGAACCAACAGCTGACCGGTTTCTCGTTCGTTCAGCATAGTGAACATGTTTACTATAATGTTGTGTTGAGTATATATGCTCCCGTGTGATATGGCCATTACGGGGAAAAAGATAAACACGTGAGGTCGCAAAAGTGTTAATATTGTTTCAGCTACACAGAATGCGGGGCTTGTTTTCTTTTGGATTTCATTTACAATCTCTTGCCTGCATTGTAGTAGTTTTACAAAAATATTTCAATTTGTATAATAAATATCGAAATGTAGTTTAGAAAACATTAATAACAATATGAAATTAAATTAAAATAGTGTTCCGTCAGATACAGTCGAACTGATACAGTCGAACCTCGTTAACGTGAACAGATTAACGTTAATTACTTTTAACACGAACTGCTTCCATAATCCCCGTCGAAATAAAGATTAGTTTAGTTATATAAAGATTAGTTACTGACAGCGCAAACTACTGATAACATGAACAATTTTTTGTATCCCCGTTGAGATTCACGTTAAAGAGGTTCGACTGTATTAACATGCAGATGATACAAATGGTAACATATGATAGTCCCTTAATAGCAATAAAGAATGAAATATCACTGTAACTCGAAAAGTAATGTTAGGAACGAGCTGTAAATTTGGAAGTCTATGTTTTTGATGATGCTTGTTCTCTTCGTGCAAAAATTAATATAGGTCATAATTCATAATTTTTTCGAATATGAATTTATTAATAATTTTCATAAATACAAAAATGTTTTTAAATCAAAAATACGCATGGAATATGTTTGGGTCATTTAATTCTAACGTATATAAAAAAAGAAAATTTGAATATAATAATTTTTCGGGAAGATATTAATTAATGTTTGTTATATTCATTTAACATTAGCATCCCTATACTTTGACCGCTTATAAGTCTATGCAAAATTGAGCTAAATATATAAAATATGCGATTCCCCGTGATGATTTTATCCAAATAATAAAAAATATATATAAAGAATAAGGGTTACCATACAAAAAAAAATGAAATTAATACCAGTTTTAACATGTAGACGGCCCCTAAGCAAAATCTGATTATACCATTATAAACTATGCGTTATTACAAATCGATTGGTACCAGTCGCATGTTTCTACAATAATTTATGGCGAAATTAGTCGAGGGTGTGGGGGTTCTTTTCTTTTTGACTGATTATACCTTTAAATTACATTTTAAAATCCGCCTAAAAAGGAAATATCTATACTGCTTATTATAATTTTTTTTTACCGCTTGGAAATGTTAAATATATTCTAACTATATGAACATGTATCTGTGGTCCATGTTTCACAGAAACGGAAATTTGCATACCAAAATTTTATTATACTGTTAATTTATAGATATCAACTAATAGTCAAGTCTGAAATTAGTATAAAAATAGTGGTATTCAATTTTCATTTTTTCAGAACCCTGTTGAGGACGTTGAATTTTAATTACAGCTCCAAAGAAGATTATTTTTTTTTTTCCAAATCACACATTTAGGGTATGCGTTAATATTTTGTGCATATTTGCTAGATACAACAAATTTTTACAACCCATTTCTCAAATAACATTTTCACCATATTTAATCACAGAAAATCGTTACGAAACGTTATAAAAATTGCTTATGAATTAGTCTGGCAGTTAAAAATATCACGTATTTTTATCACGAACTTTTTGAAAGATATCGGGCTTTTCAATTAAATAACTAGATGCGTAAAATTAATATTTGTATAGATTTTGAAATTTTTGAGATGAAAATAAATTATTAATTTGGGAAATCATATTGAGAAAATTAGCCTCTGTGCTCAATCTTATTGTCAGTTCCTTCAAGAACACAATTTGACAGTTGTTTAATAAAATGTTTGAAATAAACTAAAAATTAATCGCAAAGTAGAATGTTTGAGCAACACGTGTTGTCGATTCATGATTTTTCATGCAAAAAAATGCATGAATAATAAATAATGCAATCAAAAGCAGGCGATTAACACTTGTTATTATTGGCATTCTTAAAAAAATACTAATTAAAAAATTACATAAGCAGAGATAGAACACGGGAGCAGAATTCATACCACTATCAATGTAAGAAATTTTTCTAACTTCTTAAATCAACGATATTATAGTTAGAGAAATTTCTTAAACAAATACCAGTATGAATTCTGCGCCCGTACTGCATAAGACATCCCTACCCTATCCCTGCATAAGACACTAGCACAAACCATTAGCAAAATTTTATCTAAATGTAATATAAAAATATTTCCCTCAAATTATTCATTTATTTTAATTAAAAACATTAAAAGATTATTTTCAGTTTAAAAAAAAAAAAAAAAAAAAATAATAATAATAATAATAATAAAAAAAAACAAGACTATGGATGAAATTCTGTCTATGACAAAATTTAATTTAGTGCGAGAGGAGTAAGGATATTTGCGTGACTAGTTATATTTGTGTGTTGTATTGTGATATACCGTAAAAAAAAAAAAAAAGTTCAGTAAAATTCATAAACACATATTCAAATAGTATATTGATTTTTAATTCCAAATAAAGTATTGGAATTTGAATGCATTAATTGTGTAGTATCTTCCCCTAATTGCTTAATACTTATTTACTAAATATTTTAATTTTTAAAATAAGCTTAAAAACAATTTCGCATTTATTGTTAATAATTAACAGTGTCAATTTCTACAGAACAAAACATAATAATAATAATAATAAAATATATATAAAGTGATATATATATATATATATATAAATTTTTTTATGGATTTCGCAAAATACTTTATAATAGAGTTGGTTTAAATTAGAGAATTAGATAGTAAAATTAGAGAAAGAATATTAGAGCATTAGAGTTAGAGAGAAAATAGAGATAGAGTAAGAGAATTAAATAATGAAACTGGATATTAGCAAGCATTTTTGAAGTTGAACACTATAAATTGGTAACTACGTAAAGTAGCAGATTGAAAGAAATAGTCCTGTCGTACTATAAATATTTGAAAACACTAATATAAATATTCAGAAATATTTAGCCAAGAACCGTTGGCTATGTGGTTAGAGTACAGAGTTACGCACCCGAAGGTTGTGCGTTTGATTCTTACCGATGAGAAGTGAAAAAAATAAGAATAGATTTTTTTACGGATTTCAGAAAAAAAAAAAAAAAAAAAAGATAGAGAAAGAAATTAAATGGTAGAACTGGATATTGGAAGGCATTTTTGAAGTGGAACACAATAAATTGGTAAATGCCAAACTGAAATCCATATTGAAAGAAATAGTCCTGTAGTATTAATAAAAAGACATGATAATTGTAATTAACATTTGGAAACATGAGCCAAAAATGAAAAAAAGAATATTTAAAAATTTGTGGTTTTTTTTTTCAAATAATGGAATATGAGTAAAGAAATGTATGGTTAAATTTTTTATGAAAATTTGTTCGGTATGAATTCCACAAACTTCTAGCTGTAGAAAAAACTACTACATTTCATCACTCTCACTGGAAATTAAAATCTCGAAAATCGTAAGCAAGATTAAAATCAAAAAACGAATTTACAATGATATTTTAAAAACAGCAACTTTGCTATTCAAAAATGCGCTGCGAATTAGCGTGCTGTTTGTAAAATCATATTCCCGTCACTAAAAAAGTGTTAGTTCAAATTGTGACCATAAATATCAACTTACACAAAATTACATAGGTGTTTTCGATGTGCAACAGTATAAATTGGTAACGACGCAAAATGTCAGATTGAAAGAAATAAAAAATCGACCGACGAGGTGATATATATATTTTTTTAATCAAATCAAATACACTACGCCACGATTTCTTAATATCTGATTTTTTTTTTTTTTTTTTTTTTTTTTTTTTTTTTGCGTTCGTTTTAATAGAAACAGCTGAAACGTCTAGGATTATATCTTGTCCCATGTGTGGAGAGTTCGACAAAATGTGCTCTCTGCCCTATGGACTACGCTTTCTAATTCATACTTGGTTTGGTTTCAGTAGGAATTTTACTGATTGACCCTTCCCTTGCCAGGTGTCGGTCTCTAGCACACACAGTCGACCTTAATCCAAAAATCAACAGATTATAAACTGGAATTTGATAGAATTTACATACATTGGGTGTTAATTCTCCCGTGTGACCATGCCCTACGGAATGCATACAAAACTGCAGAAACCATCATATTAAGTCGGGATAGACAAAATGTATGTCCTTTGTCTGATAACTATTAATAGTTAATTATTTCTTTTTATCTTTTCTTTAATATTAAAGGTTTATAGTTTCATGCAACAATAAAAAACTTTTTTTTTGCTGTTTTCAGAAAATGTCAGGAAGTGTGTGTATCACAAATTTTGTGGACGCTGTATCTCACGAACCAAAGAACGAAATTTAACCAAACTTAGTATTTAGTTAGACTCTGACCAAAACTGGCGCTGATTACATTTGGAGATAACTCATTCAATAGGTGACGCGGTCATCTAAATTCCTTCTAAATTTTTAACATGACAGTATAGGACAAAATTTCGCGTAATTGTACAGTCAGAAAAAAAAGCCGCCCCCCCCCCCAACTGATTTCAACGCAAATCGTCCTATAAATACGCGACTCGTGTCAATCGATTAGCAATAACGTCTACTTTATAATGGCATAGTTAGAGTTTACTTAAGGGGTCATCTACACATAAAAACAGGCATCAACTTAATTTTTTTCAATGGCAACCCCTATTTTTGACCTCATAGTCAAATTTCTCAGATCAAGGATGCCCGGAAAGAAGTCCTATTTATGTACTTTAACCCTTTCGTGAGCCGTGGGAAGATTACTTCCCACCTACAAAATACATCTATGGGAAGCACAGTTCCCATTACAATATATTGGCCTTGCTATTATAACGATGGGAACACTAATCCCCGCTTCAGTGTTGTGCTACCATTTATTGTTCAATTGACTGAATAGAATTAGCACATTTGCTTTGAAAGTTTGAAAGACTTGTGTGAGATTTGTTCTGCTATGACACCTGTTTTGATATGACATTTGTACTGTTCAACGATTCCACAGCAAATATGAGTAAAACAGTCTTTTTATTGTAAAAACACTTTCTTATTTCGTATATTTCTGCACATTTTATGCCTGTAGTTATCTAATTTGAATAATAAATAGTAATTCACAAATGATAATATCTGAAACAATAATTCAAATTCGCAAAATAAAATATATTTCCTTAAATGCTATTGTTTAATTGTTAATAAAATATAAAAATCTGAGAGAAATAAGAGGCCCATGAAAGGGTTAAATCAATTTCTAAGGGAGCTACAAGCAGAAATGTATTAGGGGTCCGTCTATACATTTAGAAAAAATAAATTATGATCTACCACAAAATGGACATTGATCATTAAGATTCATACCGGAAAAAAAGTATAAAAATATTAATTATAAAATAAAATGAAGGTAATTCATGGAACGTATTGTGTTGAAAATTATTCTGATTTGTCTTAAATTGTTCTGAATGACTACAATTGACTGACGAATAACGTGCAAGTGCAAAATACCACCAATAAATTGAGACTAGTACCCATAAAGCGCGATAAACAATCCTGTATAACACGTAAGACAAATTGAACATTTTCACACAGTTAATAAAATTTTTGATTCCTCTAAGGCCTAAATGACTTATATTATTTTTTCTCAAATTCTTAAATATAGTTTATTAAAAAAAAAAAAAAAAAAAAAAAAAAAAAAAAGTTTATTTTTAATAAAAAGGAAATAGTTTATTACGCCATTTCATACGTTAAAATTTAAATAGCGTGAGTCATATTATGAACCCTACAATATTCAGTTATAAAAATGTAGATAGCAAGACAAAATAATAATGGTAATAATGATAGTAATAATAATAGCGGTAAAATAATAATAATAATAATATTTAAGAAAAACTAATTTATCTACACCTGTTGGGTATATTTTTATTTTACACAGTAAGTCCCACATGAAAGTGATTCTATAAAGAGTTACATTTAATTTAAGGCGTACAAACCTACACTATACAATATACAAAATATATATAACAAGATTTAAACACAAATCTAAGACAAGATATTTATTTTCAATAAAAAGGAGATACTGTTCAAAAGCATAACTATTTTGAGTAATATGCTACGCCTTTATACGTTTCTTTAACCCTTTGCGCTCGGCATATTTTCCGTAAGACATGCCTTTTGGCGTTCCTTTAAAACGTCATACGTATATTTTCCAACTTACTACATTTGGCTACCGAAAATTTTTAATAATTTGTTTTATTTTACTTCATCAAATAAAATAAATCTTTCTGTTAAAATTTTCCGGTAGCCGAAAGGTAGCCTATAGTTACACGTTTTAGAAAAATAACATTTCACTTCCAGAGGAACACCTTAAGGCGTGGCTCGATTTTTTAATGTCCCCTCAGAAGGGACATACGAGCGATAAGGATTAAAATATCAAATTATTTAACAAATTCATTATTACATAACTGAAATTTTGTCATCCTTCGTTTATGTATGCTAGAGTTCTATAAAAAGTCAAACAAAAAAAAAATTAAGGAAAGAAGAATTTTTTTTTTTTTAAGTAAAGTATTGTTTCAGAAAAATCCAGAGCGTGGGATTTATTATTCTTTTGGAATGCCATCAAAATTTCTCGCCTGCAATGCGATAATTTTACAAAAAATAGGTTAATTTATATCGTAGACATCAAAACTTTACTCAGAAAACAATAAAAACAATACAAAATAATACAAAATAATAATAAATAAATAAATAAATAAATAAAAATAAAATGAAATGAAATGAAATGAAATGAAATTTTTCTGCATTGGACTGAACTTGCATAAATTGGTCTGACAATGTATGTCCCACATTACACGATTTCATATTGCCCAGAACGAATATCCCGCGTTATACAGGAGTCTGCTGTACTTGAATTCTTAATTTTTAAAAGTGTAAAATCAATATCTATATCTTTAAGAGTAATCTACTTATATAAAATATTTTGTCCTGAGTGAGTGAGTGATTCATCATCGCCCAGCGCAAATCCCTCGACCTAGAAGCATGAAATTTTGTGACAATGCTCCTTCTATTACGTAGACATTCACTAAGAAGCGATTTTACAAAATTCGGCCCCAGGGGGGGGGGGAGGGAGGACAAAGCTTGATTTTACAAAATCCTTTATGTCTTAAACAACAGCAACAAAAAAACAAAAAAAAAGCGGATATCGGTAAAGTTTTCACTTTAAAATATAGAAAACATACACATATATATGTACAGTGCATTGCATGAATATAAACGCACCTTTTCCAATAACCAGAAATATAATTTTTTTTAATTTTAAAGGAAGGAATGGGACTTACAGTTATTGCATATGACTAACTACTGAATAAGGTGCCTTGAGCACATATGTTTAGGCTCATGCAAGCTTATGTAAATGATTGTTTAAGCCTTTTCTAATTCTTCACTGTTTTTCGTTTGTTGCGCGAAATTAAACGCACTTTGTATTTTGCATTTAAAATTTAACCGAGACACCGGAATTAAATTAAAACACAGATTGTCGTGTTTCTAAAGTTCTCTAGAAACAGTTTTAATGCTTGAGTGCAAAATTTACGGAGTTTGTTCAGGATGGGAAGAGGGAAAACTTTGACAGTAGACGAGAGGATAAAAATCGACTGTATGCGTGGTAAAGGCTTTATCAATCGTAAAATTGGGCGTCGAATCGGAAGAAATGAGAGTGTTGTACGATATTATATAAAGAAAGGAGCAAATTATGGGAAAAAAGCGTATAAGAAGCGAACGGGAAAACTCACCAATTACCACAAAAATCGAATATGCAACACTGCAAAGAATAAGAATATTTCCTGTGCGAAGATAAAGGCTCAGTACAAGCTGGGTGTTCATCGGACAACCATATGCAGAACTATCAAAGCTGTAACATTCATTAAATTTAAGAAAATGAAGGCGAAGCCACCCTTCACTCAAAAGCACAAAGATATGCGGTTGGAATGGGCAAGAAAATGGATTCTAGATTGACTAAATTGAGAAAAATTCATCTTCTCAGATGAAAAAAAAAAATTAATCTCGATGGTCCGGACGGATTTTATAGCTACTGGCACGATTTGAGAACCGAAAAATTGCACTTTTCAAAACACCAATCTGGAGGTGGGTCTGTTATGGTGTGGACAGCCATAGGTTTTAAAGGGAATTTCGAATTAGAGTTCGTGGTGAACACTATGATCTCTGTAGTCTATGTCCAGATGTTCACAAGGAACCTCCGCCGTGAAGCAGTCAAGAAAGCTGGAAAAAATTACATTTTTTAGCAAAATTGTGCATCTGTACATACAGCACATATCGTGAAAAAATGGTTTCGTGACAATAAAATTAAAGTTTTGGACTGGCTCTTAAAAAGCCCCGATTTAAGCATAATGCAGAACGTATGGGGTATTCTGGTTCCCGTGTTTACGTAAACGGACAGTTTAACACGAAAGGTGAACTAAAATTGGCCATTCTATTAGCT
This sequence comes from Salticus scenicus, assembly GCA_963930645.1. Taxonomy (NCBI): domain Eukaryota; kingdom Metazoa; phylum Arthropoda; class Arachnida; order Araneae; family Salticidae; genus Salticus; species Salticus scenicus. Next base: position 27,519 of record CAWVNO010000351.1, read on the forward strand.
TGGAAGAAAATCAGCTTGGGTGAACTCATGCCACTATATCAGTCAATGCCAAGGCGTTTACTGACTGTTCTGGAAGCTCATGGTGGCTTTACAAAGTATTAGATACAGTACTTGTTACCGAGTTATTTATTTTTTACATGTGCGTTTAAATTCATGCAACATGTATTTTTGTCATAAATTCAATAAAATTATTTTCTAAAAAATCAGATTGGTCTTTCATTGTTTTGACTCGTATTTTCATTTCTTGAATCTTACACATACAGTTTGTATCAAGTGTTACCTATTCATATTTTTTTTATTACACTTTTATATCATTCTATTTCTTAAAGCTAAGTTGCGTTTATTTTCATCCAACACACTGTAAACCAATTTCTGGAATTTTAGAAATTCTGTTCCGAAAGGAGACAGGAGGCCTAGCATTATTTCACATAATCTTATGTATCTCAATCAAAAAAAGAAAAAGAAACAGATATACGTGAAATTTTGGTTCTAAAATATAGCTAATACAAATACCTAAAACAATTTCTGGAATTTTAGAAATTCAGCCCCTGAAGGGGGGAGAGGGGCTAAACTTGATATCAAATAATCCTTTATATCGAATAAAAAAGAGAGAGAGATTTGGAATTTTCCTCTAAAATATAGCTCACACAAATATCTAAAAGCCAATTTCTGTAATTTTCGAAATTCGTCCCTGGTGAGGCGGGAAGGGAGGGGCTATGGGGCAAAAATAAAATGGAAATACAGTTTGAATGTTACAAATTGATACAGATAGGTTTTAGAAGCCTGCAAGTCGAATGAGGATATTTTCGAAAGTGTAAAGTTCATAGGATGAGCGGGAAGTGGCAAAAAAAAAAAAAAAAAAAAATGAGTTAGATCGTTCAAAACTGGTACATAAAGGTTTTTGATACCCACAAATCGATTGCGGGTATTTTAGAATTTGCAAAGTTTTTACGAGATCTGGAAAGCGAGGGGCGGGAGGCGAAGGAACAAAGCAATAGAAATAGTGTTAGACCGATTAAAATTGACACGTATTGGTTTTTGGGACCTACGAATCAAATGCAGATATTTTCAAAAGGGAAAAATTATCTGTCTCCCTTTTTATTTCAATAAATATTTTTAGAATTCCAGAAAACTCATGTATTCTATTCAGATTTTTCTGATTTACTGATTCCTATAAAAATTCTATTAAAAGTGTTAAAAATAGCAACGCTGTTTTGTTTAGAGGGAGTCACAAAATATTTCCGATAATTATGATCTAAATGACATATTTTTATGAAAGGGCTTTTAATTCATATAATATATCAACATACCTTTTAAAGGTACTATACATAGTTGCCAACCATCTCATTATGAAGCTTAAATTTTTAATTCCCGCCTACTTTTTCACACCAGTCATATTTTAGAATGATTTTATTCACATTTAATCGTAACAACATTTGCAGAGAATTACTGTAAAAATAAAGTGGTGTGGAAAAAGGGGCGTTTTTTCAAGGGGTGTTAACAATTTTATACTTATCAATGAGATGGCGTGCAGGTATGCTATGAAGGATGTTTCCAAGAGGAAATTATGTTTCATTTACAGGGTCACACTAAAGAAAATATTTAGTTTTATTTATGATGTGACAAGTAAATACATTTAAAAATTAATTTATGGAATTCTACATATGTTTGTGGAAATGAAAACACGGACAGACAGAATACTGAAATCATAAACACTTTTAAATTTTGTTGGGAAAGTAAAATATATAATATCCAAAAATTTTTTATAGCATAAAACAGAAAATGTATCAACAACATAGTTGTCAATTTTTACAATTTTAAAATAAGGATAGTCAACCCTATATTTTTATAGGATCTTCTTATTTTAGTTTCCGGATATTCAATATCTCGAAGTTCACTATCATAAAATTCTGGTGTAATGTCTTCCTGAAAATCGGGAAAATTTCGCAGCTATGATCAACAAGTATAAATATTTTTTCGAATTATTGCATGTATTGAAAACAATAAAATTTCACAATTATTTAAATACTATTTTACCCGTCTATATGTTTGTTAAAAGTTTATTATTACCGATTTAAAAAAAAAAAAAAGTTTTATTACTATTTATTTATTTTCTAATACATATAAAATCAACGATCTAATACAAATAAAATCAACTATATTTATTGTTATTTAGCTAAAACTTGCAAAAACGAATGGACCCAAATTTGTTGATTATGAATTTATTTTATTTTTATTTTATTTCTAACTAGCAGGCTAAGCCCGCTTCGCTGGTCACTATTTTTAAATGAATCACAATAAGTAATGAATTCTCAAAATAGCATTAATATTTTATCATGTGATAAAAAAGAGAAAAAAAATTCTGATCGGGAAAAATGTCGCACCGGGTCCCCACTGCCTTCGGCAGCGTAGACCCGGGCGCGATGCGCGCGAACTAATGTATATATATGAGCGCTGCGCGCGTGTAGTCCTTCATCACCCTTATGCTTTCTCAAAATTCCATGTTATTACTCACAAAGTTTTATTCTTAAGAAAAGGAATAAAAAAAAAAAATCTGATCGGGTAAAAACTCAAACCGGGTCCCCTCTGCCTTCGCCCGCTAGTGGGTTAGTATTTTTAAATGAATCACTATAATGAATGAATTCTCAAAATTGCATATTATCACTCATTAACATTACTCTTAAGAAAAGAAATTAAAAGAAAAAAAAAAACGTTTTTGATCGAGTAAAAACTTACACCGGGTCCCCACTGCCTTCGGCAACGCAGACCCGTGCGCTGCGCGCGCGTATTCCTTCACCATCCTTATGATTTCTCTAAATTACATGTTATTACTCATAAACTTTCATTCTCAAGAAAAGGAATTACAAAAATTATCATTTAGCATCAGGTAAAAACTCCCACCGGGTCCCCATTGCGTTCGGCAGCGCAGAACCTGCACTATGCAACCACCGCGCCTGAAAAGGTACCTCTATATAAATAAAATAATACATCTATATAAATAAAAAAAAATACACATCAAGACCATGGTGCTAATACTTTTCGCAAAATGTACATGGTGTCCTTTACCTCCGGGGTACAGACTTCCTAGTATACAAAATGGTCAATAATTAATTATCAAATATTTTTAAAACTAATGTGTTATATTAACATCATTTTTTAGTATTTATTCATAATGGTTGTTATTGTTACACCGTGATTATTTAGCTTTAACCTGTTAACGCTCGCCTTTTTAAGTACTGTTCAACGTATACCCCGCCTATGGGCGTTTCATTTATATGTTGCATTACTTTGCAAAATGTTTCTATGCTTTAATTTTTATTTTACAAAATGATGATACATGTAATAATACTGTTACTAACCGATGCATTTAAATGTATAGCTCATGTCTTACATATATGCAAATATTGTGTTTGTTTCTTAAAAACAATATAACACACTAACTTTCAAAGTTACGCCTGTAAGGGGTGTTACAAATTCACTAGCCATCTATAAATATATCACTGGGCGGTAACGGGTTATTTGGATATAAATATTATTACATCTTTCCTGACAATAATAGAGTTTGTATGCTAAAGAATTACAACACACCAAATACCCCTTTTTTTGCTCCAATTGACATTGGAGCAAAAAAATGAGCAATTGAACAATCACCATCATTTTACAAAAATAAGCTACAGATAATTTCATAAAAACCTAGTATTAAAGTCTGTATTCTTTGAAGTCTTTAACCCTTTCAGTCGCAGTGTCCTGCTGATGGAACACCTAATTTTAATTCTCAAGTGCAAAAACTCATCCCGGATATTTTTTAGCAAAAATTTACATTTATAACATAGCAGTAAAGGCCCCTTTTTTACGTGAAAATTTAAAATTTCTTCTATTTTAATTATGTTCGTAAATTCCGGTGGCAGTATAATTTAAATGATTCGAATTATCCTGTTCCTCAAAGGGTTAAAATACTCCGGAATAAATTGAAATGTTGGCATCTATGCAACTTTTACGAGTTTTTGTAGTCGATAATGTTTACTTACAAAGTGTTTTATTTATTAAATTAAATATTATTTGAATTTAATAAGGTTAACTTATAGAGGTTTCAAACCAAAACTTTCTCGAAAAAGAGCAATGCTAATTTTTTATTTTTTAAATATTTATGATCAGCTATGTGTCTAAAAGCCATTTTTTAAAATTAGTTTAGTAATTTTAAAAATAAATTAAGTAGTGAACGTTAAAGGGTTAAAGTATAATTCTGTAATTCCTTTAAGTTGTACAAACCGTAAAATATGATTTGCCTAATTTTCTTCTTAAATACGGTTGGTCTATAAGTTATCAGTTTTTTTAAAATAAAAAATTAAAATATTTTATTTTATTAAATCACTTTATGTATTGAACTTTAAATAATTTAAATTGTACGAACTCTTCAATATTCAAATAAAAAAGTATGAATAACAATGTTAAAAAGAAAAATTAACGGTTAAAAACTCGTAAAAAAAATTATATTTAAGAAAAAAGACTTAACCTATCATTATTGGAGCATGTTTATTTTAAACAGATAGCCCCGTCTTAATGCGTTTTCTTAATATTTTATATTAATCCTTTGCTGGCCCGAACGCTCTGAACATTGCCACCAAGTTAAGGAACCCTTTATTCAAGTAATACCAATAATTTTGAAGAGTGAAACTTGATATACATGATGAACGTAAACCGTCAAAGCGACTAGGCGACTGTTACAGTTAAAATTAATTGGTGGATATTGCATAAAAAAGTCCAGTATTGTCCAGTGGAGTGAAATTAAATAGAATCGGCAAATGGTTAATTTGAAGAACACAAATCTTAATATAATGAATTACAAAAAAGCGTATATCAAGAATAACACAAAAGATTAGCTATAAAAGTAGACTATGTCATATGATATTAAATATATTAGGTCGTTGCAAAAGTTCGTGCGGTTTTTTATTGCTTCATTTCATAAAAATACATCAAATCAAATGATAATTTTTAATCAAAATACTCTCCATTACTTTCTACAACCTTTGCCCATTTTTCGGTTAACAAATGTATACCACGGCTATAGAAGCTCTCGTCTTTGGAGGCAATAAAATGATCCGCGTCCGCACGAACTTTTGCAACGACCTAATATTTATATATATATATATATATTATTTTATTACTTTGAACAGTAATTCCCGTATTTACCTGTTTCTCTAAAGTGTTACACTCTAAAACAAGATGACTCCACATATTAATGATAAAATAATTAAAATTTGCTTCTCAACAGTAGATGCGATAAATGTCACTGGCTTTTATATATACTGGTGTTACATAAAGAGTCAAACACGAATGCGTTAAATATTTTTTTTAAAGTCTTGTTTCAGAAAAAGTTAGTTGGCATGGCTAATTTCTTTTGGAGTATCATCATATCGCTATCAACTACCTGCAAAGCGTTATTTTTGCAACAATAAATTAATTTGCGTAGTAAAAATCGAAACATTACCTAGAAAACCATTAGAATCGAAAAGGGAAAAAAAGGAAAGCTATAAAACTTTTCCTGCAGATTTTTGAATTTTGTGTAATTGATGATACAAGTAATAACAGGTTACGGCCCCTTAACGGTAATATGAAAAAAATATCACTATAACTCAAAAATTTACACTTTCGCTACCGCATGATTTTGTCTTTTTGACAGTAAGGTCCGCCTGTGGGAGTTATTCTCCCAAGTTACACTATTTCAGAACAAAATTTTCTGTATTCGCAAATGGATACACATTTTAATTATATTCTTTCTAATCAAGGCATTTGTATCCATAGTATGTTTCATTGTAAAAATATGAATATGAGGTACATATTTAAGAAATAAATAATAGAAAAAATGTTAAAGAAACGCCTACTGGCAGAGTCACAGATTTTCAAATGACGTGAATCTACGTCAGCTGTCGCGAAAGTGTTTTAACAATTTCGCGACCGCTGACGTAGATTCACGTCATGTGGAAATCTGAAACTCCACCAGTGGCCGTTTCTTTTGCAATTTCTATGTTATATGTTTCTGAAAAATACACACATTCACATTTGTACAATCAATATACTATGGATGCAAATACTTTGATTCGAGAGAATATGGTTATAATGCATAACCATTTGCAATATAAATGTGAATACAAAAAATTTTGTCCTGAAAAATTGTAACTAACGAGAATAACGCCCACAGGCGTACCTTAATTTCAAAAAGACAAAACATTCGATGGCGAGAGTGTTAATTTATTGTGGAGATTTTTTTGCCCCGCCTTTATTCTATAACATTTATTTTATATGAGGATTTTTTAATACTCCGTAATAAATTAAAGTGTTGGCAGTTATGATATAAAGTCATAAAAAAAGGACACACCCCGACTAATTTCGTCGCAAATCGTCGTACAAATTTGCGGCTGGTATTCTATTGGCTCTATTATTAATAACAATTAATTTATAATGGTACACTTTGATTTTGTTTAGAAGGCCGAATGAAAACTTGCATGAATTTCATTTTTTCAAACAGCAACATACATTTTTGACTTTTTTCTTTCTTTTTTTTTAATATTTAGATGAAATTATTCGGGAAAATGGCATAGTTTATAGATTTTTTTCAAACTTTTGCAGAGTTAAGAGAATGAAGATGCTAATGTTAAATGAGTGTGACAAATTTTATTTCATATCTTCCGAAAAACTTATTCTTTTTTTTTTTTTTTAAACTCTTTAGAATGAAGTTATCCATACATATTCCATGCATATTTTCAATTAAAAAAAGTATTTTTAATAACGAAAATTGAATTCATATTTAAAAAAAAATTTTGAATTATGATCTACATTATTATTTTATTTTATTTATTTATTTATTTATTTTAATTTATTTAACTTATTTAATTAATTAATCAATTAATTTTTTATTTACTTATTTATTTTTTGTAGGAATAGAATAAGCATCAATACACACATGGTTTTTCAAATTTGCATCCAATTACTAGCATTAAAATGTTGGCAACTCTGCCGTATGGTTATTATGGTACACATAGTTCCAAAGTCTTCGATTTATGCAGGAAACTTTGAACCAGAAATTTTCTATAATACGATTGAAAATTTTTAAGGTGTACTTCATGTTGTCTCACAGTAATCAGTGTTGCGAGATCTGGTGGCTTTTTTATTCAATAATTTTTAATTATAACCTTTTCCTAATCATTTCGAAGATTGATAGTCTGTTATCATATCCTCTTCAACTAGATGCATTTCGAGTGGCTCGTAAAATTGGCAACAGTTCAAGCGGTAGACAGCGCAACCTGGTACAGATTACGCGACATTTTTATTCAACAGCCACCAAAAATTTTTAAAAGTGGGATTCGATATACAAAAAAGGCGAAAAGAATCGAATAAATGTCGATTATATATATCATATATCACTACTTAAAATTATTGGGGACAGTTAAATAAAAAAATAGCGCAATCAGTACCAGATGGCACTGTCTACATCTTGAACTGTTGCCAAGTTTCCGAGCCACGCGGAAGGCATCTAGTTTAGGATGCTATGCTATTATAGATATAAAATATCACATCTCAAAATTATTGGTGGTTATTGAATAAAATATCCACCAGATTTGATAACATTGACAGTAATTTGTCTTAAAAGATGTAGTTTATGCGTTTTTGTTGTATTGAGTTATTATTTCTTTTTTTGCTCAGAAAGTTTTTATTCATCATCATGCAACATCGTTAATTAATATAAATTTCTTTAAACATTTATATTCATATATATACAGCTATGTTATTGATTATCGTACAGTCACCCAAAAAAAAAACGCCACCCCCCCACCTAATTTCACCGTAAATTATCGTAGAAACATGCGACTGGTACCGATCAGTTTGTAATAACGTCTAGTTTATAATGTTATAGTTAGATTTTACTTAGGGGGTCGTCTACATATTAAAACTGACATCAACTTCATTTTTTTCAATGGTAACCCCCCTTTTTTATAATATTTTTGAATTCTTTGGATCAAATCATCACGGAAAATGGTATAGTTTATATATTTCGCTCAATTTTTCATAGAGTTATAAGCTGTCAAAATTTGGGGATGCTAATGTTAAATGAATGTGACAAACATTAAATCATATCTTCCGAAATAATTATGATATTTAAATTCTGTTTTTTTTATTCGTTAGAATGAAGTGACCCAAACATATTCCATGCAAATTTTTGCTAAAAAAACATTTTTTGAATTATGAAAATTTTTAATAAATTCATATTTGAAAAAATTATGAATTATGACCTATGTTAATTTTTACACGAATAGAACGGGCATCACCAAAAACATGGTTTTCCAAATTTACAGCTCGTTCCTAACATTATTTTTTGAGTTACAGTGATATTTCATTTTTTACTGCTGTTAGGGGGGCGTCACTTGTTATAATTTGTATCATCTGTGAGTCAATATTTCTATACATTTTGACGAAAAACTATTTTAATTTACCTTTATGTTATTATAATTGTTTTCTAAGGAACATTTCGATGTTTATTATACAAATTGGCTTATTTTTTATAAAATTATCGCAATGCAGGCAAGAGATTGGGAAAGAATTCCAAAAGAAATGTAGCCCCGCCTCTATATTGCGGAAACAGTATTAAAAAACCTAGTTTGCATACTCGTATATGACACTATATGTGACGCTGGTATGCATAAATGTCAATGGCATTTACTACATTAAATGCTGAAGACAAAATTTAAATGATTTAATTCGAAGTATGTAAAATAATTTTGTTTTATAATGTAAAGTTTTAGAAAAATTCTTTAAAGGCGTGGCTTTCGCTGAAGAAGGGTGTTTACTCGATTCTGAAATGTTAAGTGTTTGTTCTTAAATATTACATAACTTTTTCTAGCTTCTCACTGCTAAAATTCTATTTTATCCCTTTTGTCTTTTGTTTTTAACTTGAATATTCTAGGATTCGTGCAGCTCAATTAAGTATCATGACAGTAAAAAAACGCGGTAAGACGAGGAATATTATTTGAAAGAGCAATACGCAGTGAACAATACTTTTGTTTTTTCCTTTTTTAAAATTAATATAATTGATTTTTATTAATTTTTATCAGAATTTTTAAAACAAATTTTCTGTTTTAATCTTGTGAAATTTTCGCATTTGCTTACTCTACCGTTTATGCTATTTAAATTTTATCGCATCACGTAACATAATAAAATATAAAACTTCTATTAAATGTTTTTTTAATACTGAATAATAAAGTGGTATTTTTTTTTTTCTTTAAGTTTTAAAATCTATTATTGAAACAAAGTGCAATATTATTTATTTTCTATTATTCTAATCACGGCGTAAAACTGTCGTCACATTTATTACGGAAAAAGAATTTAAAACAAAGTAATATGTCTTATTACTTTTAAAGATATAGATTTTACACATTTATAATTAAGAATTCAAGTACAGTAGACGATTGCAGAACGGGGAATATTCGTTCTAGGCAATAGGAAACCGTTTTTTCCATATCCATGTTTATTTTCATATGAATATACACAATAATATGAATATACACTCTTTCTAGTGAAAAAATTTGTTTCATACTATTTTGTTTATATAAATATGAATATAAGGAATATTCTTAAGAAATATCGTAACACACAAATTGTGAAAGAAACGCCCACTGGAGGAGTTACAGATTTCCAAATGACGTGAAACTACATCAGCAGTCGCGAAAATATTAAATATCCTTTCTCAGATTTTAGTTTAAATCTTGTTATGTATATTTTTGTATATTATCTATTGTTGGTTTGTACGCCTAAAATTAAATGTAAAACTTTATAGTAACACTTTCATGCGAGGCTTACTGTATAAAATAAAAATATACCCAACAAGAAGTAGATAATAATTGTTAGTTAGTAGATTTTAATTGTTTTTATATATTTTTTTTGTTTTTTAAATGTATTTTAACTTAAATTTTTGTCTCTTAAATAAAACAGTTTTTGCTTTTAAGATGTAGATAATTCTTTTTCTTAAATATTAAACACCTTTTTTTTAACTGCTATTAATATTATTATCATTATTACTACTGTTCTTTTACCTTGGTATTTAGATTTTTGTAATTAAATATTGTAGGGTTCATATCATTCAAGCTATTATTTTTCTTCGTACGAAGTGATGTATTTAACTTTCAATAATAATGTTTAATAAATTGAAACCAATAAAAATCTTTTAATTCATAAGCTAATGAACAAAGTTCTGCAAATTTGAATCGTTTTTTATTTTATAATAAACATTCCTGAACTTTTTTTCCGGTGTGAAATTTTAAAAATAATAAATATTGGGTAGTTGATCACGATTTATTTTTTCTAAATGTATAGACAGTCCCCTAACACATTTTCACGTGTAACTCTGTTTAAAATTGATTTAAAGTCTATAAATAGGTAAGTTTTCCGAACTGCCTTGATCTCAGAAATCTGAATATGAGGTCGAAAATAGGGGTCGTCATTGAAAAAAATGAAGTTTATACGTGTTTTAATATGTAGATGACCCCTTAAGCAAAATATAACTACACCATTAAAAACTAGACGTTATTACAGATCGATAGGTACCAGCCGCATGTTTCTACGATAATTTACGGCGAAATTGGATGGGGGGGTGGCGTTTTTTTTTTGGGTGACTGTACATTATGTAACTTCTACAACATAAACAATTTTTATTAATGTGAAAGAAAATTTAAATTTTATTGGTGATCAGTGTTGCCATGATAGATATTTTTTTAATTAAAAAATATCGCACATTTTTCAAAGAGCATGGTTTGACCATAGCCTCCTAAACTAGATGCCTGTCGCGTAGCTCAGAATCTTGGCAACAGTTCAAGTGATAGGCAGCGCAACCTGGTAAAGATAAAACGACCTTTTTATTCAACTGTAACCAATAATTTTAAGAAGTGATAAATGATATATATAATCGATGTTTCTTCGATTCTATTAGCTTTTTATGTATACCAAATCCCACTTTTAAAAATTTTTGGTGGCTCTTGAATAAAAAAGTTGCGTAATCTGTACCAGGTGGCGCTGTCTACCGCCAATTTTCCGAGCCACGCGATAGGCATCTGGTTTAGGAGGCTATGGTGTGACTAATTTGAAGTGTAATATGTTTAAAAATACACATGATGTACTGCATTCCTATATGTATTTTCATTTTACGTTGTTACCTATTATATTATTTATTTCTTATGTGATCTTGATTTTATCTTTCTAGGTTTACATATTTTTGGCTACAACTCTACATGGTCCGTACGACCACGCTCTTTTTCAAGGACTCTTCCACTAGTACTTTTATACATTTTATTTCCTCTTAAGTTTTAAGGTATTTTTCGTATCAAAAATTGCTATATAATGTTATTGGTGCAGAAAATTTAGAAAATTTAAGGAAATGTATTTAACTTTTAATTTTTTTCCCCTCAACTGTGCTTTTGTCAGAGAAAAAATACGGGGGGATCCAAAAAATACTTCGAAATAAATGTTTGAAAAAGACAAGGAAATGACCATTTTAAAATATTTTTTTTATAGAAAAAATATTTTTAAAAAATATTAAATTAGCATCGGAGAGGGTAATTGTTATATTGTTCAATTCTGCCAGTAATTTTTGTCCAAGAATTTCTTGAAATACATGACGATAAAATTGAAATGGGAAGTATAACTACACCATAATACATTTAAACTAATTTTTTTACACCAGCCTTTTTTTAGAGTATTTTTCTTGTTATCTTTTCATAATTGCATTTAGAGAAAAATAGAGTGGTGTAGAAAAAATGGCGGGTACTAAGAATGCTATGGATTATTAATTAAAATACAGAGTTGCCATTATTTTAATTTATGGTGGAGCAATTTTAGCACTGCCTTTATTTGATACCACTTTTTCTCAAGAGTAATATTTATTCATTTTACCGTAATTATATATCGGAGGAAATTATTCTATAAGTAAAGTGGTGTGAAATAAAAGCGAAGCTAAAAACGCTCCGGAAAAAATTAAAGTGGTAGCAACTACGAAAATGTTGGCAGGTATGAAATGTAACAGAAAACAATTTTAGAATTTAAATTAAAAAATATTTTGTCTCTCTTTATGTTAGTGTTTGTCTGTGGATATGTGTGATAAAAACATACATTAAAAAGTGTTAAGTTTATATATTTTTATATAAATTATTTTTTAAATAGAGAAAGTGTAAAGATAAGTTTTTTAGTTAATTTTGTTTCGTTATAAAACCATTCAATAACAAAATATTCAAGAATACGCATGCACAGAAATTTTAAACTATGAAAATATAAACTATTGATACTATTATGCATGAAGTATTTTTAAAGATGAAACCTGAGCTATACAGTATAAAAAACAGCATAACGGGTCAGAGTAGAAAAAATATTTTAAAACAAAGTTTTGAATTTCCGGCATCAGATCATGAAATAAAAATAAAAATATATATCTGGTAGGATTGTTGAGCTTTTCAGTAAAATATATTTCAAGTTTTATGATAATTTTAAATCCTTGAAAAGAAAACATATCGGTATATTTTTACTAATGTCAGCTAATTTATGTTATAAATATAATTAGATTGTGGGGTATTTAGTTTTAATACACAGAATTTTTAGCAGTCTCGTAAATAAGCACCTATTTTCTTTTATAGTAAACTTAGGTAATGGTTTGCAGTGCGTTTCTTCAATTTAATATTATGAACAATGCCAAAAATGTGGTATTCAATTAAGGGATCGTTAAAAGGATTATATTACCTACATTAAACTTTTAAATGCACTCTTTCTTTACATAAAAATAAATACGTTTATTTCCATTTGAATAATAAAATTGAAAGAAAAACTGATTAAAATTATAATTGCATTTGCCTTTTGTTATGCATTTTTTTTTTTTTTTACCAAATTTTAGTTCATTGTATGATGCATATACTACGCATAGAAACTATACAAACCTACTTAAAATAAGTTGTTTAATACATATTATCCGTATAATTATAAAAAGTTTTTATTTTGATCGTGCGCTCTTAAAAGCTTGCTTTTTGTTCTATGTATGTTGATAACATGCACATAATTTGAAATTTATTATTAAATTTTTTTCTGAAAACTGCCAACTCTCCCGATATATATATATATATATTTTCATATCACGATTTCCATACAGTGATATCCGTATTGGGTGATCATATAGGTTTCCCACACCCTTTTAAAAGCACATTTCCACCACTATTACATTAAAGTAAATTTATTCTTAAATGCAGAGTTTCCAAGTTCCTTAATTTACACCGGAGCGCTTTTAGCCACGCCTATTTTCATACCACTTTTTTATAAAATGATTTTTTCTTTTTTTTATATTAGTTATGTATTATAGAAAAGTATTTTATAAATTAAGTGGCGTGAAAAAAATAGAGCTGAAAGTGCTCCGGCATAAATTAAGGCAACTCTGTAAATGTACTACGATGTACCGCATTTTCCTGCGTATAATCCACAGGTCTTATAAATCAGTTTCATACCGAAAATTTTTATTAACAAACAAAGGTATTTTTTAAAAATGATTTGTCTCGTTGAAAAATTCCCTTGGCTATAAATTAAATTTTCTGGTGTGAAACAGATTTATCTGACCTGCAGATTATACGCAGGAAACACGGTGCATTTAAAAAGGTTTTTAAACAAAAAAAAAAGACAAATGTTTTAAGACGATAACATTTAATGATGTAAATTAGTTATTTGTATCTTTAGTCATCTTACATGGTGCGTAAATAATGATACGTCTGAAAATTTTTAATTAAAAAAGTACTAAACCTAAATTTGAAAAGTTGAAGACATTAATTATTAAAGAAGAGGGGAAATGTTTCTTATTATGCTGTCGCCAGCCAGTTTGGAATTCCAAAATTAACTTTTGCCTACATAGTAAAGAAGTGGAATGATGTTAAAGGTCTGTGCGATCTTCCAAGGTTTAGAGCCATTTCCTACCCCCCCCCTACCCAAGAAAAAAACAACAACTTCAAAACACGTTAATTCGAAGGAAGTCGGTCGCTGAAACAAACAAGAAGGCTGTTCAAATATGCAAAAAGATCAAATATACCATCGATCACGGATTTACAGTGATAAAGAACACTGTCTGTATGCCTCTAAATTGTGTACATGAGTCCCTGCAAAACCTCTCATCCGGGCAAAGAATAGGAGAATCCTATTGAAATTTGGTAAGGAGCACAGAGCATGGACAATCAAAGGTTGAAATAAGTTCCTTTGGAGCGATAAATTAAAATTCAATTTGTTTGAAAGTGATTACCGTGGGTCATTATATTCGTAATCCAAAAGGCACCAAAATGTATCCTTGCTACCATCATCCAACAGTGAAGCATGCAACAGATCACTAATGTTCTAGTGAGATTTCCGTCATAATGAGGTCTGTCTATTCGTACACATCAGTTGGATTATGAATCGAAATATTTATAAAACATTTTAGAAAATCATATGCTGTCTTATGCTTGTTAAAAAAGGTGCCTTGTCTTGTGGGTGGATATTTCAGAAGGATAATGATCCTAAGCACACTGTTAAAAATGTACATTTCTACAACTTTACAGCTACTGGATATATTTCTGTAAAAATAAGTTTCATGCATTGAAATAATTATAATTTTAAATGATTTATGTTTCACACACCAACCATCTTTTCTAATTTCTTTCGTAGAATTGTTAGTACCAGACATTTTTTCTCGTTACTCTTTTTGAAGTGTAATTTTCTTGTTATATAAAGACAATTGTGTATTAAGTAAAAATACTCTACAAAATGAAGTGTAGTATGATGAGTAGTCGGATACTAACAATGCTATGGAATACATTAAAAATACTCTATTTTTAAGTAATCAACACAGCTGCCAATATTGCACATTGTTTCATACCATTATTTCTGGAGAGTTGGTTTCTTTTATTCATTACTTAAATTTTTGTGATTAATTAAGATGAAAAAAGTTCCAGAAATTGTAGTATGAAATATTCCGGGGGTTTGGCATCTTTAAATAAGTCCTCCCGTTAAATAAGTCCTCCCGTTTTTTATTTCAGATTATATACTTTCCTTTTTATTACATATATAAATTGGCAAGTCCGATGCAGAAAATAGTTTCAGTGTTCAGTCCCACATACAGAGTTGCCATTATTTTAATTTATTCCGGAGTATTTTTAGCCCCGTCTTTATCTCATGCCACTTTTACTTCAAGAGTTTTTATTTCTTATATTATCGTAGTTATATACTGGAAGAAAATATTCTATAAATAAAGCGGTTCGAAATAAAGACGGGGTTAAAAATACTCCGGAATAAATTAAAATGTTAGCAACTAATCATGAAATTTCCGCCTTTTCTTTTCTATCACTATTACCACTTTCGCGGCCGTATGTTTTTGTCTTTTTGAAAGTAAGGTCCGCCTATAGGCGTTATACTCCTAAGTTTCAATATTTTGGAACCACGATTTTTGTATTCACATTTTTATTACAAATGGATATACATTATAATTATATTCTTTCTAATCAAAGTATTTGTATCCGCAGCATATTTCATTGTAAAAATATGAATTTTGGGTATATACTTATGAAATAAATAATATACAAATTCCGAAAGAAACGCCCACTGGAGGAGTTACAGATTTTCAAATGACGTGAATCTACGTCATCGGTCGCGAAAGTGTTAACAAACAGAATTTATTAAGGCATTCAACTGCAGTTTTTGTCATTAAATAAGCTAGTTATTGTTGTTAGAAAATAGTGGTTGACTGACACTGTATTTACTTTGGAATTGCCTAAATGTCATACCTGGTAATATTTATAATTTATTCCGGAGTACTATTAGCTTCCCTTTTTTTTCACACCAGGATATTTTAAGAACCCTTTTTCTTCTTATTTAAACGTATTTACATATTGAATAACATTTCACTAAAATCTGACTGGTGTAAAAAAAGAAGGGTGGGTATAACAGTACTTCGGAATAAATAACAAATATTACGGTATAAAATCAGAGTTGCCATTTTTTTTTTTTTTTTTTTATTCAATAGTCACCAATAATTTTGAGAAGTGACTTTTGATATACATAATACAATATCAATCTTCGAAGTGATTAGTCAAACGTTACAACTAAAAATTATTGGTGACTATTGAATAAAAAGGCCATATTTGGCAACCCTGCATGAAATATGTAAACTACATTTTCCCCAGCAAATTTGTAGTATTTAAATTCAGAAAAATATTTTTAAATATCAAGAAGAGTTTTTTTTTTTTTTTTTTTTTTTTTTTTTCGCTTGGGATGTAGAATACCGGTCACTTTTAATAAATGCGCACGAATAAACTTTCCTACGATACATCATATTTCTAACAAATATAAAAAGGAACACATAGGTTCTTTAAGAAAAATTTATTTATCAGGTTGTAGATAATGATAAATTGAACATAAGCTTATAAAAACATCTTTTTTATTCACATGGGTATAAAACTTCAACTACTCATGCTAGCTATTTATTTTAAGAGCTTAAAGGAACAAATTCATTTCTGAATTACAAAAAGTATCTTTAAAAGCCCTTAAAACATAAATATAGTTGCTGTTTTTTATAGGTTGCAATTTATCTTTAAGAATTTTTTTTTTCTTTTTTTTTACTTTTCTTTGTATAAGATAAAAGCTATTACCTGTTTTCTTTTGGAAATTTGCCATGATGCTTTCACATTTATTTGTTAAAATAGCAAAAATTCGGCTATTTTTTACGGATGGCTGATTATTGTATGAGGCTGTTGACTTTTTCTCATTGAATATCGGAATGGATTAGATATACGATGCACCTTGTGTACATGAGCAAGTAATTACATAAGACGTATTACCACTTCCTGTTTTGTTTATACACCTCATCGAAAAGAATATTAATGAGGGTTTTTTTTTCTTTGAGAGTGACACAATGAAAAGCACTGCCATCACATTTCTCCGTAATACATTATAAAAAACATATAAGAAGTTATATATTTTTGTGCATCGAATAAAGAATAAATAATGAACTTTCAAATTAAGTAGTCAATAAATTACAGTATAAAGTTGGTGTTATTTTCTTGTTCATAATTTACTTTTAACATTTTAACGTATAATTTTTTACAATGCTCACACATAATTATAAGTATACAATGGTCATTTTTCTGTAAAAATAATTAAATGAACACAGGCTTCATGTGTCGTTATACATCTGGGTGTACTACTACCTAGTAATATTTATGTGATTTTGATTATTAATATATGCTAGACAGTTTATCAGAACGATATTTATCTATTGCACTTAATTTAATGGCTTGTTATTTTGTAAATAATTGTATAAATTATTTATTAAAATTTTCAAAATTTGAACTAAATTATAAAATAAAGAAAAAATAAAATAAAAAGTTTAGATTAAATGAAAAATTGAAAAAAAAAAAAAAAAATGTCGCAGGTAGCATCGAACCCACGTCATTGGATTTGACAGCCGCTTACTCTACCAAGTGCACTTGGTAGAGAGCGTTGAGAGCGTTGACTCGCTTGCGAGATAACTTGTACTTAAAGGTTACTGAAACTTTAAAGGCTTTTTTCTCGCTAGTATCGCTAGTGCGCGCTACTCCTTTAATGTGTTGTTATCTTCATAGTATACAACAATTATGCGCAAATTCGTCCCGGTCTGAATTTTCCATGTCGTGACTTTTCCTTGTAAGTCAAAATTGTAAATATGATTATTCACTTGAAATTACTAGCGAGCATATGACATTAAATATGAAATATGTCAGATGTTTGTTAGTAATTTCGGGTAAAAAATCACATCTATACACAGTTAACTTAGCGTCAGATTGAAAAGTAACTTTTTTAATCGACATTTTGGTGTTGTAAATTGTATTGTAAATATGAAAAAATCCATGTAATAATATATCAAGATAGAGAATGCTATTAAACGATATTTTTGTGACTGAAATTTAAAATTTTAGAAAATACGAAAAGCAGTCAGTCATAAAAGATTACGTTATTAATATATTGAATTTTCAAATTTTGAACTAAATTATAAAATAAAGTAAAAATAAAATAAAAAGTTTAGATTAAATGAAAAATTGAAAAAAAAAAAAAAAAAAAAAATTGCCGCAGGTAGCAACGAGCCCAGGTCGTTGGAATGACAGCCGCTTACTCTACCAAGTGCACCACTGGAGCGTTGACTCGCTTGCGAGATAACTTGTACTTAAAGATTACTGAAACTTTAAAGGCTTATTTCTCGAAATAGTGTGGCTTGTGCGCGCTACTGCTTTAATGTGTTGTTAACTTCATAGTATACAACAATTCTGCGCAATTTCGTCCCGATCTGAATTTTTCATGTCGTGACTTTTCCTTGTAAGTCAACGTTGTAAATATGATTATTTACTTCAAATTACTAGCGAGCATATGGTATTAAATATAAAATGTGTCAGATGATTGCTAGTAATTTCGGATAAAAAATCACATCTATACACTGTTAACTTAGCGTCAGATTGAAAAATAATTTTTTTAATCGACATTTTGGTGTTGTAAGTTGTATTGTAAATATGAAAAAATCCATGTAATAATAATTCAAGATAGAAAATGCTATTATACGATATTTTTGTGACTAAAATTAAAATAATTTAGAAAATACGAAAAGCAGTCAGTCATAAAAGATTACGTTATTATTTCTTTTATTTAATTAATTAAAAAAAAAAAAATCTTGTTCCATAAAATCAATCAAAAGCAGACGACATCATTCGCAATAAGTTTAATATTTAGAGAAAATGTGTTTGTAATCACTTTAAAAACAAACCTAACACTGAAATATTAATAAAAAAAATTTAGAAATTAATAGACATAATATACAGTAACATATTCTAACCATATAATAAATCAAAGCAATCGAATTAAAAGTTCCATAGGTTTTCTCTTGATGTGTTATGAATGAAAAATTGCAGAAATGTCAGCATCTCAACAGGTGTACAAAATAATGGAAATAACACAGGTGTGCAAAATTAATGTTGGCAAAATTTGATTGGTTAATTTTAGCTGATACGTATGTTTATTTGTGTGCCGAAACCGAAATTAAAGCCAATTTTGCCCTATCATGTATAGATTTTTGCCAATAAATGGTGTCTAACGACACAATTTCTTCATTTTCAGTAGTTTCTAGTATGCTTCCATGATTAATTATAATTAATCATGGAAAATTTCTGTAAAAGTTAACATATAATTATATTGGTAAAAGAAACACCGAAGAAATTGTGCCGGTAGACACCCTGTATTGAGAAAAAAAAAGTGATACAGAAAAACTGGCTTCAATTTCTGTTTCGGCAACCCGGAAAACATAACTGTCAGCCAAAATTATCAAATCAAAATTTTAGATGCAGATATGTGTAATTATCTAGATTGTAATAAGTAATTACTAAATATTTTTTTAATAAACTAAATATCATATATACAGGGTGTTTATAAAGTCCCGGACCCATTTTGATGTTTAATAACTCATAAAATAATGAAGATATAAACAAACTTATGGCATTTATTGATGGAATAGCTCATATATTTTCTTTTCAGGTTTGAATATCTTTACTTTTGTAAATATCGTCTGCGCGTGTGGTTAATTTCAGATAATTTCATTTACCAGTCTAATTATCTGTACTTTTCTAAATATCGTCTGCTTATTAATTGCATTTTTCTCTCTTTTGAATTTTTTTGACTCTTTGACTCTTTTGAAAACCCCCATGAATACCGTGAGGCACAAAGGGATTCCCCAAAGGTTAATGTGTGGTGTGGACTAATGCACGACCGAGTCATTGGGCCTTTCTTTTTTACAGAAAAGACGGTCTCATCAGTCGTATACTTAGACATGTTGGAAAACTAGAAGAGCATCAGCCACATGTCTTTTTTCAACAAGATGGTGCACCACCTCATTGGGGTACCATCGTTCGTAGTTCTTTGAATGACCATTTTCCAGGAAGAGGGATTGGGCGAGGAGGTCCAATACCTTGACCACCCAGATCACCTGATATAACGAAGCTGGACTTTTTCCTTTGGGGATTTGTAAAGGACAATGTTTACAGGAGGAGAGTGTCGAACATTCATGACCTAAAAGTCAGAATTACAACCGCAATAACCTCTGTGGATGCCGACATGCTTGCCGCTACCTGGCGTGAAATTGACTATCGACTTGATATTCTCCGTGCGACGAAGGGGACACAGGTGGAAGTTCATTGACAAGGGTCATGAAACTTTTTGAGTCTATCTAACTATTTATGTTATTAATTTTTATCTATCTTTATTATTTTATGAGTTATTAAACATCAAAATGGGTCCGGGACTTTATAAACACCCAGTATTATTTATCTTAAAATAAATAAAAATAGACAAAATATGAATATTTAAAAAATACATGAATTTTTCTATCCAAATTGGAAATGCGAATTCGTACAAGCTCCAAATCGGTTTAAATTTTAAATATAGACGGCCGAAACTATCTTATTTTTCTGGAAGAGGGACTGCCCGAATTTACTCGACATTGTACTTTTGTTGTTAAAACTTTATACTTTTAATCGGAAAATGTTATAATGTTAATTAGGCGGAAAAAATGCAGGCGAGTCCTTGAAAAGCCTTTTAGAACATATTTTAAAATGGACAAAATACTTCTTTACGCTCAATTATCTGAAAATAAAGTTAGATGAGTTTCAATTGCATTTTTTTTTTTTTTTTTAATTTATGCTTAAAATCCAACTTTAGCGTTATGTAACGCTTTATATTAATCAATTTATAGTGCAACTAAAAGAATACAAATATTATAATATAAATGAATTTCTGTTAAATAGTCCCCCCTCCCCCACTTTTTTTTTTTAATTTTTAAAGATAGAATACAAAAATCTAAAATGTAATTTTATATACTTATAGGTTTTTACCCAAAATTTTTAATGCAGCTAAATCTTATGATTGTTCTGTTTTTCTAGATTTTCATTGTTTAAATTAATATAATTTTTAATGTATAAAAAATAATGCCCCTAAATTATAGAACGATCTTTGACTAAGCGGAAAATAAACAGAAATTCGCTTAAAGCTATAATTATTTTAATTTATAAAATTATTTTTTATTAAAAATTCAGTTATTTCAATATTGAAACAAGTAATTTTGAAAATATTTTTTCAAAGAAATATTTAATTTTGCTCTTAGAATAAATATATATTTTGCATTAAACTGTTTACATTTCTTATTAAAGAGAGAAAAAGTAATTTTATAAATAAATTTTAATTAAATGCTTTGCAATGTTTTCATTTGAAAAAAAAAAAAAAAAAAAAAAAAGCAAGACATTTGATTGTGTGTATTATTTTTATTTTAAGAATACATTTTATTTTATAAATTATACTTTCAATAATCAAAAATTTATTCATTTTTACAAAGTGCGAAAAATATTACTTTTTTTGGGGGGTAGGGGGTGGGGGAGGAGAGGATATTTTTGTAGTTTCATTCATTGATCATTTTAATTTGAATTTGAATAATATTGAAAACAGAGAATAGTTTTGGATGAAAAAAATAATGCATGGTTCAGTTTTAAAATTAAAGGCTTAAATTTACAATAAATGTCTAAAAAATCAGTGAAAATAAAAGTGATTTGTACCTTTAGTTTTAAACATCATGTCAGTTTTTTTAAAAGTTCAGCATTCATATATACAAGAGATAAATAATTCATTAAAAGTTTTAAATAATTTTTACATGTCAGGGACGGAAAATTGTCATAGAATTCATTCCACAATAAATAAAAAAAATTTCCTTCTTCTTAAACCAACGATTTCATAAGTAGAGAAATACTTAAAACAAATATTGGTATCAGTTCTGCGCCAATTTTCCACCCTTGACATGTATATTTTATTAAACCACCAAACATTTATATGAAGAAACAATATTTCTCATACTGAATAAATATATATAAATTAAAATTTCTGACTTTTTCTAGAATTTTATATATAACTGTATATGAATGATATATACATATATGTATATAGTTGCGTACTTGGGGTTCGTGAGTTGTCTCTGAATGAAAGGCGAAACTTGCAGAAGCTCAACACTTCATTTACAGAAAAGTCTAGAAAAATACAGATCTGTAAACCAAGTATCAACTTCAGTTTCACGAGAAAACACAGCTTAAATAACAGCTGACAACATCAAATTCACAGTAAAAACTGTTGCATAGCATTAACACACAGCATAGGCTGACATTCAAAGGGGTTGAGAGCTCTTTATGCAACAATGAATGCCTTGGCGAAACTAAATTGAGACTGACTGATTTGGCACGAAGCAATTCCTTAAATACCCGCGTAGAAAATGGAGAAAATTCCAAAAACTTTGTTAGAGCTTCCTCAAGTTAGAGCTTCCATATTTCGTATATCGATAATAAATATTTTCTCGCTAATGTCACCAAAAAAGTCGCCAAAGAGTAAAAAGTCACCAAATTTGACGCCAAAGCCTTTATCTGTCTTAATGAGGCATTTTAATGGGTTTTTAACGGGAAATGAGCTATTATAATGCGAAAACGAAATAGAAGGGAAGAAAATTAACATTTTATAACCTGACTAAGCCTTTTTGAATACATTTACATAAAAATAACTACAATTATTTACAAATTCTTAACCCTGCCCCCTCCCAAGGACTGCAAGTCTCAGGTAGTACAACCGTTGGTCAGGAGGCGAAAAGTAAACAAATTATACAAAAACTATCACGTACAAAAACTAAGTTACATACGATAGTAATATAACAATACAAATTGCAAAATTATAAGTTTAAAATATTTACAAAATTAGCAAATAAGTAGAAATATTTATATACAAATATTTACAATACAATATACAAATTTAAAACTAACGTTACACGAGGAATGTGGCTCACCGGGCATAATGTATCACCTTCGGTTTTGATAAAGATGTTTTAGTAATTCTATACACGACATCATTCAGTCTTTTGAGGACAGTATAGGGACCGTCCGTGTTGCACTGTAGCTT
The DNA here is from genome assembly GCA_963930645.1 of Salticus scenicus. Classification (NCBI taxonomy): domain Eukaryota; kingdom Metazoa; phylum Arthropoda; class Arachnida; order Araneae; family Salticidae; genus Salticus; species Salticus scenicus. Next base: position 50,553 of record CAWVNO010000351.1, read on the forward strand.
GGGAAAGATTCCTTTTCGTCGAACAGGGTTCTACATCTAAACTTTGTCTTCTTCCTTGAATTCATGTTGTGTAGCCTTTAGATCATATCTTGTCTTCATTATCTCTGTTGCCATGTGCAACCGATTCCGAGCAAAGTTGAGTACGTCTTCAAATCGCCTAGCGATCTTGAATGTACTCCTCGGGCAACGAAGGCGCATCTGGTGGACAACCAAACAGGAGATTACATGGAAGACGAAGTTCACGTCCAAACAGCATCTGAGCTGGAGTATAGCCAGTGGTTTCGTGGACAGCACTTCGATAAGCCAGCAGGAAAAATGGCAACTTCAAGTCCCACTCTTGCTGTTTCCTTGATACTAGAAGAGAGAGGTTATTCAGGATGGTGCGGTTAAATTTCTCAACCATGCCGTCCGACTGTGGATGTAGGGGTGTTGTTTGATTTTTGTCTATGCTGAGTAGCTGACACAGTCATTGGAAAACGACAGAGGTAAAGTGCGCACCTTTATCGGTATGAATCTGTAGGGGTGTGTCATACCTTGACACCCATTGCTGCACCAGAACATCTGTGACTGTGCATTCCTCTGGATAGGTAATGGGATACACCTCAGGCCACTTGGTGAATTAGTCCATCAAAACAAGTATGTACTTATGTTCGTGCAAAGGACCCAAGATGTCGGGTGCGATCCGCTCAAATGGTTCTCCCACGTTATACCTGTGTGGCCTTCTTCGGCTTCGTTTCTTCGGGTCTTAATATGTCGCACAAGCATCACAAGACTTACACCATTTCTCCACGCTCTTCTTTGCTTTGCACCAGTAGAAGAATTCTCGAAATTTCTGTACAGTGTTCATCACCCCAAAATGGCCTCCGGTAGGGCTACTATGCAGTTGCTCTAGAACATCTGAAATCTTCGATCTTGGTTGTAAAATCTGCCATCTGAATCTCCTCCCATAGTCAGATTCCCATTTTCTATATAACACGCCGTTTCTAATATGAAGAGAGTCCCAGAGTGCTTAATAACTTTTCGTGATGGGGATAAATGTGTAAATATCCTGCCAGGTAGGTCTGCTGCTAGTCGTCAGCTTCAACTGTAATATTGGCTTTGTGTTAGGATATTTCAAGTGGGCTTGTCTGAATTCCTGATCACTTCACTGGTCAGGATTCGATGGCGTTGAAATTGTAGCTTGGCCAGCAAATGAATATTTGCTGGTATTTCTTTTCGCCCCTAGACCAGTATTTTTTCTGAACAGGGCTTCCGTGATAAGGTATCTGCATTCCTATGTTGAGTCCCTTTACGATGGCGTATTTCGAATTCCTACTCCTAGAGGCGTTGTATCTATCTGGCAAATCTGGCCTTCTGGATTCTTGAAATTAAGCAACTACGTTAAAGATATGTGGTCAGTGCGAAACCGGAATCTTTCTGCCATAGAGATAATGATGGAAATGTTCTATGGATTTTACGATGGCGAGTAGATCTTCCCTGGTGATACAGTAGTTTCGCTCCGGTTTAGAAAAACTTTTACTCTAGTAGGCAATGACCAGTTTTTGGCTATCAGCTTCTTGATTCAAACTGCGAATTCTCATTTTAAGCTCTTTGGCGACCTAGGAACCAAACTTTAATTTTACTATACAACACATTTTACTATTAATCAACCTAAACAAAAATTTTTTCTATTATTTTACTGTTAGGAATCTGGAATAGGTTTTTAGCACATGTTTCAATTAATAATTTTCTGTCACCAATAATTGGCGCCTTTTGTTTCGCCAAATCATTCTACAAGGTTTTTAGCAAATATTTCAGCCCCTATTCATCACATCTTAAAACATTATATATCGTTGTATAGGTCTCGACCAGCCCCACCCACCAAGCTTACTACCAACCTTCCCCGCAAGAGGGCGCTCTCCTTATTCCTTAAAAACTGTATCTTTTAAATTAATCATCACAATTTTAAAATTCTTGTTACCTTTTATTTATTTTTCTTAAACTTAATTATTCAAACTGAGATTTCACCTTAAAGGCTCTTTGACGACCCAGGAACCAAAATTTTAAATTTACCAAACAACACATTTTAATTTTTCAATCAACCTAAACAACAACAAAAAAAAATGTTCTATTCAACTGTCGAGACTCTGGAATTGACTATTGACACATGTTTCAGTTAATTAATTTCTGTCAGCAATAATTGGCGCCAATTACTTGGCAAAAACATTAACACTTTACAATTAAATCAACCTAAACTAAATTTTTGAACTATTCTACAGTAGGGAGTCTGGAATAGATAAATAACACAAGCGTCAATCAATTTTCGCTCCTGGAATATTTGGCGCCGTCTTATTTTGCCAAATCTTCTCTTTTTGTTTTTTTGTTTAAATCTAGGCCCCTAATAACCACAGCCTAAAGTATTACATATCGTTGGAAAGGTCTCGGCCAGCCCCACCCTCTCAGCTTTCTACCGTTCCTCCCCGCCAGAGGGCGCTTTCCCTATCCCATTTAAACAGTAACTAGCATTCTAACCATCACAAATTTGAAATTCTAGTCCCATACCTATGTATCTCATTATCTTAGTCTCTAATTTTTCTATTTGACGGCTGGTTTATTTTCTCTCACTTGCATTTACCCTTCATGATTTAGTTCTTTTTTTTTTCCCTACCCAGGACTTAACCATAAATTTTCAAATTTAATTTTTTTTTTTTTTTTTTTTTTTAATGAGCTTGGACATTTGGCGCCTGGTGTGCACGTGCGTAGCTGGGAAAGCCCCTCCCATTTGGTGCCAGGTCATTTATAATTTGCTTTTATTCTAAAACAAACCTAAAAGCTTTTCTAAAAGCTAACCTAGCAAGAAAATCAATCAGCAATTCTTGCCACATAAACATGTCGGACAGCGACCTAATACATCTCGAAACAGAGGATGGAGATGATCAAGGTGAGGCAACGGACTCTTCAACCTGTAGTAGTTATTCTAATCACTCAGTAAAGTCTGGTGTTTCAACCAGATCCCAAACATCCAAAAAGAAGAAAAAATCATCAAAAACTTCAAAGTCTGCTAAACATTTCCTAAAAGTAGGTGACATATCACCAAAAGATACATATAATCCTAACGAGGACTTCAGTAATTGCAGAACAATTATGTCCGTGGCAAAAGCAGTAATTGATATTATTTCTAAAGTAAGGAGTAGTGGTCGAAGAGCCCCTCTCACTCTGTTCGCCAAGGCTTTCATGCGCATAAAGACTCTCAGTAAAATTGCCAGGACCAAGGCAATCTCAGGATCAGCACCTATTATCCAACCAAATGTTTCCCCAGTGACAGCTCAACCTGAACAATTCAGTGCTTCCTCATCGACTCCTCAAGCTCGAACAACTATTCTACAATCCCCAGAGGACCTCCATGAATTGATTAAGCTAAATCACCAACAAATTAACGAGAAGCTGGAAAAGATTTCCACTCACCAGGAAAAGATCTTAAAGAAATTGGGAAAGCACCCTCTGCCTTCAGCTAAAGAATCAAGGCCACTTTCACCAACAAATCAGCAGCAACAAAATTTGGACTCTCCAGTCATCCAAGAAACAGAAACTCACAACCAGCCAACAATTCTAAAGGAAATAGAATTCCCTACCCTAACAGATTCCCTCCAAGCAGGTCCCATGATGGCAGCTTCTTACATAACTACACAACCAAAAGTACTCCCTAATAAAAACTTCTCAAAGGCACTCCACGAATTCCACACAGCCCAAAAAGCTGTTTATATAACTTCAAAGTGCTCCACAAATAGTGGCTATGAAATTCTTCAGACTCTCAGAAAAAATAAAGTGGCAACTATGGCAAATATTGTCGACACAAGAACTTTCAGAAGGTCACTGGATCTCTTGTGTAACTCTAAAAATGGGGCTCAATCCCTGATCCAGGAAATACTCAATTGCCAGGTCCTTGCTGAGAAACTACAAGTAAACTAAAGCCTTGCCCTCAACAACGGTTCATAATTCTAGGGGTTCCTGAGGAGTTAACGGAAGATATAATCAAGCAAAAGCTGCAGGACAACGGCTATTTAACAAGTAGCACCAAAAACACACTAAAAACTGTCATACTAACTGCATCAAGAGGCCAAGGCCTAAAAAATTGGATACTACAAGCTCCCATCCCCATTGCAGAAGCCATTATTAAAATTAGAAATATGCAGATTGGGTTACAGAGATGTCAGATTAGACCATACAAGGAAGTGACACGTTGCTCTATCTGCCAGGGCTTGGATCACTCTCCCTCACAGTGCGAGCAAGAACAGTTTTGCTCTCATTGTGCACAAAAGCACAAAAATGATAATTGCCAAGAGGAGCCGAGCTGCATTAATTGCGCGAGGGTCAACCTCATAAACGCCTCGAAAGGAATACGACCCTTCAGCACAAATCACCCGGCATACTCATTCTCATGTCCAGCCTCTGAACAAGAATACAAGAGATGCAGAGAGGAATTGGACAGGAGATTCTATAGTGCATCGAACGAACCCCAAAAAGAACAGCCAGGACAATCTTCAAACAGCGCCAGACCTATACGCAAGACAGCAAATAATGCCCGGCCTCAACGACAAAGACCAATGGGATATGAAAAGCAGAAAGCACAAGTCAATTCCAGTCCACATCCTTGGCTTTTCAATCCTTACAATCCCTTCTTGCCTTATCTCCAGAATAATGCGCAACAAACAGCTACAAACTCTACGCACAACTACTACTACGAGGGAAATCAGCGGTTCCTACAGCCATCTGGACCTCTGAGCTACTCATCTGGAGCTCTGGACAACTCATCAACAACTCTGGGCCACCCGTCAGCAGCACGAGGTTGTTTGAATAGCAGTTCCTCCGGCCCAAGCCTATAATATCCAAACTATGGGGCAAGCGGGTAAGCCTCAAATTGATTTATTTACCTCAGAACCTAAATCTCGTAAAAGAAAAAAAATCAAAACTAAAAGTGAAATGTTCTCTCCTCCCCATCCCAGGAAGCAACATCTTCCAATATCCCACAACAATCAATCTCTGTAAAAAGTTTGGGATTCCTGCAGATCAACCTCAATAGATGCATGGCGGCAAATTCGGCAGCACAGGATTACATGGAGAAAAACTCCATTGATGTCGGGCTGCTTCAAGATGCCTATTGCACTCGAGAGGTTGTCCTGTATGGTTTTCTAGCCTCCTGGGCCAAGTTCAGCTCGAAACAACATTCCGCGCACATAGTCATTAACACCCAAAACCTAAATTATACTCATCTTTTTACTGGGGAGCATTGTGTCTTCTTGACACTGAACACATTTGAGGGCCAATTGATCATCGGCAGTGCTTACGCAGCCCCGTCTTTGAATCTTGATGACTGTCTTGAAGAGTGGCAACATCTTATAACTCAAAAATCTCTCTTTCTTTGTGGCTGCGACCTGAACGCGAACTCTCCACTCTCGTGTTCACCAAGAGAGGATTCCAGGGGTTGCAGCCTAATCGAATTTTTAGTATCCAATAATATCTGTCTTGCAAACATCGAGAACTCACATCCAACCTTTGAAAAAGATAATGCCAAGGGCTGGCCGGAATTTACTCTGATCAACCCAAAAACCTTTGCAAAAATAAATGATTGGTCAGTACTAGACATACATAATTGTTCAGATTATAATTATATTACATATTCTCTAAATTCTACACCCTCCATTTCTCACTCTAAAAGATTCGCTACAGTACACGGTAATTTCAATAAATTTAAATCTAATCTTAAATCAACAACGTCTTCTATCCAAAATTTAATGTCAACAATAACTAACATCACACAGTTACAGCGCGTTACAGAAAACTTAATCGACTCGATCCATTCAGCTGCCTCTTCAATTTTCAGACTTAAGAAATCGGGTCGGCAATTCGCCTTCAATTTCTGGTCCCCCCAACTCCGCTCCATGCGTAATAAACTGACAGGCCTTAAGAGACAATTAAAATATCGATAAATATATTATGATGGTGTAGACCCAGTCCTACACCCTCAACAAAAATTAAAGATTAAAGAACTCTCGGCAAATTTCAAAGAACATGTAAACAAAGCTAAAAAACAAGCATGGAGAAAATTTTGCTCTTCACAAACAAACACTTTTGGCACAGCTCAAAAATTTTTCACAAACAAATATTTTACACCCACAGAGCTGAAACTTGAGCGTCCTCCAGCACAGTCCTCAAAACAAAATAATCTTGAATATATCACGGATATTCTTTTTCCTCCCAGTAAATACCCTAATTTTTCAATCCCCTCTTTCTCAGCTCCCTCGGATGAACCCTTCACGGAGGCTGAGGTTCGAGCCACTCTACATAGTTTCAATATTAAGAAAGCACCAGGTCCAGATCATATAGACTTTAAAATTCTTAGGTATACATATTACACCATCCCACAAATCATCATTGACTGGACAAATCTTTGCTTGAAATTTCACTATTTTCCGAAAATTCTTCGCAAGGGAGAGGTGGTGTATTTTTTAAAGCAAGGGAAACTACCCTCTGAACCATCTTCTTACAGACCGATCTGCCTGTTACCAACATTAGGAAAATTACTAGAAAAACTCATTGTTATAAGACTTAATTACTTCCTGGAAACCAATAATTTACTCCATCCACACCAATACGGGTTCAGAGAGGGCAGGTCGTGCGAAATGGCTTTACAACAGATAATGAGTTCCTGCGCCGTTAACATTGATGCTGAAAAATATACCACTCTTATCTCCCTTGACATAAAAGGTGCTTTCGATAATATCGAGTGGCCTCATATTCTAAACACCTTGTATGAACTTAACTGCCCGAGTAACTTGGCGGGGGTCATTGCCTCTTATTTATCCCACAGGAAAATTATTATCAATTGGGGCAGTGGTTTTTCTGAAAAGCCACAAACTAAAGGCTGCCCATAGGGTTCATGCCTGGGCCCTATACTTTGGAACCTTATAGCCAATAAGATCTTGCTATGCATGAATTCTAGGGGTTTTTCCACATTTGCATATGCAGATGACTTCTCGCTGATCATCTCGGGCAGAGTCAGGAAGGACATGGAGGACCAAGCCAGTGAGGCACTCTCTCTTTTTAGTCACACATTAGAATTCTTGGACTTATCACTTTTTACTACTAAAACACTGGCTCTTACATTCTCTCATCAAAGATTGCTTAAAAGGATACATGTGATGAGAATCGACGGCGCCAGTGTGAATCACGTACCCCATCTTAAGATCCTGGGCATCACTATTGATAGGGGACCCAATTGGCTGGCCCACATGGATTACCTTAAAATTAAAACAATGTCTCATTATCACAGTGCAACCAAAATGGTATTTAGGAGATGGGGAATATCCACCTCCTTCCTTAAAACATGGTATTATGCAATAATAGACAAAATAATAACCTATGGGGCTGGCATTTGGGGAGGTTGTCTCAGGACAGATGCCCAAACCAAAATCAACTCTATCCAAAGGACCTTTCTCCTACAACTCTCCAGGGGCTACAAGACGATCTCAACTGACGCCCTCACTGTCATCACAGGTATTCCTCATGCTCATCTTCAGGCTGAATATAATTTCTTAAAAACTAATATCCTACAATTAAACAATATAAATTTAGCAAATAATTTTTTCCCCAATACTGAAATTCAAACTACTTCTAAAAGCTGGGAAATTAACCCTGCCAAAGATGTTGCTTCCAAAATAATTAACTGTAACAAAAATAGCTACAATCCTTCTGCTTCTGTGGCCATTTACACCGATGGTTCCAAGACAGATCACGGCGTCGCCACAGCTTTCTGTGTGCTGTTTAAGGATTCTGTGGTCCATCGGTGGGCTGGCAGACTTGCTGACCACAATTCTGTCTTTCAGGCTGAATTGTTTGCAATCCAAAAAGCAATTGAATGGGTTGAAGATAATATCGAGACCAACTCTTCCTTTAACATATTTACCCAGCAAAACCACATATGACGGCCAACACGAGGCCAAGTGCTGGTTGCCAACAGTAGCTGCAGCTGGGCCGTCGGTGACAAAAGTTACGGTGCCGTAGGGAGTATGTTACGCCCGCCGTCAGTAGGCCATATTCAATCGATCCACTGTTGGCAGCCTGCAGTAAGTTAAAAATAAGTTAGTGGGCCAGTGAATGGATCACTGCTGGCAGCTAGCAGTATGATGAAAATAGGTAATGGGCCACTATTGGTAACCGACATTAGGTTGGAAATTGTTAGTGGGCCAGTGTTGGACTACCTGGTGGCAAACATAATTTTTCTATGTTATTGCTGGCAGCCTGCAGTGGGCCAGCTGTGGCAAACATAAAAAATTATATTACTGCCGGCAGTCTTCATTGGTCCTTTATATTTTCCCATTAAAGGCCCGCTTCACTCACCGTCGCCGGAAGCCGAAGCCAATGTTATTCTATGGGAAATTTTCTTTGCAAATAAATTATTAACTAATACATATTTTTAAATTCTGTTTTCATATTCTGAAAATTCCCAACTGTTAAATTGACGGACCTTTTTTAAAAAAATATTTTTTTATATTTTATTTTGAAGCTGCAAAATACGATTTTTCAATATGTGAAATTTTTCATTTTGCAAATTCAAAATTAAATATTAAAAATTAAAAAAATACATTTTCAAAAATGGTCCATCAATTTAACAGTTGGGAATTTTCTGAATGTGAAAACAGAATTTAAAAATATGTATTAGTTATTAAGTTATTTGTAAAGAAAATTTCCCATAGAATAACATTGCCTCGGACTTCCGGAGACGGTAAGTGAAGAGGGCCGTTAATAGGCCAGCAGTGATTTAGTTATAGCTAGTATATTTATTTTATTGGTGATACCTTTAATTTTATTAGTGCTTTTTTCTTTTTCTTTCTTTCTTTCCTTTTTTTTTTCCTCTCTCTTTTTTCTGATGAAGTAGCAGCCAGTTTTTTCTATGCATCCAATATTTAATTTGATTTTGTACATATTCATTTTTAAATACTATTTAAAAGTATTTGATTCATACACTATGGTTGTAAATTCAGGATTTCTAGTGCAGCATATAGGAAATATTCAGTTGATCCATTTTCCTTATGATAAAAGTTTAATTTTTTGTTTTCAGTGCAAATATTTTTCTATATTACATTTTTTGGAATAAAGGAGATTATGTTTTTTTTTTTTTTTTTTTTTAAGTGTTCAAATTTCAATATGTTTAACTTTGTTACGCTATTTGATATAAATGAATGTAACTTTACATGTGAAAATTATAAAATATTGAAACAAAAACTGTTATAAAGAGAGCATTGTAAAAAACACCATAAAATAAAAAATAAAAAATAAAATAAAAATAAAAAATTGCAGCAATTGTTTCCGGTTGAAATAGCACGAAGACCCTTCATCAGGCGAAGCAAAGTGGGCACGAGTGCAGCAAAAGTAATTTGCTGCAATCGTGCTTTTTGTCAAACTCACGAAGGGATGTGTTATTATTTCAACCTAAGAGAACTGATACATTTTTTTGCGGGGGGGGGGAGGGGAAGGCAATGATTATGTTTATTTACAAATTTTTCTATTTATTACTACAGTACAAAATCTCAAATCCGGAATCGTACGGACCGTGGCCTTTCCGGATTTCGGACTTTTCCGGATTTTAGGTCACTTTCTGATTTACGGCAATAAAAAAAAACGGACATCTCCATTCCGAACTCCCTTTTAGTTAATAACTAGCTTACGCCGCCCGAGGGTGCGATTTCTTAAGAAATTGGAGTATACTCTCAAGTAACATGTACAATACTTTGAATAAACACCATAAAATTTTGCAAACAAAACGCAGGCAGCAACGCTTACGCTTTGTTTGCCGCACTCGTGCCTACTTCGTTTCCTTGATGAAGGATCATGTTTTCTTTCCATCCGAAACGATTGTTGCGAGTTCTTACATTTTATGTTGTTTACTCTTATTACTTTTAAACACCAATTCTGTGGTGCTTTTTTATTATAACTCTCAAGTATCCAGAATATCTTGAATATTTTTCTTTTCCCCTACATCAAATATGGCACCAAATTGATAATTTTTTTTTCCTTTTTAAAACAGCAGGCAGATGATCAAGCTTTCTTTTTTTCTCTCTGTGTTTATCTTCAAAGTCGCACATTTGAAACCACAGAAATTATCACTGAGAAATGTAATCGGCTATTTAGAATTAATTATCACAGCTGTCACCAGGCCGCCACAAAGAACTGAAAGAAAAAAAAAATCGTTCGGTTGAGTAAAGAGATAACGGAATTAGGGAGAAAAAGTAGAGTGCATTTGTCTTTGTAGTTGTAAATATTTGAGAGTTTTATCCGCCAATTACCTATTTTATAAATATATCTTTAGAATTCCATAAAACTCATATATGTTATACAGGTTTTCGAGATTTACTATAGGACGCTTGTCATAAAAAGTTGTACAAATGGTTAGTAACACAAATGGTTTCAGTATAAAAATTCATAAAATAATTTGGATACATTACAGTTTAAGAGAAACTTCTTATCAGCGCACGTAAAAATCTCTATACAACGCTAAAATACAGATCAACATAAATTTTATAGATGCAATAAGAAATGGTTCCGATCAAAAATGATAAAATAAACATTTATGGTTCATTTAATAGTGATGCACAAAAATATTCTTATACGTTACGGGAAATTGAGGGGGAATCTATTTCAGTTTCGTAAAAGTGAAATTATTTTTCTTGCTTGCATTTAAAAAATAATAATTAATAAATAAATAAAATAAAACAGTTTGTTATGGCTACCACTTTTTTTTTCTTTTCCTATAATAGTTTATAGAAATTACATATTAAAATTATTATTTTCTATGATGAAGGTAGGCGATTTTCATTTAAAATAAGTACAATATACTAAATTTCGAAAGAAAATCCATTTTATAGTAATATATATATATGTATATGTATATATGAAGAAATATTTCGACATTCGGTTTTCGAAGTACTTGCATGTTTCGAGATTCCTGAACACGATTTGACCATTTTTAGAAAGTTTCCCTCTGTAAACGTGTATAAAAAATGTGTGGACGCTGTATCTCACGAACCAATGGACGAAATTTAACCAAATTTGATATTTAACCAATCTTGATTAAAATCTTTCCCGATTACATTCGTGGATCATTCACTCAACACATGGCTCTATATTTCTACTTCGTAATTTTCGATATGACACAGTATAGGAGGAAATTTCATATAAATGATTTCACATAAATGATAATTATATTTTTTGTAAATTTTTATTATGAATTAAAAAATAAATATTTAAATAACTAACAACTAACCAGGAAATTTTTTTTGTATAAGTTGAGGAATCGCCCGCCCTTCCCCATGAGGGGATAAATTTTCAGTGGTGGTATTTTTCAAAAGAAACTCATCAATTACTTTCAAGTAAATGGCTGAATTAAATTTGTGGTAAATTAAAACAAAGTTATAAATTATTTTCAAAAAAAAAAAAAAAAAAAAAAAAAAAAGAAGAAGAAGAAGAAAGCATTTTTTCAGAAGTTGGCACAAAATTGATTTTACTATTATTATTATTATTATTATTATTATTATTATTGACAAACACTGTTCTAAAATGAAAATCGATTCCATGCATTCAGGAAAATGATTTTAACAAATTATTTGCACTACGCGAATTTACATAAAAAAAATATAGAAGAATGTTTTGTGGTGCCACAACATACTAGTTTTTGTTAAAAATAATAAAATCAATAAATTTGCTTTAAAATATCACAGATGTATAATATAATCGTTCGTTTAAAGATATTGACGAATTCTTTTCAAGAATACTCATATTGGGATCCGGACATAATATCGCGGGACAAAATCTCGCGTCAAAAAAATAGTAGGATATATTTGAAAATTTGATTTGTGTCACGTGTGATCTCTGGAGGGGGCCACAGGGCCTTATAAATATTAATTAATTAATTAAAATAAATAAATAAATAAATCATAGTGTTGAATTTCATTATTCTATCTATGTTTATTTTTAAGTTATTTTATCTTTTGCTTTTCACTGTTCAAAATACATTTTAAAAATCGTGTACATCACTGCTGACATTAAAGCTGAACACTGTTCACAAACTTGAATTAAAAGTTTTAAAATTAATTAGCACGATTGAATTCATTATGACTAATTCTGACAAAAAATAAATAAATATCGTTTTTAAACTTTTTTAAGTAAAATTTATAAAAAAAATTATTGTAGGTTTGTCAGAATGTCAGTGCTCTGACTAAGGTATGTGTTGTCATGAAATTTTATACAACATTACTAATAATTACCAACTCATTTTACTTTGTATTCATTTACGTCGACGATATTTTGTCCTCACGATATTTTGTCCCGAGAGGTTTTGTCCCCAACCCCTCATATTGGAAATTTACTCTATCTGGCATACTTCTCCCTCAGGGGTGGAGGAAGCGATGTTTGTACATTTAAAAAAAAAAAAAAAAAGCGGAAGAAGTAAACTTTTTAGACTACTATCACTTTCATAAATTTTTGAGCGCACAAAGAGACAGACAGACAATTTTTCAAATTATGTTCATGAGATCAACCCAAAACGTCCGAAATCTATCGAAAACCGGATGTCGAAAATTTTCCCGAATCTAATGCTTTCTTCTGAACTACACTGAATGAAGAAAAAATAAATAAAACATAAACTATAAATAGTTATGGTTGTTCTAATAACTTTCTCCCGTCCATATAATATAAATATATAAATTAAGATCCATAATTTTTATTTTATTAAATCAATTAAAATAATAATAACAATGATAAAATACTAGAAGATTAGCGACTATCATAATTTACTAAAACGGATCAACTGGATAATTGTTATATATTTCTAGAAATCATTTTGTTATAACAATGGCTTTAGAGTCAAACACTTTTAAAAATAGTATTTAAAAAATAATACAAAAACAAATTAATAATGGAATTACTTACTCATATATTCTTTTTATGAGATTTTCAACCTCGAAGACGCACCCGCAGACTACAATAACGAACAAGAACTTCGTATGAAATGGCGGACAGCGAAGGAATTTCAAATCAACAGAAAAAGAATCACAGCGCCCTCTATGCATACAAATTGGTTATGGCATAATAATTTGTGGCCACAACATGAAAAACATGAGGTTGGCCGTGTGGTGATAACATGCATAAGGCCATCTGTGTTTATTCCACCTCTGGGCCACCGACCATTTTGCTTTAGGCTTCCATCACTGCTGGCAGCCATAAACGGCCAGCTGCTGGAGTTATATGGGGCAACCGGCAACTGATGGCAAGTGCAGGATGCCAGCAGTAGGCCATAACGAGCCCACCAGTATAAGTTTTGCTGGGTAGCGACAGTCAATCGGGTCTGCTAGCCATTGCCCGTCAGAGGAGTAGGCATTCTCAAATAATCTCTATAAAATCCAAACTAATCTCTG